>OX463850.1:37418361-37974001 GCA_949825065.1 Odontocerum albicorne
TATATATATATATTATATATATATATATATATATATATATATATATATATATATATATATATATATATATATATATATATATATATATATATATATATATATATATATATATATATATATATATATTATATATATATATATATATATATATATATATATATATATATATATATATATATATATATATATATATATATATATAATATATATATATATATATATATATATATATATATATATATATATATATATATATATATATATATATATATATATATATATATATATATATATATATATATATATATATATATATATATATATATATATATATATATATATATATATATATATATATATATATATATATATATATATAATATATATATATATATATATATATATATATATATATATATATATATATATATATATATATATATATATATATATATATATAATATATATATATATATATATATATATATATATATATATATATATATATATATACTATATATATATATATATTATATATATATATATATATATATATATATATATATAATATATATATATATATATATTAATATATATATATATATATATATATATATATATATATATATATATATATATATATATATATATATATATATATATTCGTAGGTTGGAGGAAATCGGGTCTTTTGCAAATACAATTTCTATTTAATTTCTAGTTAGTCAAATGGTACGTTTGGTCAGTGTTATTGCATGGAGTTGAATCATGGACCCTCAAAGTTAGTAGTATGAACCGACTGGAAGCATTCAAAATGTGGATTCACCGGAGAATGCTACGGATACCCTGGACAGATATGGTCAGCAACACAAGGGTTCTTCAAATAGCCAAAGTTGATAGAGAGTTGCTGACTAATATTAAAATCCGAAAGGTGTCCTACTTGGGTCATGTACTTAGAGGAGCAAGGTACAAATGACTGCACCTGCTCATCCAAGGCAAAATAGAAGGCCGAAGAGGTGTTGGCAGGTGACAAATCTCCTGGCTTCGCAATATACGTGATTGGACTGGCATAAAGGGCGTTGGAGATCTTTTTCGGGTTGCCGGGGACAAATATGTCTACTCTCAAGTGATATTCAACGTTGGGGGGACCTGACATGACACTGGGAAGAAAAAGAAGACGGTCCTGATATTTCACCGTCACTCCCTGGGAGTCACGACCTATTGGGGGAGAAACGATTTTCAAAGTCATAATAGGCCTGACATAGGTTTTATAAATTCAATGCTACTGTTAATGAGCATGTATCCATTTTTCCAGATCATATCTCTTAGACAACCCATGCTGCGGCTGCCTTATTTATATGTATGAACGCACATATGTAAAATTAAGCATTTTAATTGAACCCCATTATAGTATATGTAGATAACACGTCAAAAGTTATTCAGATTTTGTAATGAAATCGGCATTGAAAGGGCTCTATCGAATCATGATCAACATTGACGCATATTGGAAAATGAATATGCGTCTAAACAATGGGCGATTACAATGGATATGGGGTTGAATGGTTACACAGTTAAATTTAATTTAACTGGTGGTGGAACCCGGCTTCACCTGGGTATACGAGTATTTAGGTCTCGCGTCTGGATTATTGAAACTATATTTATTCTGGTTTGCCTGATTAACACATTTCTAGAATCCTGCCTGTTTTCAAAGCAGGTGCTAGACTGATATAGTCATAAATATTACCACATGTGTTGCCTTCTAAAAAGTCGACACTGGATTTAGTCACGAAAGGACTGATTTCAAACTTTGTCTTTTTGTTTTCAATGTCCTTTATTGGATGATTCGATTTTATCTGTGTCTAGAGAAATTCTGCTTAAAAGAGAAGTGGAACTTAAAGGTCGATTTCTTTTTTATCTAATAAATAGGTTGTTCAAAATCAATTCAATGAGGCGGGGTATTATGATAGAGCTTTTGGCGTTGCTGGTCCTGTAGTGTGGAATGGTCTGCTTCCTAGAGTCAGAAATATGAGTGACGTGTGCAGCTTTAGGAAGAACTTAACTACAATCTTTTTTGGAAAGTCTTATCAAAGTTTATAAATGGATTCGAATCTTAAGTAAGAACTCCCTTGAGGAGAGTTTGCCTTTTTTTAAATTGTCCTTTTTTGCTATTATTATTATGACCAAGTAAGACCTAAAGTCAGCAGAATTTCTTGCTAATCATAATCATCATATTAACACTTCCCTTACTGTGCTAAAAAATTACGCCAGTTACGGTGTTGGACACTGAGGGTACACTAAAAATGTATGTTTTAAATTAAAATTATGCAAAATCTATTAGTTTTTTTTTTAATTAGCTATAAACATCATTTTATTGTGTAATAAAATGTCGAATAATATAAAATAAGTGTAAGAAATGATAAAATAATAGTTGAAACAGAAGTGACATTTCTATAGGAATATAATTTTCCCACTGCGTCGTTCGGTCTGCGCAACGTTCAGAATGCGCATGACTGAAAAGAGGTCTCCAACCTTTTAACACTTCCCTTACTGTGCTAAAAAATTACGCCAGTAACGGCGTTGGACACTGAGGGTACACTAAACATGTATGTTTCAAATTAAAATTATGCAAAATCTGCTAGGTTATTTTTTGTTATTAGCTATAAACATCATTTTATTATGTAATAAAATGTCGAATAATATAAAATAAAGGTAAAAAATGATAAAATAAGAGCTAAAACAGAAAGGCATTTCTATAAGAATATTATTTTTACGCTGCGTCGTTCGGTCAAAAATCAAGGTTTTAGGGCGAGAAATTTATATAGTATAAACAAACACGAAATTCAAAATTATATATAAACAAACACGAAATTCAAATCAACAAAATATATGCAATTTGGAAAATATAAACACTACAGAAAATTTGAAAACAGGACAAACATATCATATAATCAAAGTTTAATCCTGTGGAGAAAGTTATCGCAATTGGGGCATGAAACCACTTTTTTTTTACTATATTCTACGTACTAAAGACGCAGGTGTTTGACAAATATTGCAGAATAGCCTGGTTTTTTTTCTCGAATGTTTTTAATAAAACCCACAACTTCCTCTTTTGAGGACCTCACGGGGTGCCAACAGGGTATTATTTACTAATGTTTCGGATATTGACTCGCCACAATATGTTAAAACTGTATTAAAAGCATCTTGTTGTTGCTATTTTTCCTTTTTAAGATATTGGGCATTGCCAATTCCAAACTTAACTCTCTTGTGAAATGTTTTCGGTGGTATTAATTATTTTGTTTCCACTCTGGATATTTGTCTATCCATAAGAGGTATGCATTCAATGCAGCCATATCTATAATTTCCATAAAAAGACGGAAAGGCCATCTTCTTGTTGACCTTGAGCAAGAGTACTCTCAAGTAATTTGGTCTCCCGTATCTACTCCAATTTTCGTATTATTATAATGATGTATAATTACTATAGTGGCTTTTGTTTTTCTGAATAATCAATTTCTGCATCATTGAATTGAGTGGATAATAATAATACTGCTTTATTTTTTGTGGTACACACGAAACAAGTATTTTATTTTCAGCTACTATGGATTGTTTTCTCTCTAGACGGTATAAATTCAAGTGAGATTACTCTTTTATTTTTTCGAAGCGTGCCAGTTAGAGTTAAACCTTTTAATAAAAGATTATCGGCTAATTTGATGGAGGTAATAAATACCTGTGGTTATCCTCCTGTTCGTGCCATACTGCGGTTGAACCATTTCTATAACTACTCAGTTACCTTGATTTATCTCTCTCTACGATTATTTATCATACCAGAATAAGCCTGTAAATTTGTTATGCGTCATATGCCGCCGCAGTCGGCAGCAACCCAGATTTTGATGCCATATTTACCAAGTTTAGACTTCATGTACACGCGAAATGAACAATTCTCTCTAAAGTTTGCCAAACGTTCATCTACAGTTATATTCGAAGATGGAGAATAATTGCTTTTGCACATATCCATAAACATTTTTGAAATCCACTTAATTGGTTCTAATTTATCTGAAAAAACCCTGATATCTCTCTTCTCGGGTTTCTTTATCATCAAAACGAATATGACTGTAAATATAGATGAATCTATCTCGAGACAGAGCTGTTGTGAAAAATGACTGGCAAAAGGGACTTTCACTTATCCACAATTCACTCAAAGATAGCTTTCGTGTTCGATTTCTGCCAGGTGCGAGCAATATTCCAATGAATTCATATAACTCGTCTTTTGATATTGGTTGGTTCTTTTCTGAATGATTCGATTTAAATGACGATTTGTTTCTTAAACATCACTTTTACCACCTCTTCATTTACAAACAGACAACACATATCTTTTATGGAATGTACATTTATACTTGAATTTCTCAGTCCAGAATCTTCGATGAGAATATTTGATACCCGACCGATGCCTCGAAGATTGAGGTGGTACTCGTAATGAACTCCATTCGAATCCATGTTTTGATGTAAATAATATTTCTTCGTCTTCTTCACTCGTCTCCAAATCAGAATATACTTCATCCTGTACCTCGACAAAATCTTCTGATTCTGATATATTGCCTGTCGCCTTAAATTCCAAATCGCTATCATCGCCGTCGATATTTCCCGCCATCTCAATTATTATATTTTTGAAAATGAAATAATAAATAAAATGTACATTTATTATAAAAAGAGTAATGGTACAATATAACATACCAGATAAAAAATGATAATAGAAAAAACATACCAGATAAAAATAACAATCAGGATTATAAAACTGGTGACGACCCCTGAAACGGGGCGCTATACGAACTGTCAAAAAAGAATGAGTGTTTGACATTTCGTCAATTCGCGATTTAAAATCATTAATTTCTGTTGAATTAACTATGAATGTTTTGTTTCCTAATGACATCATTCAAATCATAGAGGTTTCGATGAGGAATACATAAAGTATGAAGACCCTGCAAGCAGTATATTTCGAGAAATTAAATAAAATATAAGTCATGATCACTCGCTATCCATCACCGTGCGGCAAGTGTTAAAGAAGGCTAATTTTCTTACCGCATGAATGTCAAAAGTGACGCTCTGTGTGGTGTGGTGCGGGCTATCTGGCTTGAGACGCTCTTGCATCGTATTATTAACAATATTGTTAAGTTTTCATATTTTTTTAAATATGAAAACTTAACAATATTGTTGTGCTTATGCGTTATTTGAATTATTTTATTATGTGGATGTATCTTTTAATTAAGCTTAAATCTAGTTGTCTTAATTTTAGGAAATTTGGCCTTCTTTACGAATGAAACGTTTATCACTTATAATTGTTTTAAACATTGTTGTGAGGTCCATTGTATCGTTGGTGAAATAAGTAAATAAATCATCATAATTACCATCACGCTATGTCCCTGTAAATGTAGACAGAGAAAGCAGAACTTTACTTCATTTACACTTCTTCAGGTACACATCTCCGCATCTGCCATGTCCATACATCTCGTGATGCATATTCTGTCGGCAGTCGTGGTCTAATAGTTTAACGCTTAGTAAGCTGGCAATTTATATCTGAAGAATTTTACATTCATATCCACTCCTCAGGTTCCTAATAAGGTAAAGGAATTTTTATACATCTGAACCTTTTTTGAGGAATAAAAACCTAAATAATGGTAAAAATCTATTTAGTAATTTTCAAGATTAGCGTATACTCATCAGTGCTGTGGAGTCGGATTCAGAGTCAGGAGCCGTAGTCAGCACCCGTAGTCAGCACCCGTAGTCATGACCCGTAGTCAGGAGCCGTAATCTGAGTCATGAGTCTGAGTCATGAGTCTGAGTCTGAGTCATGAGTCTGAGTCATGAGTCTGAGTCATGAGCTGAGTCATGAGCCTGTGTCATGAGTCTGAGTCATGAGTCTGTGTCATGAGTCTGAGTTAGGAGCCTTAGTCAGGAGTTTGAGCCATGAGTCTGAGTCGGAATCTGAGCCATGAGTCTGAGTCATGAATCTGAGTAATGAGTCTGAGTCACGAGTCTGTGTCATGAGTCTGAGTCAGGAGTCTGAGTCGCGATTCTGAGTCAGGATTCTGAATCATGAATCTTCGTCTTGAGTTTGAGCCATGAATCTGAGTCGGAGTGTGAGTCATGAGTCTGAGTCATGAGTCTGAGTCGTGAGTCTGAGTCATGATTCTAAGTCATGAGTCTGGGTCATGAGTCTGAGTCATGAGTCTGAGTCATGAGTCTGAGTCATGAGTCTGAGTCATGAGTCTGAGTCATGAGTTTGAGTCATGAGTCTGAGTCATGAGTCTGTGTTATGAGTCTGAGTCAGGATTCTGAGTCAGGATTCTGAGTCAGGAGTCTTAGTCAGGAGTCTGAGTCGCGATTCTGAGTCAGGATTCTGAATCATGAATCTTCGTCTTGAGTTTGAGCCATGAATCTGAGTCGGAGTGTGAGTCATGAGTCTGAGTCATGAGTCTGAGTCGTGAGTCTGAGTCATGATTCTAAGTCATGAGTCTGGGTCATGAGTCTGAGTCATGAGTCTGAGTCATGAGTCTGAGTCATGAGTCTGAGTCATGAGTCTGAGTCATGAGTCTGAGTCATGAGTTTGAGTCATGAGTCTGAGTCATGAGTCTGTGTTATGAGTCTGAGTCAGGATTCTGAGTCAGGAGTCTTAGTCAGGAGTCTGAGTCGCGATTCTGAGTCAGGAGTCTGAATCATGAGTCTTAGTCTTGAGTTTGAGCCATGAATCTGAGTCGGAGTCTGAGTCAGGAGTCGATTGATTTTTTGTGTAGTTGGAAACAGAGTCTGAGTCGGGAGATCATTTTGTCGTCTAGCTCATGACTGAGCATCGTGACTCCCATGATAGCCTCATTCAACTCATCTCCATCCACATCTGAACTTCGTGGCTCGAAGGGCAGTTTTTAAGGAAAGTCCGGTTAAGGGTATTCTTGTCAGAAGATGCTATTCTAAATTCTACGTCGAATTTGTTTACGTTATTAAAACTTATATTGGCTACATAAATTACATTACGAAATTATGAACTATGTACTATCTAGTACAAATTATGAACTATGTACTATCTAGTACAAATAGCGTTTACTATGATGAGGAATCTCCGTAGTTATGATTACCAAAAAATCCCTACATTTAAGTAGTTACGCTACATTATTTAGTGTAATACAATATATAGTGAGCAATATATGTATTACAATTCTAGTCACAGTCAGTGCCGAAGTTGAAGTTAAACATATGGGTATATATTATTTCTGAAGTGGGAGTTAGTCTCAACATTTTTTAGACTCCACAACCCTGATACAAACAGACAGACAGAGCGACATTCATTTAATATGAAGTAAATATATAATGAATGCACATCAAATAAATATTATCAACTTTACGCTATTAACAAGTTTTTATGTGAAAATCAGTATTCAATTGGGAGATTCTGATAAGTATACTGTGATAAAAGCAATGTTCATTGGCCGTGATGTTCCCTCGCCGAAATTGTTTTAAAGCTAAAAAAATCCGTTGTGGTAGATATTTCTTTATTTATTTTATTTGTTTATTTTCCACATTAGCCCATTCACATTGAAAAAATAAAAAAAATTGTTAGCATTTAGAAAAAAATCATTATATGCTGGATATCTGTTTAGGAACGCTTGCTCCTTAAAAGAGAGATGATGAGGATGATTGTTGATAAATAAAAACTTGTCGAAATCGGAATGTGTAAGGAGGAATTTTATTGACCAACGTCGGTATTTATAATGTTTTTTAAACGTGTGCGGGAATGCGCGCGAGATATATCGCTGTCTCGTCTTTGCGCTTACAATATGTCTATTGTCACGCGTAGGTATCCTTTTGTTTTAAGAGACAAAATATTTGTTGCCCTCTTCTTTCCTCATGAAATGCGGTCTTCACTGGTAGTGAGTTGAATGACCGATCGCGTGGACTTTGGAATTGTTTGTCTCGCATTGTTAAGGTGTGCAAAGGTCGTCTCGTGGGTTCAGTGACCGCGCATACGGTCGCCACATCTGTATTGATAAGCATACAGTTCCCTTTCAACGTTCACAATAAACTACATAAATGTATTTCTTATACCCAACGCCTGTTTTCAAACTCATAACTATTTTCAAACTGATCCGCCAATAAGACTTAATGTCAGACAAATTAGAGATAAGTTTGAAGTAGATGGAAATATTCAGAATATCCATACACAATGTACCGGAAGATTAAGAACATATTGTATATGAACGCTGCCATGGAAGAAAGGGGGCTGGAAAGGTATTGTCTAAATTCAAGAACATCTGTTCGCTAGGCTTCTCGATCTTTGTATTACAACCGCGTTTTCGTACTTCCAGTAGCACCTCAAAAAAAAACTTCCTTTATTCGAAACATAATCTGGTTTCAGTATTTTTTTCCCAACGGTAAAATCTACAATAAAACAAAAAAAAATCAGCAAGCTACTAGCTATTAAAGTGTTGATACATTTTTTTCCGACAACCTGTATATACACACATATACACACACACAAACACACACACACACATATATTCAAAGTCACTTAAATACGATGATGAGTGCTTTCTAACGCCCCCAATAAAAAAAAATGCTTGTGGTAATGTGATATGAAATATGTCAATATCCGAAGCAGTCCTATTCAAAAGAGCTAAGGCCCTTCCAAGAGGCATAGCAGCTGCAAGACCCATTCTTGCTTATCTGATTGAGAACAAATATTATCACTATCTCTGACACTATCACTATCTCTGGCACTATCTCTGACACTATCACTATCTCTGGCACTATCACTATCTCTGACACTATCACTATCTCTGACAATATCACTATCCCTGACAACAGCATCACTATCACGCCATGTTCCTATTAAGGTAGGCAGAAGGAAGATATCTCTATTTGATTCTATTCCGGCAAACAGCATTCGTTTCTGAAATGTCCATACATCTCTTGATGTAAACGCACCTATTGTAAATGCCTGTCCCTTTTCTCCATTTCAAAATTTGCAACATTTTTATAGGCTTTCAAGGTAAAGGATATTCTAAATATTCCAAGGGTGTAAAACCTTTGATAATCAAACCCATCAACTCTTTTCAATGTTCTCTATATCCGGTTACTGACAAAAATAGTAGCTGAAGAAAAAAAACTTCAGTTAAAAGTTGAGTTTAAAATTTAATATTTTTCATTATTTCCTGGTCAAAAAATTATCTAGAAGCTTCGGATAATTTTTCAAAGAATACTTAACAGTTTTTAAATGAATCACCAGTCCTGGAGCCGTGTAAAGTTCCTAACCCCTTGGATACCGAGCTGGTTTAAGGGAAACTTTCCCTGCATTTTAATTGTAGCAACTACTCGTAAATCTTATTTTATCTTCCATAGCTTAAACGCGGTTAATATGCTTATACAAGTTGTATAACTGTTCTCGAGAAAAAATCTTTCGGAAATTACTTGTTGAATAAAAAAAATATAAATTATACTTTTATTTTTACAAAGGAAGGGTTTTTAAAAATGCAATATATTTTTAATTATTGTTCGTAACTAAAGCCAAGTTTACAAAGTGCATAATCCACATAAACTTTAACTGGTACTTAGAGGTTATCAAGAGTGTTCAATAAGGTGTTGAAAGATCTACGAAAATATTTGCTGTCCTGTTGCGTGGAATGGTTTACGTGTGAGTACTAAGAGGTTATCTTCAAATGGTACTGTAGTGACTATGCGTGCGGTCACTGAACCCACGAGGCGACCTTTGCCCGCCCGGTCATCAAACTCGCATGCTTCACAATGCGAGACAAACAATGGGCAAAGTTCACACGGTCGGTCATTCAACTCACTACTAGCGGAGACCGCATTCCATGAGGAAAGGTGATAGCAACGTATCTTCCGCGCTGTCAGTCAAAACAACGAATACCCTACGTGACGACAATAAACATATTGTAAGGCAAAGACGAGACAGCGATATATCTCTTGCGCATTCCCGCACACATTCCAAATATTATAAATACCGACGTTTATCAATAAAATACCTCTTTTCTCCTTTAAGGAACAACCCGTTCCCAAAGTACTAAGAGGTTATCTTTAAATGGTACTAAGAGGTTGCCAAGAGTGTTAAACAACGTGTTCAAAGATCTACGAAAACATCCTTAAGAGAGCTCGTTCTATACCTGCTCGACGCAGCATTTCGGTGTTTGAGATTTCACTAAACCACATATCGAATGCTTATAGCTTTTTTAGTATTTTGTTCATTATTGTTCATGTTTCAACACCATAAAGTAAAATACATCATATATAGCACTTATGCGTTGCCGAAGTTTAAGATTTAAACATTCTAGCTTACCGGAATGATGTTAGAGTCTGCACATGAAAACAAGAGTGGAACCTCTTTTTAAAGTGGATACCTAGGAGAATTGAATCCTTAACCACTGGGCTGAAAGACAGGCCAACTGGGCAACGCAGGTTTTCAAACTCCAAATTTAAGCGGGTTAAAAAGATAATATTTTTTGAAAAACTGTATTTTAATTATTTGTGAATTTTGTCAGAAATGTATTACGCTCTCCACATCCAGCCCATATGTCCACCAGTCTATTAAAAGTTGCACCCGGCCGGTCGCGGCAGACCGACAAGCAAATGCACTCTCAGCCTCCTTGAGGGGGCCCCTTGAGAGGTCGTGGCATTTTAAAGTATTGCCTCTTTTAAGTGCTTTAAAAAATAAATTGTTACATACGATTCATTCAACACTAGGAAAACAATATGGACATTATTTAGACCGTTTTTAAAATCACCATGACCCATACATATTTGTTTTACGAACAAAAAATTCGACTTGAATGTTTTAATGAAAGCACTGCATTGGTCTTTAAATCGTCGTTTTGTATGAAATAAAAGTTTTTTAATTATTTGATTATATGCTTATCTGCATTATTAGTACATCAACATTTTATTAAGGTGCTAACGTGTATCATTTGAATGTTATTTTTTTATTTATGTGCTAATCTATAATACGTGTTTATCAACATCTTATTTATTTGCTAATCTGTATCGTCCATATATTAACATTTTGTTTACGTGCTAATCTATATAATTTCGGGCCGTGGCTTGATTTCTCTCCATAGTGATTTCCTGGGTAGGGATATCTAGAGTGGTTTCCCCTTGCCTTCTCTGGAGGATTTTCTGTTGGGGATACCTTCCCTTAGCTGGATTGATCCAGTTTTATGGCGTTGGAAACTCGCCATTCGTCCACTCTCTATCTGCTATGACACTGATGGAAATGTCAGTGGTCACATTACCCGGGTTCGCGGGGCCTGAGAGACCACTCGTGGACGCTAGAGAGTTGGACTTGGTAGTAGTGTTACTGGTGACATTGCAACGTAGCGCATTACAACATTTTGAAGAAGTATGCTTTCCAGCCAAGCATACTACATACTACCCATTGGAACCCCATTTATGTGATTAATCTGTATTATTTGTAAATCAACATTTCATTTATGTGTTAATTTGTATATCAACATTTTATTCATGTGGTTAAGCTGTATCATTTGTATATTAACGAATTATTTAATTCAATATGGCTACCAGTATAGTGACTCAAAGAGTGAAGGGCTCTATATTTCATGGTAGCGACAAACTCCGTGGGTGCGCCCTAGACCACGAGAGTGATCTCCGGTGCGCCATGATGGGACAAAATGCCACACTTCGCTCAGATTTATGTTCTGGTCTAAACTCTGTGGAAGTCTTGGAAGTTGGTTCATGGGAGTGCATGATAGAACTCCACTTCAATTTATTGATATTATTATTGTATTATCATCTAAGATAAAATTACTTTCTTAGAGCAGGCTTGGCTTACTAAAAATTAATTGAAGCTTACGAATATATGTATTTTATTTGCTACTTACTAACAATTAGTGAGAAAATATAACATTTTCTTCAAACTAAGATAAATTGAAGTACGAATTTCTTTACCAAGATGACTTTAACATGCGTTAATAATAGTTACTTTGGTTAGTTGTTTAAATAGCTCTGGCGGCACTTTGTGGAACTGTAGAATTCATATTAAATTAAAACACTTGTTTTCACACCCAATAAACACAAAAATATGACACATATCACAAAGCAAAAATATTACACATATCATAAATTAAAAATATTACACATATCACAAAGTAAAACTATTACAAATATCACAAAGTAAAAATATTACACATATCACAAAGTAAAAATATTACATGTATCACAAAGTAAAAATATTACATATATCACAAAGTAAAAATATTACACAAATCACAAAGTAAAAATATTATACATATCACAAACTAAAAATATTACACATATCACAAAGTAAAAATATTACACATATCACAAAGTAAAAATATTACATGTATCACAAAGTAAAAATATTACACATATCACAAAGTAAAAATATTACACGTATCACAAGGTAAAAATATTACACATATCACAAAGTAAATATATTACACATATCACAAAATAAAAATACTACACGTATCACAAAGTAAAAATGTTACACATATCACAAAGTAAAAAGCTTAGAAGCCATTGATATACATAAAGGAAACAAACAAAACAAAAATAACATAAATAATCATTTAAACTTATCCTCTTCTCCGCCTCTTACCATATTGTCCCTTAATACCATAAACAACAAATTATATAAAAAGTTTTTACCATAATTTTAGCATAACCAACTCACATTATGATGTAATTAAAATATAGTTCAGTTTGTGACAGCTCACCTGATGATCACACAGCAAGTGTTAAAATGCATTGTGATTTGTAATAAATCAAGTGGAATAAAACAAAGTAACCATATTTTAATATCATATAAAGTTATTTTATTAATAGTTAATAATAAGATTTATGTTGGTTATAGAACAAATAATTTGCTAAACTGCCTTACAGTTTTTTGGAAATGGCAGTACTTGAAACAAAACAAAATCATTTTTGGTTTCAACAAAGGTTTTAGCAATAACTCAGTAGAAATCGATATTAGAATATTTGACTTACTAACTTTATTATTTCAGTAATAACATTAATCTCGACTACAGAAGAAATATTTTTTTACACCAAAATTAAAAATAAATAAATAAGTGAATGGTTCTTTGAAAGAAGGACACGTAGGAAGTCAGATAAATCGTAGAGGTTGTATAAATCACAGCAATCCCTTAGTCGCTGCCCTGGGGGCTTACGAGAGTAAATCCGACCTACCCTTCCGTTATAAGCACAAACTCCCGAAGCATTATCTGTTGCTTGACTAGTCCACCTACAGTATTAGCTGGGACGACCAAGGTCTGAGTGAATGTGATGGAATACAAGTAGCCTGAACGAATGGACTTGTTTTTGCTAAATAATTAGTGTAAGAATTGTTATCTAGTTATAAGTAGTATGTAGGTGTTAATTATTTCTAAGATCTCATATATTAAGATTGAATAAACAAAATAAAATAATATGTAGGAAAATAAGATTAAGTAAGTGCATAAATTATAACATATAATTAAGATTAGTTAAGTAATAAATTTGTATATAGGTATAGCCTTGACAAATGTTTGTACAATAATTTACTTTGTTTTAATAAAAAAAAAAGGTTGTATGAGAAAGTGTATGGATGTAAAAGAGGTAAAATATATGAATTGTATTGTTTCACATTTTGTTGTATATTGCACAACCTTGTGGGCTTATTGCCATGTGACAATCTCTTCCAACGAAGCGGAAAGATGCTTTAGGTGAAAATCAGGCTGGAATCCTTTTAAAAAAAACTGGGTTCTAGCGGGATTTGAACGCGCGATTTCTGGGCTGGGAGACAGGCGTCTTACCAACTAGGCCACGAAAGTTGTTACGGATATGTGTGTCGAGATAGGAACTTAAAAAGTTCTGTCTTTTCTGATTACTTCGATAGTAAAATTGCATGATACTATGTATTATATGTTATATGTGTAGTGAAACTCCAGAAAATTTGAAAAGACTAAATGTAAACGGATTAACCAGTTTCTCAGTCAAGACCTTAGATTGAAGAAGTGCGGAAGACTATCCAGGACTCAAAACAATACTCAGACAAGTGATGGATAGCTTGTTCGGAGTTTCGGTCCGATGGTAGGACACCTTACTCCTTCATCGGATAAGTTCTGACTGTTAAGATATTTATTGGAAATTTTTGGATCTTTTTGGGAATCGGGAAAGGATAGGTTTGTGGTAATTGTTTTGATTTTATGAATGATTATGAGAAATTATAAACGATTAAATACATATATAAATATGATGATATATACATAATATTAAATACAAATATACATAAATTTGTGTCGTCACACACTGTTTTATATTGAATGGGTGAAAAAAAAATAATGATGGTGAATAAATTATAAGAATGAATATAGTATATGTAGATAAGTAAATGAGTGGGGAAATGTGTGTGACTTTTATAAATATATTAAGGTGTAGAAAATGTTTATTGAAGGTGAGAAATGCGGTTGCCTATGGGGGTAAACTGTCTGCCGGAGGAATTATCGATGATGGGGTGTTCAGAGTGACAATCGGGGGGTCATTTGGGGGGATGATTAGAGTTAAAGAGGGGGGGGGGTCGGGGGGATGTTTTGCAATATTGATTTCGGACGAGTGTGTCTGTAACTGGTGTTCGCGTTGTAGTTATCTAAGGCTTTTATGACTGGGTTGGGATGACGGGATATAGAGCTGTAGAACCTTTCGGCCAGAGCGCGCATATGTTCGGGGATAGTATGTAGTTTGGTATCTGCGTGGAGTCTTGAATTACGGACGATGTAGGGTGCTTTTAAAATTATGCGGAGGGCTTTGTTTTGAATGATCTGAATGTGATGTAGCGTTGTTTTCTTCGCGTGGCCCCAGACCGGAAGGGCGTATGTCAGTTGCGGTCTGACGATCGCTTTATATAGGTGGAGTTTAGTGCGCGTGCTAAGTTTGCTGTATTTACTGATCAAGGGAAATAATGATTTGAGTGTTCCGTGAGCTTTTGATTTGATATTGAGGGCGTGTGATCCACCTACGGTTTCTGATTACTTTTAATATTCATAAAGAGATGCTCAAGTAAACTATCTCGCCGAAAGTAAAATAACTTCAAAACTGAGTCGACTTGGTAATCAGAATCAAGAGGAACTTAAAATAAAAGTTACCAAGATAAAATATTGCTAACTAACTTAAATATTAAGTCATCCGATTTCTGAACCACAACACGCATTAAAGTGGATCAGGCTTTCTAGTATGTTAGCAACGTGATATCTGTCCATGGAAGGAAATGCGAAACAATGGCGAAATATTACTGTTCGAGTCACGAACAGAATTCTAACACTCCAGGTAATCCCAAACGCTTTTATGTGATCTGTGTTTATCTAAAACTTTTGTGTCAGAGCATGTTTGTGAGTGTGCCTGGATAAATTGTCGTTTATTCAAAACTCCACAACTGCAATGCTTTTCAATCGAAGAGTTTTTTTACAATTTTTTGTTCATTGCAAAAAATATAGTCTTATCGACATTGGCATGCTTTTAAAAGCGACTGAAAAAACTCATAATTTGAAATCAGCAGTAAAACGTGTTTCAATCCTGATTTTTATTTCATTTCCACCATCCCTTCTTTTTCCTTTTAATTATGACATCTCACTCTTACTTTTGCTATGTATATTGTTTATAATTTTTCTAATGATGGATAATCATTTGCATTTTTTGCGACCATAAAACTTCCTTAATTTACTCTTGTATGGTTGGTTGGAAAATATTGCGTTTTTTTTTAAAATGAAGTGTTAAATAAATGAATAAAATAACAATTTATATAGCTCTTTAACTCCGAATTCAAACCCATTATCATCGACTTATTAAAAATATTACAAAATAAATATAAATCGTTATTTAAAGTTAAGGCATTAACATATTAGAGGTTTATAGACATTTTAATTTGTTTTTATCAAACAAGGTTTATTCCACTGTTTATAACGGTATAACCCTACCGGTTTCAAGGCTTTCACCTTGTAGGGAATACCCACGTCCCTAAATATTGTCAACATGCACGGTCAACGACCGATGAATCAACCTTTGAATATGTACAAAGATCACATACCAGAACGTCAATAGTGTTTCCACGAAAATAATATTTACATCGCATTCCACGGTAGAAAGAGAGCGCATCGCGCGTCTCGCCGTTTCGGCAATAAATATTCTACCCACTATATCATTGGCAACGTCTGCGACCACCTCGGTACGCACAGGAGTGAGATCAAGATATACCGCGGACGCATTCACGCGCCCCGTTCTGAAATTGTATATATACCTACTTATCGACAAATAAAGGGCACTTATTATTATTCACTTGACCATTCATCGCTGTTTACTATTTATCGATTATTCACTCTCACTTTTTCGCATTCCTGAATCGACGTATTTTATTTTAAATACAAAACAAATCAAAATCATCACGACGTATCAGTAAAGCATCCCGCTAAATTGATGACCCCGAACGAAAAGGAACACAGAATTCGACTAAAGCGAATACAGAGATGTCAACAACATCATCATCAGCCCGTCCTACTAGGACACACGCTAAAACCTCATCATCAAGGGAGCGCAAATAAGACTCTCATCAGGGGAGCACAAACAGGATCAAGGCATACCGTTATAAAAAGTGGAATTAACAGTGTTTGATAAAAACAAATCACAAAATATAAATAAGTTGTTTTTTTTTCGTATGATATTCTTCAGTACATCAAATAAAATTTTAATGCTCAGCGATGGGAAAAGAACATAAATAATTTAGTATATTGTCTTGGAGGATTGCACTTTGGTATTTTATCATGATACTTTGTTGAAAAGGGATCGATGGAGTGGCACCATCTAGGATCACCACGGCCAAAAAAAGGTGACATAAGACCAAACAAAATATCAGGGCAACTTTTTTGGGATTATCTTAGAATTCTATGATAATAATTGACTTAAAACACTACATGGATGGTTTTATTTTTATGCGTCCTTAATGTACAAATCAAAGAATGCCTTAAAATATAAGTTGAACGCGCACTAAAAATTCTAATTTAAGTATTACTTTTCTTACCCTTTTTAATGATCGATAAAAGAGACCGTACATTGTTATAAAAAAATGAAAGGCTGAGAAAAATTGTCACGAGGCGTGAGATTATTGTACGACAATGTGCTTGTGCACATTTCTGTAGCTGCGAAGGCTGCCATTGAACACTGGCTTCTAATAATTGAATTACCATCCTATAGCCCCGACTTGGCCCCTAGTGATAAATTTTTATTTTCAATACTGAAATTCGATTACACGAAAAAAAATTTAAAGTGAAAAAGTGGTCTTTGTAGTGCAACCCCATTGAGAAGAAAATTTCTAAATATTTTTTCAGTGGTATATAAAAAAATATAATATTATTTATAGTTTAGTCTTTAACACTGTAGAGGTTTATAGACATTGTAATTTTTTAAGTAAAACACTTTGTATTCAACTTAATAACTCCACCAGTTTCAAGGTTTTCCCCTCATCATCAGGTAGCACACACATGACCTTTTTTGTGTGCTCCCCATATGAATTATATATTTTCATAAAGCTTACATACACGAGTAAAACCCAATTATATATGTTACAAGGCTTAGATAAATTATATATAGCAACAAGAAAAAAATACATACAAAGCTTTAAAAGGCTTGAAATATAGCAGTACAAATATAAAAGTTTTTTAAACAAAAAATATTAATTCGACTGAAACAACTAACTTTCATTACCATTCATTAGTTCCACGCACCCAAACGATCTCAGAATGCACTTCCTTCATCTTACTTAACATATCAGCCATAAGTTCACATTCATCCCTTACCACTTCATCTCGCATTCTGTCATTATTGTCACTCCATGTATTCTTCTCAGTGCATGCATTTATACACCCCTTATACGTTTCCCATCAGTCTAATTTTCCCTCCCATACATCAAAGTGTCAAATCACAAACATGCTGTCATCTTAGCAGATTTTTATACTGTCCGACTAGAACGGGAAACATTCGAGTATACTCGTATATATTTGAGTTATGTATTGTATAAAAATACATATGTGTTTTTTTTTAATCTTTAATATTCTTGAATTTTAAAATCCAAGTAGTAAAATTGCAGCTTTTTATATTCAGGAATTTCCACTTGGAAACAATATTGTTACACAAGTCTCAAGCCGTCACAAAGCTTAGGGGTGTAGCTTCAAGAAAGGACCGGGCGAGAGGAAAGTTACCGGAGTCTCCGCTGAAATTTGGCATGTACGAGTACAAGTACACAATATGTGTGTGTATTTAGAAATACCGCGGCGTTCAGCCGAAGCAACTATGCGACTTGAATTAAAACGTATCCTGGGGCCAGAATGCAAAATACCTGCTTCTTGGAGGTGGTGGCTTTTAGATGGAATGCCCTGGCGGACGGTTAAAAACGGGAGTCGAGAACTTTTAAACAATAACAATTAATATATGTTTCGTATAGTGTTATAATTTGTTTTCTTAAAGAGCGTTTTGTTTTTGTGTGAATAAAAAGCCACTCGTATTCATAAATGACAAAAAAACATTGAGGTAGAATGACTTGTAATAATAATAATAATATAAGGACAAATTATATAGCGCGGTTTAGAGAGCAAACTCCTCTCAAGGGCGCTCTAACTCAGGATACGAACCCACTCATAAATTTTGATAAGACCTTCTAAATAGGATTGTCTTAAAGTGCTTCTCAAATCTGCGCACGTCACTCATATCAGGTAGACCATTCTAAGCCATAAGACCATCAACGGGCAATGCTCTTTTATAATACCCACCTTATTGGATTGATTTAAAACGACCAATTTATCAGATGGAAAAAATAACTTCAAAGTTCTATTTCTCTCCGAAGGGACATGTCTCAGAGACAGATTCGAAAGACATAATACAATGGAGATATCACACTAAGGGACTTGAATACAAATACACAAAGTTTAAAATCAGTCAGTTCGCTACATTTAAGCCAGTGTACACTTTATAAAAGCCTGCCAATATGACAATATTTATGACTACCATATATCAGTCTAGCAGCAGAATTGAAAAAAAAACTATAGTCTAAAAACTCGTGAATCAGGCAAACCAGAATGAATGGATTTTCAATAATCCAGACGAGATATGAATTTATAAAAAAAAATATTTCCCTTGTCAGAAGACATCGACGTACAAATTTCATCAAAAAACAAGAAAAAAAAATTCGATGATTAAGTCTAAATATTACGTAATGACAACTGTCACAGTGTTACTTGTGATTCTCTGTCGAGTGGCTCCATCATTATAATATAAATAGGCCAAAGCCCGTACGACGGTTGTCGCCAAAGAAAGAATACGAGAATTGAATTTTGAATACAAGAGAGCGAGAGAAGAGTACTTGGATTCTCTACGAAAGTAATTTGAAATTTGAATCTCGGTGGGTCCGTGATACTGAACGAATTTTAAATAAATAGCTAACAATTTTTGAACCGGTGTAAAAGGGGACGATTTATAAATGATATATATTTAGCGTGTGTCCAAGTAGGACGTGCTGATGATGTTGATGTTGACATCACTATATTCGTTTTAGTCGAATTCTGTGTTCCTCTTCGTTCGGGGTCATCAATTTAGCGGGATGCTTAATTTGATACGTCGTGATGATTTTTGATTTGTTTTGTATTTAAAATAAAATACGTCGATTCAGGAATGCGGGAAGTGAGAGTGAATAATCAATAAATAGTAAACAGCAATGAATGGTCAAGCGAATAATAACAAGTGCCTTTATTCATCGATAAGTAGGTATATATAGAATTTGAGAACGGGACGCGTGACTGCGTCCGCGGTATATCTCGATCTCACTCCTGCGCGTGCTGAGGTGGTCGCAAGCACTGCTGATAATACAGTGGGTAGGATATTTATTGTCGAAACGGCGAGACGGCGTGATATGTTCTCTTTCTACCTTGGAATGCGATGTAAATATTATTTGCGTGTAAACAGTGTTGACGTTCTGGTATGTGACAATTGTACATATCCAGAGGTTGATTCATCGGTCGTTGACCCTGCATGTTGACAATATTTTAGGGACGTGGGTACCCTACATATATATAAACAAATTTTACATTTATGAATATATATTTTCATAATTGTAGAATTTGTTTTACTTCCGTGAATATTTAACGGGTAGTAACTAGTTATGCATAAAACGCTTATTAAGGAGTTTAATCCTCAATTTATCCTCCGAGATATGGAAGATATTGATTTTGGAAAAATCGTTTCATAATATCATTCTGTGTGGAAGTGGTGATGTTCATTGCAGCACAATTCGTTAATACGGCACCAAAAACAATTTTAATTACAACAGCATTAATAATTGTCCAGCACATAAAACAAACCCGTGCCAGTTAGAAAACAAAGTCAATGGGGCATTACAACATATATACACGAACAAGACAGCATCAGAATCGGCTGAGACGATAGTTCATAAAAGTATTTTGGTGCCAATTGGTGTATGAAAGTTAAAAGTGGACGTGGAAAAAGACTGAGAGGAGCCGAATAAATGCTTTAGAAATGTGTGCATTGAGAAGAATACATGTAGTGACAATGTATGACAAAATATGGAATGAAGTGATAAAGGATGAATGTGAACATAAGGCTGACTTGTTATGTAAGAATTTTCCTGTTATTTTTATTATTATAAGTAATTTATATAAAAAAAATAAATACAGATGGCTCTGTACCTTATCGTTGTCGATCCCTGCTTGAAAACTATTTAACAGCGGTATGGTCGGAACTTAGCTGGTGCGTTCACAAAAGCAAATGGTGGTCGGAACATTTTCGGATTCGCTTTTGTTTGTTGACTTGTCTATGATTCGACCAAAGTAAATATGTTGAGCGAGAAACACAACTCGATAGTTGGCTATTTATATTTTGTTTTTATTTATTCATTTAATCAACGGTATAATGTGGCTTACAGTAATATTTAAAATATATATAAGAAGTTAGTGTTTCATTAATTATAAAAGATAAATATTATAAAAAATAAACAATTTAGGACAATTATTAGGTGTTAACATAAGTTGTGTTCGTTTTTTTCCAATTTAAAAATGAACACTAGAAGTACAACAAAATTGTAAATGTTACGTCATTTGAAAGAAAATTTTCTGCTCTACAAGATATTGTGTTTGCTTTTACGTTACATATATTATTTTATTTGATTACAAGCCTTCAAAATGAAATGGCAAGTAGATGAAAGTGAGCATTTTCGACACTTCTTTCTGTTCGCGTTCAATCGAGGAAATAATGCTGCTCGCAATATTTGCGAAGTGTACGGTGAAGATGCTATGAATGAAAGGACAGCTTGTTGATGATTTTTGCGTTTCAATGACGGTAATTTCGACCTGAAATACATGGAGCGTTCCGGACGACCAGTGGACTTTGATGAAGACCGCTTTAACCATATTATTCATGAAGATCCCCTTCATGAATAATATGGTTATGACACTCAATTACATATGTATACATCATGCGAAATCAAACTCCTCACACTTTATCACTCCAGAAGACATACCAAAAACATTCGCCCCACAATGCACCGCACATAATCATAAAAATAAAAAAACAAAAATATAAATATGTATAAAAATAAAAAACACCACACTCAAGAGCTTACACAAACTTCTGGATTGTGTGAGCTCTTGAGTGTGTGTTTGGATTGTCCCCTGATTTCTAACAATTTCCTAGATAATGAAAATGAGAATCTGACGTCACATCATTAGAGTGCTTTCAAGTGTCTGGTCTTGAAGATTTTGACATATTAATCTAGATACTAACTACAGTCTCCGGGTTCAAACAGAAAAAAGTAATTTGCTTGATCTCCCAAATGGGTTGTCAAAAGAATGTATCTAAACATGTGTTGATATGTATTCAATCAACTGACAAAAAAGATAACCCATCAGAATTAGCTAGGTATGTGCTAAGTACTAGAAGAGAAGTTAGATTCAGTACATTGTAATTTATTTTTAACAAACACTGTTTATTCCACTTTTTTGTGACGGTATAACCCTACCGGTTTCAAGGCTTTCACATCATCTTCAGGGGAGCGCAAACAAGACTAAATGCTGTTCGAACTGGTACCGATATAGACACTTCAACGGTTGGAGGCGGGGGGCTGAGGAAGGCTAGGGATAATTTCGGCCAAGAGCGGAGAGATTTTTGGGAAATAACTGTTCAACAGATGCTCCGATCGGTATACTGACTTAGAAATTTCTAAGGCCTCTAATCTGTCCAATTTATTTCCGTTGCCGCTAATATGTAAGAATTTGGCATCATCGATAGAGAAAGTATGATTCTCACAGTGACAATGATTAGCCATTTCAGAATAAATTAGAGGATTTGTTAAGGCAGATTGGTGTTCACGAAATCTTTTTTCAAAAGATCTTCCTGTCTTTCCTATATAGAAATTATCACAGTCAGCACATAAAAGTTTATACACACCGCTGTTGCTAAGTATTCCATTTTTGCCTTTCCCATTAAATAAGAGTTTCCGGAGATTAGAGTTAGTGTAAAAAGCTGGCTTTATGTGACTTGGAATATTTTTGGTTATTTCATTTGATATATTTTTTATAAATAGGACTTTGTAGGGTCTTT
Organism: Odontocerum albicorne; assembly: GCA_949825065.1. Taxonomy (NCBI): domain Eukaryota; kingdom Metazoa; phylum Arthropoda; class Insecta; order Trichoptera; family Odontoceridae; genus Odontocerum; species Odontocerum albicorne. The sequence goes on from OX463850.1 coordinate 37,441,025, forward strand.
CAAATTGAGCGGTTTTTTAATTCTTAGATAAAACACAGATGGCATTGCGAACTTGCCTGAGTCTTAAGACATTTGAGAAGTGTAATGTATGGGATTTATAAAAATGGAGTTGTGTACAATATAACAACGCGTTCAAATTGAGAATTATTGTATCTATTGTAATCTTCGGAAACGGTGATGTTAATTGGCCACCAAGATCATGTGACCTGATACCGTTGGACTATTTTCTCTGGAGTTACTAGAAAAGCCAGGTCTATAAGAATGATCCCCGATCAATCCCTGAGCTGAAGGATGATCAACAATTATTCGCGTTATTGAAGAGTTAGAACCGCAATTATGCCAAAATGTCATTGAAAATTTCGACAAATGAGTGGACATCTGTGGAGCTGCAAGAGGTGGACATTTGGTGGATAATGTTTTTTTTGTGTTTAAATGTCATACATTATACTTCAATGACCAATAAAAAGTTTTTTGAAATCAAAGCAAATTGTGTGTTTAACTCAAGAGTTAAAAAAATTAATTAAAATAACCGCTCAATTTGAAAGACCCTATATATATATATATATATATATATATATATATATATTTTTTTTTTATCCACTCTGTACGGATTTCTCCTGTTACACAAAGAGGGTTTGCTTCTAGCGTTAGCTTATTCGTAAGGAATAATATCAGCCAGGACTCTTTTCATACTGCTAGACAGTACCGAGAATATATCAACCGTGTCATTCAGTTGGTTCAATATCTCTATACCACGCGTGACTGAGTGTTTAGCCATGATATTCGTCCTGTAAGTTGGTATGTAGAACAAAGGGTGATTCCTTGCACGGATATATTTATTGGATACATATAAACTTAGTGCTTCTAGAATCGCGGGACAGTTAAAGGAACCTTGGAAAACCTTTATTACGAATATCGCAATGGATTCTTGCCTTCTTGTTTCGAGGCTTCTATAGTTACACACCGTGAAAAGTTTCGGCATGGTGAGCATATTTTGGGTAATCGCCCTTTGTTCTGTACCATAGATATCTGAGGATTTTTTTTTGTATTTGTTCTATATTGTTTTTATATTTGAGCTGGTGAGGAGCCCAAACCGTAGATGCATATTCTAATTTGGTTCTAATTAGATAATTATATAAGTTTCGGAGGATATCGGTGCTGTTAAATTCTCTTGATATTCTCATTACAAAACCGAGTAGTTTGTCCGATATCAAACAGTCCGATATTAACAGTCCGATATCAAACGTGAGACATGGTTAACGAACGTGAGTCCGACATCGAAGGTTACGCCCAAATCCTTGAATTCAGAAACTCTGTTTAGTGCCACTCCCTATATATGTTAAGGAGTGTGGTGTAGCTTTCCAGAAAGGAAAATATAGGCTTAATTACTACAATAAATTAAATTATAAACGTATTTAAAAGAATACACAAGGTTAAATTTCAATATTAATTATATTTCCTTAGATGAAGCAATTTTAGTAAACCTTTCATTCAAATCAGAAATCTTAAATAACAAGCTGGGCACTGGGAAAGGTTGTCTTCATTTTGATCGGATTTTAAAGTATTTATCATATATCATTTTATTATTAACGACACAACAGTGTCTTTCACATATCATAAAAATGAATGTATGAAAAGTTATACAAGTACTTAAAATTTGTAATTTATTTTTATCAAACACTGTTTATTTCACTTTTTTGTGACGGTATAACCCTACCGGTTTCAAGGCTTTCACCTCATCTTCAGGGGAGCACAAACAAGACTAAATGCTGTTCGAACTAGTACTGATATACACGCTTTAACGGTTGGAGGCTGAGGGATGAGGGAGGCATGGGACAATTTCGGCCAAGAGCGGAGAGATTTTTGGGAAATAACTGTTCAACAGATGTTCGGATCGGTGTACTGACTTAGAAATTTCTAGGGCCTCTAACCTGTCCAATTTATTTCCGTTACTACTGATATGTAAGAATTTGGCATCATCGATAGAAAAAGTATGGTTTTCACGGTGACAATGATTAGCCATTTCAGAATAAATTAGAGGATTTGTTAAGGTGGATTTGTGTTCACGAAATCTCTTTTCAAAAGATCTTCCTGTCTTTCCTATATAGAAATTATCACAGTTAGCACATAAAAGTTTATACACGCCACTGTTGCTAAGTATTCCATTTTTGCCTTTCCCATTAAATAAGAGTTTCCGGAGATAAAACAACATTACTTAAAATTATTGTCAAAAAATACAAAACTTTATCTTAAAATAACATGGAGATACAATACAAAATCATAAGTAATAATAAATTACAGTCATTGTTTAAAATTATTTAATATTAATATGTATATTTAAGTTCAATATATGCATGTATACCACAAAATATTACTACACTTCACCAAGGAGGCTTACGTGATTGTCGAAGACTTATTTTACAGTGGTAAAGAACTTGTTTTTAGTGGAACAACGCTTACATATAACAAGAATTTGATTTTTGGGGAATTAGATTACCTCTTATGTTTTAGTAGGTTATTAATAAATAAAATAATTATATTGGATGATCAATTCTATTAAGTCGAATATCCGAGATGAGAATATCACAAATAGTGGCAGGTACATCTTATAGAGATATGTCAGAAACTTTCACATTCGACAGATCTGCGACACTGAGAATATCGTCAGATGGGGCAGAAAGAGATTGCGGTGCTGAAGTAACCATATAAATGTGATGTACAGAGACCGAATCCCATACAAAGTGAAACACAAGATCCTAGTAGGACATCGCATGGCATGAAGATGACCGTACAGAGACAAACAGTGCTCTGCCTCAGAATAATTTTCACAACGACAAGTCTAAGATGTAAATTAAGAAGAAGAATTAATTTTAGTTTTTCAGAATTATTTCAGAGAAGGCGATTATACGAGTAATTAGTTAGAGATCATCGTCAAGCATGTCAGGTGGAATGCTGACTTAACTTTTTAAGGGTTGTGAATTAATTTTAAATTCTGATAGTTGTTTCTTTTAAGGGTTTTTATTACCTGTTTCAATAGATGTACATCGATGCACGAAGGTAATATAATATAATACATAATGTTTTGCATCCATTTGGATGGTCCTTGTGCAAAATGGAGACCGGACTAATCCCCACATAGGAAATCTGAGTGGTTGGGGATTAAGGTAGGTGGAGGCAAACCTGTTCTCCGGCCCCAAGGGGGTTCCGCCCTCCGCGCCACGGGAGGCCGGCGGGGCTTAAGTGGCGAGGACGGGGGCGCGTCTTGTTATGTGAGCTTAGTTTCATTGTAGGGGATTAAATGAAGTCAATTAAATATCAACAATAGCCTTTGATTATCATCTGAACGTCTGTGAAATTGTAGAAATTGGAACTTTGAAAAGAAAAATCTTGGATGAAGGAAATTATCTTAGGTCAAATGCTATTTTAAGCAGGAAGTGAAAAAGGTCTGAGAAAATGTTTTTTTTAAATTTATTTAAATACTTGATTCTATGGAAGTGTATATATGTGCATTGAAAATTGGATTTAGCAGAAGGATTAAAGTAAACCTTATACTGTAAATATGAGTGCACTATGAAAAAAATAGTATCAATATATGAAAAAAGGGGAATGAAGACATCACAAATACATACACACTATCTCGTCATCTGTCTGTCGGGGAAGACCTCCGCGATCTAGTTGGTAAGACGCCTGTTTCCCAACCCGGAGGTTGCGGCTTCAAATCCCGCTGGAACCTAGATTAAAAAAAAAAAGGATTCCAGTCTGGTTTTCACTAAAAGCCTCTTTTACATATATTTGGTTGGTTGGAAGAGATTGACACATGGCAATACACCAGTCAGGTTGTACTATATGCAACAAAAGTGTAATACAATACAATACATCACATCTTTCACCACTTCTACCTCCATCTCTTCGTACAGCTCCTAAGATTCCTCTAACTTTTTACATTTTCTTCGTTTAAAATATCGTACACTTGATCCAATCATATTTTCTCTGGTCTTCCTCTATCTCGCCTTCCACTCAAATTTGTGCTGCATATTTGTTTTGTTAGTCTTTCATCATTCATTCGTTCCACATGCCCAAAACATTTCAGAGTGGTCTTTATCTTACTCAATATATCGGTCTTAAGTTCATTCCTCATCATTGTATTTTGTATCCTGTCATGCATTGTCATCCTATGTATTCTTCTAAGTACACGAATTTCTACAGCGTTTACTATTTTTTTTTTAATTTTGTTTGACGTCCATGTTTCACTCCTACGCATCAAAGTTGACACTAAAATACTATCGTGGACTATCATTATCTTGGCAAATTTTGATACTGAATGAATATTTATGTTTTAATGCCCTATTGACTTTCGCTACACGCAATTTAATACCCCTATTTACTCTTCCATATCCGAGAAAAAAACTACTTTAATAGTAGAATTATTCAATCTGCTCTAATCTTTCATTACTCGCCCTTATATCGCATGTACTTTTCCTTTCACGCTTTTCTATTACCATGACTTAGAATCTCGTAACGTTCATTCTCAGATCTATCTCTTTAAATCTTTCAGAATTCAATGCGTGGAAATTAATGTATTAAGAAAACGTGGCTGGAACAAATGGACCAGATGTTGAAAGACGATAAAGTAAGTATAATAGAAGATTGTACAAGATTTTACTTGAGAAAATGTAGGATGGTTTCTGTGACATTTGAAATGTCATGTCTCAAAGGGATGGGGTAAAATAGTTTTTTTTTACAAATCGAATAGTTTTTTATAAATCGAAAAATTGTTTTTCTCTAAACTGACGTTTTAATTCCTAATTTTCATTATACTGACTTTCTAATGTATTGTATGATTTGTATCTATCTTTAAATAGACCAAGATCCACTATGAATTTATACTAATTACGAACATTTAATTTTAGGTATAAAAAAATCGAAAATCCAACTATCGAATACCCCATCCCTAGCCAATGCAGATTAACGTAGTGACTTTTGACAAATTTCGCCAAATATTATTTTATTTTAACAAACTGCCACATTTTTGCTAATTTGTAACTAGATGTATTTATTTGTCATAATTGTTAGATTTACGTAATGTATTTACCTAAATAACTTACCATTTATTAGAATCGAGGCTTATATTAAAGTTGATAAAATAATTAAAATGACTGAACGTCGTAACAAGGTTGTATTGGGGCAAATTTGTGAACTGTCACAGGGACCATGCTACAATTTCTCAAGTATAGATGCATGAATGTGGAGGAGACGAAAGTTGTGTGCTTGGATAGAAAATTATGGAGATCTGTTCTCTATGCCTGTTCTCTAAGATAATACTAGCATACGAGCATATGTATGTATTTATAATTTTTGTTTTTACTTTTTTCAAGGATATTTTTTCCGTTTGTGTATAACTTAAAACACTTTGTGACTTTTATCTTTATGGTTGAAAAATATAGTAATAAATTTGCCTATGATTTGCGGAATGAAATGTAAAATAAAAAAAAAGTATGTCTTTGATATTTCACTGAAAAAAAAAGCTCTTTTATAATGTCTTGTTTTTATTTATGAATGTTTTTTTCTCCAAATTAACCCTTATCTTAAAAATCCGTGTTGTAAACGTGACAGTGTTCAAGAAAATCATTTATTATAAGAGAAAAGGGTCTTGAGTTGATCACCAAAGGAAATGTGAAGGGTTAATCGTTGGGATAGCCCATAAACAGCTCTCTCAGTCACACATTATCCCGGTGGGCTGGGCACATGGTGACAATTAAATCAAATTGAGTCCCGTGTCTGAAAGACGGGAGAGGAATCTGGACTGTATTAAATGTTGTTTATGGACTTCTTGGGAATGATTGATGGGGCCTTGTCTCACGGCTAAGGACTTTATTTTACTTGGAATACCTTCAGACAGATTCCACAAAGATATCTATTCAAACATATTTCTATCCCTCTAGTATTTTGTCTATTTAAAATTTTTCTAAAATGACAAAAATATAAGTTTAAAACTATAATACATTTAACTATTCTTACCATCACAATTTGAAAGGTTTCTTTAAAGTTCGTCTTTCCTTGATAAGTTTTCTGCGTTTATTTTTTATCAAATATGTTTTTATAAATACATATATGCACCTGCGGGGATATTATTTATCTTATGGTCGCAGCCACCACCTTCCTATTAATACACTAAACTTAACTGTATTTATTTTTTATTTTGTTGTTTGAGGTGCATTACTGCGTGTTAACACTTTGAACTTCTTGCAAAAGGTCGCCAGTTCGAACCCCGCGTTGTTCTACTTTCTGTTCGAATAACAGAGAATTTTTCGGGGGGTTAAGGATACATATAGCTTCGGTCATATCTAGTCTTAAAAGATCGGTGAGTTTGCTGGTGTGTAACGGCATACTCACTTAAAAAAATTTACTGCACAGCTTCGCTTTTCAACTTAATCGACGTTGGAATTTATTTATTTATTTATTTTTTCAAAACAGGCTTAGCCCAATTACATTGAAAAATACAAGACATTAAAAAAGAAAAAAAATTACAGGGAAATTTTTTTTTTTTAAATTATATAAAATAAAAAATAATGCATATGTATACAAACGAGTATTTACACACAAACGTATGTTACATATATATTCAGTCACTTAAGTATGTTGATGAGTGCTTTCTAACGTGCTTAATCTAAGAAGAAAATTTACTTTTGCTTTTGGTAATGTGATATGAAATATGTCAATATCCGAAGCAGTCCCGTTAAGAAGAGTTAAGGCCCTTCCAACAGGCATAGCGGCTGGAAACCCCGTTCTTGCGTATGTTATTGAGAACAGTTCCTGCCGGCGCAGTCTAGTGTAATTGTTAGGAACATTTAACGCTAATCTTTGTAGTAATGCTGGACAGCTCACAACTCCTCGAACGAGTTTGACAACGTATACCAGGAGACGCAGATCTCTTCTTACGCTCAAGGAGTTATACCCGAGCATGCCCAGCAGAAACTGCGTAGGATATAGCCACGGATAGACACCAAACTCACTCATGTAGAGATATCGTAGATATTTTTTTTTGTACTTTCTCCACCATGAGCGAGTTTTGCGCCCCCACCGGGCTCCAATTCATTTTTTTTGTAAAGAATTTCAGTCTGGTTTTCATTTAAGGTTTCCTTAACATCGTTCTGGTTGGTTGTAATAGATTGTCACATGTCAATAGCCCGTATAGAAAATGTATTACAATACAATCGTATATTTATTTCTGCCAACGTGCAGATTAGTGCAAGATAAGTCATAATTTTACAAAGTGATCAATAGATTACAATGAATAATCAATATATGTTTTTTTAATTTTTTTTTATCATCAACTCTCTGAAAGAAGAATTATATAGTTTATTAATTTCCGTGTCTGGACCATCAATTATACCACGTGTATATCCATTAGGAGATAACAGAGGGGATGGACACCCTCTCATTTGCAAAATGTTCTGCCCAAAGCATGTTGTCCCGATGTTTGGACAAAATTGCACGTGTTATGGGTCCCATGTATTCCCAGAATTACATTTCATGTTATTTAGTTCAAAAATCCCATTTTTGCATTCATTTATCTTGCATTTTATCTCGCCTATTCGGAGTCTAGGAAGGAATGTTTTGAATTTTATGTCTCGATACAAGATGATTCACAATGTCAGTGAAAGCTCCTTGTCGGTTGGAAGATATTGCCACATTGCCATAAGCCCATCAAGTTAAACTGAGGGAAAAGTGTAATGAAATACAAAACAATGCAATAAAATATTGTACAATACAATAAAAGAAAATACAATAAGATACAATACGCTACAGTACGATACAACACGATTTATGATGATACAATACGATACAATACGATAAAATACGATACAATACGACACAATGCGATATAATATGATACAATGCGATACTATACGATACAATACGATAAAATACGATACAATATGGTACAATGAGATACAACACGATACAATACGATACGATACAATATAATACAATATGATACACTACAATATGATATAATACGATGCAATACGATACAATACGATAAAATACGATACAATACGATACAATACGACACAATGCGATACAATACGATACAATACGATACAATACGATAAAATACGATACAATATGGTACAATGAGATACAACACGATACAATACGATACGATACAATATAATACAATATGATACACTACAATATGATAAAATACGATACAATACGATACAATACGATACAATACGATACAATACGATACAATACGACACAATGCGATACAATACGTTACAATACGATACTATACGATACAATACGATTAAATACGATACAATATGGTACAATGAGATACAACACGATACAATATAATACAATATGATACAATACGATACAATACAATACAATACTATAGGATACAATACGATACGATACTATACAACAAGATACGATACAATGCAATACGATACGATACGATACAATACGATATGATACATTACGATATGATACAATACGTCAAAATATAAAACGATACAATAAAATAAAATACAAAACGTTTCAATATAATACGATATAATACAATTTGATACAGCGCAATACGATATACTACAATATGATACAATAAGATAAATTACAATACGATATAATACAATGCAATATCACTCTAAAAGTTGAATAAATGCTTGAACAGTGGATCAATTTCTTTTAAATATTTGTTAAAACTTGTCAGTGCCCTTAGTACTCGTATAATCTGGTAATACAATATAATATTTGATCTGAGTGAGGAATAATCAGAGAAAGGATAACGGTCTATTAGAGACGGGTACTATCAGTAGAATTACTAAAGGAATCTCGACATGGTTTGACCACAGTGAGGAGATGAGTTACAAATGCACATTGAGAAAATGAGAAACTAATTTATTTGTTTGGATGGAGAGCGACGAAGAGGTTTACACGAGAGATTGGAAGGAGGTAGTTGGAGAATTTTAAACTGAGAGAAAGATAAGAAATATAAGAAACATGAGAGCTTTTATGCCAATCGAATACCATAAATATATACATTACATACTATACATAATTAATTCAAAGTGGATTTAAAACCACTTCAATGGATTACTACGTAAAAGTCGAATAAAGTGGAGATCTTGTCTCTCGGCCTAGCCCAAAAGGGGATGTTACATTCCAAAGTTAACTCTGATGTAACGAGGAGCGTTGTTTATATGTTTGTTATTTAAAAGCATTTCTACTTTGGTTGTGTATCCCGTCTCTAAATATGTAATTATACCTTTTTGTATACGCGCGTATGTATGGTATACTCGTATATACTTTTAATTGAGAGAACTAAATTTAGGTAATGTAATGGAGTTTGATTATGAAATTTCTTCATCCATGTATGATGTGGGTACCGCGCGTCACTCTAGACATTTCATTTCAAAACGAAGCCTTCGTGATGAACGCCACGATAAATAGCATTGAAATTTATGTTGAAAAAATTGGCTGTCATAGACACATCCCTTCCTGTTTGGAGTCTGGATAATATATTTATATAATAATTATTGTTTTGTATTATTGTATACCTCTTACTCTAGGCAACTACAAACTGCTGAAATGCGCATGCTAAGATGGTCAGCTGGTGTGTCGTTAAGAGACAAAATAAAGAGCTCACGCATTCGTGGAAGCCTAGGTGTTACAGACATCAACAGCAAGATGGAGGAGAGGCGATTGAGATGGTATGGGCACGTTGGACGCAGATCACCCGATCACATTGTGAACCAGGCAATCTCCATGGATCTTCCTCGAATAACAACCAGAGGAAGACCAAATAATTCATGGGTGGTGCAAAAAGATAACCTGATGCAGAGGCACGGCCTGGGAGACGGCGTCCGGGACAGAAGAGCATACAACCTGAGGACGAGGAGAGCTGACCCCAACAGTCTTCACAGACAGTGAGTTGGGATGGAGCCAGGGAGAAGAAGAATTATTGTTTTGTATTGTATATCCCTAGAAAAGTCCTTGGATAGAACGGCTTGAAGAGATGTTCCAGATACCTTTGATTAAAAAAATATAAAAAATATTAAATACAAATAAATTCACTAATATAATAGTTCGATCTCATCTCTCCCCACGCTGGTATGGAGGACAAAAAATTCTCATTCAGCGCGATCAACACTTTTTTTATGAGCGCGACGTCACGTAGTGACAAAGTGGCGACACATTTGAGTGTAAAAAGAATAGTGGTGACGACGGACCTAACGCGCCATCTGCCTGTCGGAGTAGGCAGAGAGAACAAAGCGCCTGACTCGAGACACAGCCTTTGCCTGTTTCACATTCATACAGCTTTTACGATTTCTCTATTTTTCTGCCTTTCTACGTTTTCTTCATAACCCCTGTTCATGCATTGGTTAATTGTGTACTTAATGGTTGCATTTTAGCAAGCGTACAGCCTTGATAGATTAAACCAAAACTTCTAATGTACGAGTATTTTCGAATAGTGTAAATATTCTAACATCAAAATAACATTTATGAAACAAAACGAAGACATTTTCAGATTGAGGATAATACTACACATGTGAATGGTTTTAGGACAGATAAGTTTCGTGTACTTGGCTCCTAAATTACTTAAAGCATTATCAAAAGTTTTAAAAAGCGACTGAAAAAACTCTTAATTTCTTGTCAGTAATATAACGGGTTTCATTCCTGATTTTTTCTTTCTTCTCCACCATCTCTTCCTTTTCCTTTGATTAATGATGTCTCACTTTACATGAAAATGAATGTTTGAGTGATTGTCCGTCTTTGTGGGATTTGTGGGTGTATGCTCACGTATGTGTTCATGGTTTTCACGGGGATGGATAGTCATTTGAATGTTTTTTTGCAACATGTAACTTGCTTCATTTACTTTTGTCTAGTTGATTGGAAGATATTGCCACCTGACAATAAGCCCACCAGATTATATTTGCAATAAAATACTGTAATATATAAAACTGAAATAAAAAAAATACTGATTGAATTCAGACCAAATTTAGTAAGAAATAATGTCAACACAAGATGAAATCTAAAATTGGATCATAATTTTGCAATAGAGAAGTATTACGTGCATTTTTCTCTTTTCTTTTTTTTTGTGGATTGACGAGTCCCATTTTGTGTATACAAATCAGTGAATGATGCTTTGTTAAATTAATGTTTTTAATTTTAATACTGTTTTATGGTATAATGTAATAATGGTTGAAATTTTAATACTTATTTCTGTTCCATATAAATTAATCTTTTTTTTTACTTCATATTTATGTAAACTATTACACTTCCTTTAAAACGGACATACGCCTTGTTAGGCAGGGGAGTGCTTAGTTTATGTCAGTGTTAAAATTAAAAAGCATAAATAAATTTAAACAAATATAACCTAGAGATTAAAAAAAAGAAGTTTTATTCATTAGGCCGATAATGTTGGTGAAGTACTTCTTATATGTTCCTGAATAACGCTTTAAGAATTAATGGTAATCAGTGTATTATCTACATTTTCTATTTGAATTCTGTAAATTTGTTTCCATAATACTCTGTTTCTTTGTTCTAAAACTTGTTTAAAACTTATAGTAACCATTAAAGGGAAAACATTTTCTGGACCTTGGAAGTAAAGGGCTAATTAATTATAGTAATTTCCAAAGAGATTGGGGTTTTTCCAGAGATACTTAATCGTCTTCAGTTTCTATAATTCCTTCACAAAGTTGTATATGTAGAGATTACACATTTTAAGGAAAAAACTCTTATTGTTTTGTACATAGGTTTTGGATTTTTGTAGGATAATTGAATTGTTTACTTGTGTCCTTTCACAATAAATATATATATTTACAACAAATCATTTCAATTAGAATAAATTCCTTCAAAGTGTGATTCTATTGGATATATTAAATTATAGATTTAAAATCATTTAAATAAGTTTAGCTATCTTTTTGCAATTAAGATTCTGTACAATTTAAGGTAATTTTGACTCCATTGCAAATTAATAGTTAAAGTATAACTGTATTTATAAACATTATGTTAACATTTTTAGGTATATACAGCCATGTTGGTTAGCTTCATTTACAGTTTAAAAACGCAGTAATTTGGTGAAACATCCGTCACTGAATAAATAAATAAAGGAAATATTACTTTGAACGCGTTTAACTTTCCTTGAAAGTTAATTAACCACCTTGCTTTGAAATCTATATAAATTTTTTTGTAAAATGTTGGATTTATCATTATTTCATACAAAAAAATCTTCTGTCACCATGTACACAAGTATACTCGTATAATTAAACTCACAATACTTCCTCTATCGGACACTCAATAAACATGATAACATGGTAATTTATTCGAAAAAGGGTCGAAAAAAAATACTTTTGCTGCGATATGAATACATGAAATATTTGGACGAAAAGATAAACAGATTACGTTATAAATGGACATTTCAAATAAGACACTTTAGGGGTGGGAGGCTTAAGCAGTTAATTAGGATAGTCCTTTTCAGGAAATTCAGGATTTTTTCAGTACGTTTCTGATAGAGGAGATGAGCTAACAGTTAAAAACTCTTTCAGTCCCTTGAGTTTCTCATCTTCATGAACTATAAAGATGAATGAAAATAACACACATAACGTTTTTGAGAGGTGATCACTGTGTCAAATTTTGAGGACTAAATTATGTCCAATTTTGAACTATGCAGACGTCTGTTTTTAGGATATTGGGAAGAAACAGTCGGACAAACTATTATCACAAAAAAATATATAAACTAAATAAGTTGGATGTGAAGAAAAGACGAAAAACTCCCATAAGGTCACTTATGTATACTATCCTTAACTATCCCGCCACTCCCTCTTATCTCGCCGAAAATATTCAGCCTCTTTCCGATCATGGACATGTGTGATCTTAACCTTTCCTTCCCTGTGTTGGGTATCTTCTACACGTTGCTTCTAATAACCATCAATATCTCTATAAATATAATAAATAAAAGGTTAAGATTTTAGGTATTCCTCCATAATATATTTACGCATTGATTTAAAAAATAATATTAATAATAATCAGAATTTATCGACTACATCGAGGTGTTTTGTAAAGATCGAAAACAAATTCGCATTTAAACGCGGCGAGTGCCTCATCTTGACGATAGGTGAATAGTATGCGGGAAGCGCGACACTATATTCGCATCTCACTCTTGCATACTAGACTGAATTGCGAGGAGCTGAACTGTCTCAACGTCGCAAGGAAAGGCGTATGCGCCGGGGTATGTGATTGACGTTCCGCGTCACTAGTTGCCTTTAGGCTTGCAAATAGGTTAGACGTACGCCCGTTCCGTGAGCGTTTTTTAATGTTTTCAGATGGTTTTTTAATGTTTTTAGCAAATAAATCTCAATTATTATAATTTTTAACTTCAATTATAATTAATTAAGGGGATTATCTATGAATGTTCTTATTTTTCCGATTTAAAATCGCAAATTTTTGATTTCGTACTCACTACCCAACACCGTAACACGCGTATTATTTTTATCACCGTAAGGGAAGGGTTAAGCAGAGAGTGTTCAGTGACTTGACCAGTTCACCGCACTTCATTTCTTACTTCATCTTTCCTGACAATGCAGGGAGACTTTAAAACAAGATAAACACATATGTGAGACTTGCTTCATCATTTGCATTTAAAAAAACATCAGATCCAGATGAAAGTCCAGTATCTTACCGCGCGGCCATGCTCCTCGTTGGTTGTTTTTAAATCCTCCCTCCAGTTGGTAGAACTCAGCTCCAATAAATTTAAAAAAATGTTTATTCATTGTAACATTCCATTTCAAATATACTTCCGTCTCAAAACTGGACTCCAGCAGTATATTACAATTTCCAGTGTGTAAATGTTTGAAGTCTGCTATACAGAGGGATTGTGGCGAGATCGGATGCTTCCCCGTGCGTCTTATTGCGTCCATTGGACTGGACACGGTCAATATTTGCCTGGTAGCACATTCTTCCAGTCGTGGCCGCGGGGAATGGTCACGCTGTTTGAGATTGACCATCTCCATGGAATATAATATAAAGTTCTTTAAGTTTAAAAATGATGACAGTCAATAAATATATTGAATTTAAACTCTAAGTGTTTAAATTTGTGTTTTTGTATCCAAAAACATATTCATATACAATTATATTTTAGAACAAGTTGCGGAATTCCGCTATTTGTGAAGAAATTTTTCGAGAGATGGCTAAGCAGATAAATGTATTGAAAGACGTATTGCCGCAGGAAACAAGGCGAATGGAGTATATAGTGTTGTTGTTTTTGAATAAATTAAACACAAAATTAATTTAAAAATATTACGCATATTAGTGTTCTTATGCCAACTTTCATGCATGAGAGTGAAGCCTGTGCTTTGAAAGGGCGCAGTAAGAGTAGAAATGTATCTGATAGGTATTATAATATTTGAAAGAGACGGATGTAACAAGTAAAATAAAAAAAAAAGGAGGCTGTAAAAGACTTACGTAACAAATAAGGTCTGAAATTAATGGAAAAAGATGAAGAGATATACCAAGAAAGGACTGGAAGGAGATAACAAAAAAAATTTACAAAAATAAAAACCTTTCTTAAAATATAATTATATGGAAAATCCCTTAAAAAAACAATAAGTTTATCCTATAAAACTGTTGCTTAGTTGAAATCAGATTTTTTAATAAAATTGAATATACTCGTACTTAAATTTTTCACCCGTGCGCTTTTATAATACTCGTATATACCTCGAAAAATTATTTAATATTTGCAAGGCCCTTTAAATGTAGACTTACTTGGAAGAGTGCAGATGAAGAAAAAGTTCCAGATCCCATTCTCCTTCTTGATTTCTTTGACAAAAGCACCATGGTCCAGTTCTATCTGAAATAGTTCATCTTAAAAAGTTCGCTGTTTATGTTTTTGAATCATGTATAGCTTGAAAAGCTTAGAACAAAGTTGTAGAGTAGACGATTTCCATGGCTAAGTTGATAACACACCGGTCTTTTAAAACGGGTGTTTCGTATTCGATTCCCATTGGTACCTTGATTTTTTTTAAGAATGTTTTAGTCTGGTTTCATTTACGAGTACGGATTGTTTAATATAAGGTTATACTGTTTGTAATAATTGTCGAACAATACAATTATAAAGGAAGTGATCGGGCAAACGCCACACCATTAAACGATGGGAAAGGAAATTTGTACTTACAGGGTTAGTGGAAGTGCAGGGGATCATATAATGGGCTGAGTTCTGTATGCGCTAAGACGCTGGAAGGTTTCGTTCGCGCTGAAAGGTTGGCGTAGGTACGTCACGGTGAACACAACACTTATTGTAACACAATATTTGGGCTGATCTTGGTAGCACTGGGTACTAGCCCACGTATAGTTAATTTTAACTGTACGTAACACACGCGTTGGTAATGAGTATATAAATTACAAATTGGAGCAACGTGAGAATCCGTAACCTCAAAATGGCACCGTTCACCATCAACAACATTAATCTGACGTTCGATCCGCTATGTTCAGTTTATTTTATCCGCGCTGCGTTCACGTTCTCCCCACTTTTTGCTGCGCCTACACTGTTGTCATGTTGTGTGCGCGTTGATCTGAGCTGATTTTAACGTCACGACATTTTGGCGTGAACAGGAAGAAATATATAATTTTTCATATTTTCTTCCAACATAACGTTTTATGAACTTTGTACACGTAACTAGATATACCACCATGGTTCCGAAGTTTCCATCCTGAATAATTTAAATCATATGTGGAAAGACACCACGCCCAGCGGATGATCAGGTGATTTGAAAGTTATAATTTGATTCCTCTATAGGTACTTAGTGGTATATTGACTAAAACCGATAGAAGACGTGTTGTTTCGTTACATTCTCAAATATTTGAAATTGAACACCGCGCGGTTATCAAGTTTCTTTAAAAGTAAAAGAAACGCCTGGCAAAAATCAAATGACGTTTAGATGTTGAAATGATTTAATTTCTACCGGACTTTTTATTTTGAAAAAAAATTTATAACTGCGCGATATTCAATAATATTTCAGAATATAACGAAATAACACGTCTTTAACAACTCTAGTTACCATACTTCTAGAGGCTCAGCTCAATTCAATACGACCACCACTTATGCTGTTATAAAAGAAAAATGTACCTTATCCAGCGCAACCTACGCTAGAAGGTCGAAATATTTTAATTTTTTTATGACAGGGACGTCAATGAAGACGAAGAAGAAGGAACTATAACTCCGGTAGCGACACATATGAGTATGAATTGAATAGTAGCCATGACGAACTTAAGGTCCGACGACCATGTAATGGGCGTGGCATGCGTAATTTATATTCATACACGCTTTAACTAATTTAGGACTCTAGTGGTATTATTTTATTTAAGGTAAAAAAAGATCTTTAAAAAACTTTGTCTTTACTTAACAAAAATTAAAGAGCAATATTAAAAGAGGATTGAAAAATTTGAAAATGAAATGTACTTCAAAACAATTTGGAAGTTATGTAAATGAAGTGAGAGCTGTGAGAGAGCAATTAGGGAGACTACCTAAGGAGTGTGTCGAGAACAAATTAAGATGTCAAACATTTGTGCTGATTACGGCGAGTGGATGCTGAGGAGAAGCAAGATGGGATGGGGAACGCAACAGGTAGGGACATGAAAAAATATATCGCGAGGTAAATTCTCAAGGAAGAAGAGATTATAGTGCTACGAGAGATGTAAATGGTTTGATAAGATGAAGGAGTGTTCAGAATTGTGTAGAATAGAAAAACGTGATACAGAAATTAACAAAGGGAAAATACGATTATACGAGTATATATATACTCGTATTATAATACTCGTACATTCAAATGTATAAAAACATTTTAAAAAGATCTATAGGAATATTGTACCGCGTGGTTTGGTTCAAGATATCGTCGTTTCGAAAACTTTGCAGTTTTTTTCTTCAGGGCTCGTTTTATTTATATAATCTTATACAACTAATATGATAAACCGCGAATGACTCAAAACATGTCTAACATTCATTCTTGAATTTGTGGGTTGGATCTAGAAAATCCATTCTTTTCACATGGCCAATTATATGTTGCGTGCTCTCGCGTTGGCAAACCATCAAGTTTGTTCATTTATACACCTCAGGGATTGAAGAAAAACATTCTTCATCAACTCGCATTAAGATAAAAACAAAACAAAATTTATTTCTGTTAGTATTACAATTCAA
Source organism: Odontocerum albicorne (assembly GCA_949825065.1). NCBI lineage: Eukaryota > Metazoa > Arthropoda > Insecta > Trichoptera > Odontoceridae > Odontocerum > Odontocerum albicorne. The sequence goes on from OX463850.1 coordinate 37,458,228, forward strand.
CATTTATTTCAATACTTTACTTTTTTTACATTAATAAAAAATATGACTGTCATGGAAATGAATTGAGTTTTTTCTTTGTTTGCTATTATTTAATCACAATGAAAATCGTTTAAATATGCATCGTATGTTATTGGTAAGGCGCCACATTCCTCTGCTACTTGCAGTCCATCTTCGGTGTACATATGGTTCAGAAGGTACAGAAGAGTTATATATATTAGTATACAGTTTAACGAAAAAACGTTTGCTGAACCCGTTAATAGCAGGCAAGCCAACGTTCGGGCAGGACAACTAACTTGTGATATGTTTTTATTGAAATGCTTATTTTTAAGAAAAGGAGAAAACCACCAAATTAAAATTATACGTGACCAACAGCACTCGAACTCACATCTCCTCAGCTTGCTATTTGGGTATGTAGTAATGAAAATGAAATGAAGATTTGTATAGTGCCGTTTAGAGGCCTCATTTTGTTCCGAGACCGCTCTAGTTTGGGAATTGGACGCACTGTTATGGAAATATTAGAAATAGAACAATATAATAAATAAGTTGGCATCTAGGATAGGAAGGTAGCGACTGCTGTCATAAGATTATATACTTCCTTGACTTCAATCACACTACGGCCTTTACAGATCTCAGCGATCCACATCCGCCATCATATATCATACATCGAAATTAGCATCACTTTATATAATAATTCATTTTGTAGATATGCATTATCAAGAAAGCGATACTCTTGAAGAGCAATAATAATAAAAGGAAAATTTATACAGTGCTGTCAAAAGAGTACGTTCTCCTCAGGGGAGCTTTTCCCCGGGATTCGAACCCAATATTATTGTCACATAAAATATATAAAATAAATATATATAAGTTGAGTGTAAGGAAATGAAGGTAATGGCTTCGGCCATAAATTAGATGAGGTACTTCTTGGCATTTGCTCATGTTTGTTAAAACATATTTGGTAAGAAAACCGCAGAAAACTTACCAAGGGAAGACTAACTACAAAGAAACCCTTATACATCTTCCGATATGGGATAGTAACACATTCGGCTTTAGGTGAAGCGTAGCGTTTGTAGTTTGAAAATTATCTAAAATATGTTAAGGAAGTGGGATGTAAGTATTTCGTTTTATATACAACATAGTGTTAATGGATTAATTGGTGAATGTAAACTATAACTAGTGAATGTGCACCTCCACTCTTATAAACAGAGAATGTGAAATAAATAATTTGTTTAAAAATATTCACTAGTGATTGTGTACCCTTTCTAGTGTTTCTTACCCTTTACTTTACTTACTGGGGTTACGGAAAGTTAATTGTAAAAAAACTTGTTATTTAACGTTTTTATCTATTACAGTAAATCAAAGAACTATAAAATTTTGATGTATATAAAATGTCATTCTCCTTGCATTTCCACGTCATAATCTTGCCTTTCAAAGTGCAAGAGTTATACTATGAGTAGAACACTCAGTAAAATAATCAGTGTAAGTATACTTTTACAAGGGAGTGTAACGGTTAAACACTGGTGACTTTAGCGAATGTATATACTTATTAGTTATAGTTTATATTCACTGATCACTCGCTTCCACTTTAAAATATGTAAATCAGTCTGGCGGATCGATTGTCAAGGAACATTCTCTTTCAAAATAATCAAAATATTATACAATTTTCAATTCCTAATTTTTTTTTATACCTACTAATCAAAATAAATATGCGGTAGGCCTGCATACTATATATTGAGAAGGTTTTTTGCATTGCTGATTCTTTGGTATGGAAAAATTTCCTTAAGGTAGTCTATGATAGATTTCAATAGAAACACAACGTTGAATGTTAGAAATAGACGCCAAATTCACATACTGTATCTATTGTATAATATCCTTAACTGTCCCGCCGCACCCTCTTATCTCGCCGAAAAATTTCAGCGTCTTTCCAATCATGGATTAGCGCTACGCTCAAACAGATATTGTTTATTAGCCTTTCCAGTTCACCGCTCCTCTTTCTTTACGTCGTCCTTTACTGTCCATGCAGTGAGACTCTGGAATCAGTTACAAACCAATATAAGACTCGCTCCGTCCTTGGCATGCTTTAAGAAGCGACTGAAAAAACTCTTAATTTCTAGTCAGTAAAATAACGTGTTTCATTCCTGATTTTTCTTTTCCTTTCCTCTCCACCATCCTTTCCTTTCCTTTTGATTGATGATATCTCACTTTATATGAAAGATAATGTTCGGGTGATTGTCCGTCTTTGTGGGGTTCGTGGGCATGTTCTCGCGTATATGTTTATGGATTTCGTGGGGATGGATAGTAATTTGAATGATTTATGCGACCACGTAACTTGCTTCATTTACTTTTGTCTGGTTGGTTGGAAGAGATTACCACCTGGCAATAAACCCGCCAGATTGTATTGCAATAAAAGTGTTAAATAAATAAATAAACCTTTTTCTTAGGGTCTCACATCGCATTTCTGGAAATTTTTTATGCACTTTCTTTAATAATGACTAGAAGGCTCCGTGATTATCTTCTGTAAAAAAGGTTTCCTATATATGGTATTTATTTACTACCGTCGTAAAATAAAATATTTTCAATAGAATTATGCAATTAGTGCTAGATACTCGTATGTGTCATAAATAAAAAGGTTTTTTTTTGGACGACATCTATACGTTATATTTTTAAATTTTACTGTTATGCCAAGTACATTTCAGTATCATTTATTGCGTCAATGAACATGTAAATAACAAGATATTCTGAACATGTTAGATCTTTCTTACATATAAATATCTAATTTCTATTTCAAGTATTTGAATAAAATATGAATTGTGCTCAGTGAGACGATAATTTCACGTTAAATATTGTTTGAAATAATACTATTCAACTTTACTGAATCAAGGGTTCCTATAATTATTGTAGCTACACGTGTGTAAAACCTTTCATTTATGTTCTATTTGATCCTTTATCAAATTTAATGAACCATAGTTTGAAAATATATATGCATACCATAAAGCCATTTCCCTATTGGGATAGGTAAAGCGTCAGATGAGCGTGTCAAAATTTAATATCAGGACTTCGCCTTCTTCACATTCTTACACTTTGTTCTGTTTCTCTTCGTCCTTACATTTTATTCTTTAAAAATATCGTTCATTTGGTCTTACTATACTTTTCTCGGTTAACCCCAACTCATACTTGCATTATACATTTGTTTATTCGTTCAACATGTTCAAACAACCTTAACGTGTTCTTTTTTTACCTTACATGACACATCAGTTCTACCTCACATGCATGTTTTATTCTGTTATACACCGACACACCATACTCTTCTTGGTGCATGAATTTTAATGAAATAAAATAAAAAATGATTTAAATAAAATTAAAAAAAAGATGCAATATATAAAAAGGAAAAAAAAACAATGAGCAAGCAGCAAAAATTAAATTTCGATTTTCAGGAAAGGAAGAATTTTGGAAAAACACGCTATATCACTGAAGAGAGATGTTATATTTTTAATTCGCGTTTTGAAGCACGCTAAAGATAGTGCGTGTGTTACATTAACAGGCAGTTCATCTTCGAGTCGATCAATGTTATGTGAATTCACTTTTTAATATTATCTACAACAGCTCTGATAATTTTTCTGATCTTGTGGCGAGGAACACGTTTTTCACGTTCGATTCTCAATGGTGACATTATACTATTATTTATTTTATGTGCTCGTTCTACTTTTAACTTTAAAGTATTATATAAAAGCTTCACACAATAAAGTTGAGATTTAAGTCTAATCTTATGTGCTCTTTATATTAATATTTATGTCATGTGTTCATTATACTATTATTTGTGTTATGTGCTCATTATATTACTAATTACTTAAAAGTATTATATAAAAGCTTCGCACAATCAAGTTAAGATTTAAGACTAATCTTATGTGCTTTTAGCGTGTGTCCTAGTAGGACGTGCTGATGATGATGTTGTTGACATCTCTGTATTCGATTTAGTCGAATTCTGTGTTCCTTTTCGTTCGGGGTCATCAATTTAGCGGGGTGCTTGATTTGATACGTCGTGATGATTTTGATTTGTTTTGTATTTAAAATAAAATACTTCGATTCAGGAATGCGAAAAAGTGAGAATGAATAATCAATAAATAGTAAACAGCGATGAATGGTCAAGTGAATAATAACAAGTGCCCTTTATTTGTCGACAAGTAGGTATATATACAATTTCAGAACGGGGCGCGTGAATGCGTCCGCGGTATATCTTGATCTCACTCCTGTGCGTACCGAGGTGGTCGCAGACGTTGCCAATGATATAGCGGGTACAATATTTATTGCCGAAACGGCGAGACAACGCGATGCGTTCTCTCTCTACCGTGGAATGCGATGTAAATATTATTTGGGTGTAAACATTATTGACGTTCTGGTATGTGATCTTTGTACATATTCAAAGGTTGATTCATCGGTCGTTGACCGTGCATGTTGACAATATTTAGGGAGGTCGGTATTCCCTACATGCTCTTTATATTGTATTAATATTTATGTTATGTGTTCATTATACTTTTATTTACTAAATAGAATTATATAAAAGTTCAGAAAATAATGTTGAGACTTATGCGTTATCTTATGTGACCTTTATACTAATATTTATGTTATGCGCTCATTATACTACTTATTACTTTAAAGTATTATATAAAAGCGTCAGACAATAAAGTTGAGTTTTAGCGTAATATTATGTGCCCTTTATACTAAATGGGTCTTTTAAATTGAGCGGTTTTTTTAGTTCAAGTTTTTTAAATTCTTGAATAAAAGACACAATTTGCTTTGATTACAAAAAACTTTTCATTGGTCATTGAAGTATAATGTATGAAATTTAAACCAAAAAAACAATATCCGCCAAATGTACACCTCTTGCAGATCTACAGATGTCAACTCTTTTGTCAAAATTTTCGATGACATTTTGGTATAATTGCGGTTCTAACTCACCAATAACGCGAATAATTTCATCCGGAATTGATTGGGGGTTATTTTTATAGACCTGTATTTTCACGTAACCTCAGAGAAAATAGTCCAACGGTGTCAGATCACATGATCTTGGTGGCCAATTAACATCACCGTATCCGTAGATTACAATATGTTACATAAAATAATGTAACAATTTGATCGCGATGTTGTATTGTATACGACTCCATTTTTATAAATGTCACACATTACACTTCTCAAATGTCACAAGACCCAGGCAAATTCGCGACGCCATCTGTGTTTTATCCAAGAATTAAAAAAAAACGCTCAATTTGAAAGACCCTTTATTTTTTTAATATGTTATGTGTTCATTGTAATATTATTTACTTCAAATGATTATATGAAAGTTTCAGATAATAAAGTTGAGACTTAAGCGTATTATTATGAGAATGCAAATGAACGAACTGTTTTAAAAAGTAAAAAGTGTAGAAGTAAAGTAAAGTAATACAAGGTACATATAATATAATATATATTACGTTCGGAAGTGAAATAAAGTTTTCGATACTTTCGCCATGAAAGTCGTGGGGCGCAAGTGTTTAAGAAAGGCCCCATTAAAATACGGTCTGCGATAAATAATTCCGTAAATTCGGAATAAAACGGGGGGGTTAATACACAATCCATATTTTATTTAAGTTTTGCCTCAGCTGCTCAACTTATATTGCGCGCTTCAACTTTCAAAACTGTTCACGACTGTGTTGAAATCCATGCTCTGATCGAAAATTTCAGAAAAATAAATGCAAAAGTTGTATCCATAGCAAAAAGCGTTGTAATTAAACAGAAAGGTCAAAAACTTAAAACAAAAAGTTGATAAAAAGCTCCAATGAAAGTGACTGGCCTGTAACTGATTAACCACAAGCAATGTTTTTTTACATTTTAATGTTAAATAATTATGTTAAAATATGTTTTTATACAATATAATAGTAAATAAAAAATATTTCTACAATATGAATAAATACTTAGTGAAATTTTAATCCTTGAAATTAATTATTGTAATTGATATGGCTGTTTTGAAGAGGTTGTTTGCATTCAATTTTTGAGAAAAATTAATTTAATGTACTGTAAAACACATTAAACCATTGTACTCGTATAACATTAAGTAAGATCATATCATATCAGAAAGAGCTGAACTGGTTAAACGTGAGAAATAGACACCAAATTTACAACTTATAGCGTTTGTTTAATATCCTTAACTGTCCCGCCACCCCCTTTTATCTCTTCGAAAATTTTCACCGTCTTACCGATCATGGACTTGCGCTATGCTCAAACAAAGATTGCTTATTGACCTTCTCAGTTCGCCGCTCTTCTTTTTTTACGTCGTCCTTAACTGTCTATGCAGTGAGACTTTGGAATCAGTTACAAACCAATATAAGACTCGCTCCGTCCTTGGCATGCTTTAAGAAGCGACTGAAAAAACTCTTAATTTCTAGTCCGTAAAATAACGTGTTTCATTCCTGATTTTTCTTTTCCTTTGCTCTCCACCATCCCTTCCTTTCTTTCTGATTGAAGATATCTCACTTTATATGAAAAATAATGTTCGGGTGATTGTCTGTCTTTGTGGGGTTCGTGGGCATGTGCTCACGTATGTGTTTATGGAGTTCGTGGGGATGGATAGTCACTAGAATGATTTATGCGACCACGTAACTTGCTTCATTTACTTTTGTCTGGTTGGTTGGAAGATATTGCCGCCTGGCAATAAGCTCGCCAGGTTGTTTTTGCAAGACTCTGAAACCAGTTACCAAACAATGTCAGACTTGCTCCGCCCTTGGCATGCTTTAAGAAGCGACTGAAAAAACTTGTAATTTTTAGTCAGGGATGTAATGTTTTTCATTCCTGATTTTTCTTTCTTTTCCACCACACCGCGTTTTTGTTTTGATAGATTATATCTCTCTTTTATTTTCATTACGTATATGTTCATAAATTTTATAAAGACGAATAATCATTTAAATACATTTTTATTTACTTTTATGTGGTTGATTGGAAGATATTGCCACCTGGCAATACCCCCACCAGATTTTTTACATTGAAGTGTTAAATACATAAAAAATAAATAATCATTGTTCGAGTTTTTTCCACCATTCTTTTTTTTTATCTTTAAGATAAACAGTGTCCGTATCCAAAAAAACCTGCTGACCTGAGGGGGGTTTACTTTTTTAGATTGCTAACCCAACTGCAAATGAACGTAATTTTGCACAATTACGTATAAACATGTACCTATAGAACAATACATAATTGAACTTGGTAAAGCGCTGATTGCATATTCTTCGTCTTCCTAGTGTCATGTCAGGTCCCCCCGACGTTGACTATAACCCGGTGGCTCCATTACTGGGGGGAGACAATCTGTCTCTTTATTAACAATTACCAATTCAGATATGTTGAAGAGAATATTATTAAGTTGTCGCTACTATTCCTTCACACTTAGGCCTCGGCCATACGGCCATACAGGTAGGAGTCTCGTTTGATGCTTAGAGCTATGTTGCGAGTTCGGCGACATATCCTAGCGAACCAACGTACCGCATACTATCGCAGTGGCCACACTGCACGCTTCGCGCCACGTTGCATGACGATTAGTCATCGAGTGAATCTCCTAGCGAACAGACGTGTTGGTTAATTTGCAAGATGGCGGAAGTTTTAATGACAGCTTTGTATAAAAGGAGCCTTTGTGGAACCCATCGAGTAAATTATAGAAAAATGTACCTGTAATAAAATCACTTTGGAATCACTTTCTGTGCAACTTGCACAGTAAGGTGTCCTACCATCGGACCGAAACTCCGAACAAGCTATCCATCACTTGAAAAGAAAGTAAATAAAGATGGTAAGTTGTAATGAAATTGGATAGTTTCGAGAGTGACATCGTGTGTTGACTCAACCGCTCCCAACTGTCAAATGAATTTGTGCGTAGTACTTTGGTGTGACCAAGCATGAAGTCACTTAGTATATGAGTCACGTAAAACCTAGCTTAGCACCTAACGAAGCACTTTGGTGGGGCCTCGGCCTTAGGTGTGTCGCCATTAGAAAAGGAGTTCCTTTGGGCAGTTTCTTCTATGTCACTACGTGACGTTATGATAATAGAAAAATAAAGATTTCGATGTTTTTGTATATATCATGCGGGATGTGAACTCATTTGGTCCTCCATTACAGCCTGGGTTATAATAGAGATCGTGCGGGATTTGAACTTATTTGGTCCTCCATTACAGCGTGGGTTATAATAGAGAGATCGTGCGGAATGTGAACTAATTTGGTCTTCCATTACAGCGTGGGTTATAATAGAGAGATTGTGCGGAATGTGAACTTATTTGGTCCTCCATTACAGCGTGGGTTATAATAGAGAGATCGTGCGGAATGTGAACTTATTTGGTCCTCCATTACAGCGTGGGTTATAATAGAGAGATCGTGCGGAATGTGAACTTATTTGGTATTCCATTACAGCGTGGGTTATAATAGAGAGATCGTGCGGAATGTGAACTTATTTGGTCCTCCATTACAGCGTGGGTTATAATAGAGAGATCGTGCGGAATGTGAACTTATTTGGTCCTCCATTACAGCGTGGGTACTAATAGAGAGATCGTGCGGGATGTAAACTTATTAGGTCCTATATTACAGCGTGGGTTATAATAGAGGGATCGAATTGTAATATATTGTATTACATACATACATCAAATTTTGATTCAGCAAATGTTTTGCTAAGCGAGAAGCATCATTGTAGGAATCCACAAGGATTTAAAAAAATTAACCCCTAATTTAATTATAGCCTCGATTTGTGCCCATTTTTAAGAAGTCCGTAGCTTCAATTGGCGCAATACAATTTCAACCCCTTGTAAAGTTGGTATCCAAATTTGTGTTCAGTTATTCGGGCCGGTTACCGAAATTATTCGGGCCCCCGTACTGTCGGTAATCCCTGCGAATGTTTGGGGACGTATTATATTATATATATAATAACTGAAATCACTTAATCCAGAGGCAAAACATAGTTATGGATAACGCAAATAATTATGCTCGCTGCGTCCCGGAATGAGCCTCGGCATTATTAGGTTGGAAATTTAATTTTAGCATCTTCGTACAATTCTACGGTTAGCCGTGGGGTACGATTGGATCGCACTCACCTCCTGAAGGGTTGAACCGATTTGGGTAAATACCCGTAAAAGCTATTGTTACGTGAATAATTGTTTAGATGACCACTTGTTTTGATGGTTTATGGTTTATTGCATGGATACCGGTTGTATTTTAATTTGATTTTGTTAAATGTTTATAATATGCTTTACCACAATGTTAAGTGTTGGGTTGTCTGGAAACTAGTTTCTTATTTCCCTGATAGATGTAGTCAGGATAGCATTTTTAATTCCAAGCAGTCAGTGGTCTTTTGAGCCACAAAAAAATTTTAGTGAGGGGATTTTTCGCACTCTTTTGTTATTAATAACTTTTTAAATTTTACGTATGGCTTTATACGGGGGTTACCCTGAAATAAGTTTTGTACTTCTTGGGTAGATGTCGCTAGGACCAAATTTTCGTTGTTCGCTTAATTTGAAACGTGCAGTATGTATATTATTTTATGAAAAGTAAAAGTTTAACGCATTTATCGGCTTTTCTTTGACCAAGTTTATTTTAGAGTTTTTTGTGTCATTTTGAAAATATGATTGTTTTTCGGTGATTAATGATTTTTATTACCGCAAAAAGAGCTGTTTTTTTATTACCGCAAAATGAGATATAAATATAAAAAACATATTTATAAGTTCGTAGTCGTCGAGCATACCCTCGCTATTCCGATGTCAATTTAGTAGAAAAGCGAAACTGTGTCGTGGATTATATATTTTTTTATTGAGTGAGCCGCTGCACACCAGTAAACTCACCGGCCACATAACTGAACTGGGTCCGTTCGCACACCAAAATGAGACAATTGGAGAACACTCGCAAGTTTTTTCTTCCGTTTGAACAATAGAAATGCCCAAGTCATGTCTCCAAATACTTGACGAAGAAAAATGTTTGTGTCATCCATGGGAAGTAACACAGGCAGGGTTCGAATCGGCGACCATCTGCACGGAAATCCAGGATGTTACCTCGCGACCATGCACATCTATGGTAATTATATTGGGTGTTAACATAAATTGTGTCCTTTTTTTTCCAAATTAAAAATGAGCACCAAAAGTAAAACAAAATGGTTAAGGTTACACGTCATTCGAAAGAAAATTTTCTGCTCTATAATATATTTTGTTTGCGTTTACGTTACATATATTATTTTATTTGATTACAAGCCTTCAAAATGGAATGTCAAGTAGACGAAAGTGAGCATTTTCGACTTCTCCTTCTGTTCGCGTTCAATCGAGGAACTCAAGCTGCCAACGCTGCTCGCGATATTTGTGAAGTGTACGGGGAAGATACTATGAATGAAAGAACGCCTCGTCGATGGTTTTTGCGTTTCAAAGACTGTAATTTCGATCTGAAAGACATGGAGCGTTCCGGACGATCAGTGGACTTCGATGAGGACCGCTTAAACCATATTATTCATGAAGATCCCCTTCAAACCACCGTAGAATTGGCTGAGCAAATGAATTGTAGTGAATGTATACCGCTATCTTAAATCAATGGGAAAAGTCCAGAAGTTTAACGTATAACTTTAACCATTTTGTTTTACTTTTGGTGCTCATTTTTAATTAGGAAAAAAACGGACACAACTTATGTTAACACCTAATATAATACATGGCAACGACATATTAAGCGATCGTGTGTCTCAAATATAGGTTAAAAACATCGTAATAATGATCGACCTTCGAAGATGGTGTCCGTTCTGGAAGACCGATAACCACTGAAGACGACTTTGATCAAGAATAAACAGCATTTTACGACAGGATAGATCACTAAGGTACATTAATATTGAAAATCGGTTTAGATAATAAAGACATATAAAATAAAAACAAATTTTGTTTTTATTTTTAGATATATCTTTATTCTCTAATTGAATTCTTCCTCTTCCTAGTGTCATGTCAGGTTCCCCCAACGTTGACTATCACCTGAGAATGAGCATCTCTGTCCCCGGCAGCCCGAAAAAGATCCCCAACGCTCCTTATACCAGTCCAATCAAATATATTGCGGATCCAGAAGATTTGCCTCCTGCCAACACCTCTTCGACTCTCTATTTTGCCTTGGATGATCAGGTGCAGTAATTTGTATTTTTCTCTTCTAAGTGCATGACCCAAATAGGACACCTTTCGAATTATAATATTATTCAGCAACTCTCTATCAACTTTGGCTCTTTGAAGAACCCTCGTGTTGCTGACCATATTATTCGTCCAGGGTATCCGTAGCTTTCTCCGGTGCATCCACATCTCGAATGCTTCCAATCGGTTCATGCTACCAACTTTGAGGGTCCATGATTCCACTCCATATAATAACACTGACCAAACGTAGCATTTGACTAACCGTTTTCGAAGTTTCAAGTTGAGATTATCATCGCCGAATATGATTCTCTCTAATTGAATTATATAATAAAAATACGAAAATATTTAAAAACAATATCTTACAGTCATAATTATTATTCTTACTAAGAAATCCTGCTTTAGAACATCAGAAATGAAAGTTTTGCGGTTTATCTATAATTAGTGAGAAAACACAGACAGAAAGAATTAGCAATATAGAAATAAGTATGTTTATGGACTATAGGGAGGCTGAGAAAACTTTATTGACGTGCTCACGTTCAAATAATTGATTAGACCCGGATATCTCGTATAGTCCACGTCTTTAAAAATACAGAATAAATTTATATAAAAAATCTATAACAAAAATAATATTTTTATTAAGTAAAATTAAAGATTATATTGATTTGCAATTAAATACTTTGTAAGAATTATAACCATTCATTTTTAAAACTTGTATTTAATACGACGTACGGTATTTTACTGACGATTAAAAATAGTTACAATAGCAATATTAAAATTATAATTTTAAGTACGCATGAATATTAAACCAACTTGTCACAAAAAAGAATATAAATTAACATTATTCATACTCAAAAATATCAGAAAGCAGTATGTAAATGCATAATACCACCTATCGTACATATGGTATAATACAAACATGAGGCAGGCCAAGGTTCAGGAGGCTTAAGGCCCTGATATACCAAAAAATAACAACCTTTTTATTTAACTCAGTTTTTACTGTATTTGACTTTAAAAATTATAACTTTTCTTTATCCTTTTTGAATAAGTAGGAATAGAATTTCAAACACCAGAAGAAAACAAATGCTTTTATATTTTTTATGTTGTCTTTGTTTCATTCCCATACATCAAAGTTGGTATAAAAATACTCTTGTGAATTATAATCTTAGAGATTTTGACAGTAACAGGTTTGAGTATACGTGTTTTAGCACCCCATTGCGTTGGCTTTGTTTCCCCTCGTTACACGTATTTATATATTACTCGTAACTCTTCAATCATCTAAAAAATTCTACCTAAATAGCGGAATTCTTTAACTTGTTTTAATGTTTCATTACTTACCCATACATCGCATTTACTTTTCCTTTCATATTTTTCTATCACAATGACTGTGTTTCATTCACAGCATTCATTCTCAGATCTTTTTCTTTACGTCTCTCATAACATTTTCTTATCAGACTCTGTAATTCATTCTCTGCTAACACTATCATGTCATTAGCATACAACAATCTACACGCAATCCCATTCGACATTTGTATGCCCACCATCAATATCTCTAGTTCTTTCATCCACGAATCTACACAAAACCATATGTTATCATGTTATTGTATAAAATAGCATACTTTAAATAAAAAAAAGGTGAACAGATTGAAGACAAACTTTCCTCAAGTGGTGGAATAAAGGGCAGGTATTTTGATTATCAACTTTGTGCAGTAAGCTGGGCCCGGAAACGCGGGAGGGAAGTTGGAGTATATTGTTTTGCATTATTGTTGGTAAGTTACTGCAACAGCTCCCTCTTATCTGGACCACTCTTAAACTCTCTTCTTTGCCCAACTTTTCTCGACGGAAACACCCCCGATCTGCACGGATATCTTGTTTAAAATAATGACGGTTTTTAAAACTTGTTTGACATATAATTAAGTGAATATGCATAATATTGTTTGACATATAATTAAGTGAATATGTTTAAGCAAAGATGACCCCACCCACAAATAATATTTTTTGTTTCATTGTAAATAATAAAATATTATAGAACTATTCTGAGGCTGGGGCTGAACATAAACGTGAGTAAAACTAAGTTCATGGTGTTTGGCCGGCAGGATCACGAAGGAGCACGTCTTACATTGAACGGTGTTGATATAGAGAGAGAGTAAAAACATTTAAATACCTCGGAAGTATCCTAGTGGAAGACCTCGACCCAGAAACCTAAATCAAGTGCAGAATTTAATCATCTCGTGCAACTTTTAATAAAATGAGAAACGGATTCTGCGATGATAATCTAAACTTGAAACTTCGAGAACGGTTAGTCAAATGCTACGTTTGGTCAGTGTTACTGCATGGAGTGGAATCATGGACTCTCAAAGTTGGTAGTATAAACCGACTGGAAGCATTCGAAATGTGGATGCACCGGAGAATGCTACGTATACCCTGGACGGATATGGTCAGCAACCCAAGGGTTATTCAAAGAGCTAAAGTTGATAGAGAGTTGCTGACTAATATTAAAATACGAAAGGTGTCCTACTTGGGTCATGTATTTAGAGGAAGTACAAATAACTGCACCTGATCATCCAAAGCAAAATAGAAGGCCGAAGAGGTGTTGGCAGGAGACAAATCTCCTGGCTCCGCAATATACGTGATTGGACTTGTAGAAGGAGCGTTGGAGATCTTTATCGGGCTGCCGGGGACAAAGATGTCTATTCTCAAGTGATATTCAACGTTGGGGACCTGATATGACACTGAGAAGAAGAAGAACTATTCTCTATGTGCAAAAATATAAAGTTACACATGCATAGGGATAATGTTAGGCGATAGTACCTTGTGGATAGTACTGTTCAGCCCAGGGTTATTTAGAAAATAGTAGTCTAGGGTCAGCCAGTCCACTGATATCTCGAACTCATTGCTATTTTGATAATAGATCAATCGCAAAATGTTTAAATAGGATTGTGCTCAGTAGTGTTCTAGTATCTACCTTGATGAATGGAAACGAAATCTGGGCATTTAAAAGAAGTGATAAATACGACATTGATAAAAATATGTGTCACTTTAACTTTGCCCCTGGAAGTTGATGTGATATTTAAAAAGGGTTTCTTAAAACCGCAGATTACAAAAACGTGGTAATGGAAATTATTTTGATATTGTTTCTATTATTTAAATGCTCTCTTTATTTCAATCTGTCCAGAAAACCGCGCCATCTGCGCCGTCCTGTTCTGGGCCCAACAGGGTGGAGAAGGCACGAGGAAGAAGCAGCAGAGGAATGGAGTAGAACAGGAAAAGCTCAGAATAAGAAATGGTGAAGTTTCCGGTATAGTTCCATCGAGGCGGATGCTATTTGAATATTTGTTTCCCCATTTATTTAAGAAAACACAGTTTGATCTGAATTAATAATTATTGAAGAAGTATTATAAAGAACATTTTAATCTGTAATAAAGATACTAAAAAGATCGTAGGATAAGAAGGGAGTAGATTAAATTAATTAAGAAAAACAGAGTCTATTGCAGGAGATAGAACTTTGAGATAACAATATTTTAAGCGTGTCAAAGGAAATAAACTATTTCTACCCTGAATTCTCCCACATCGAGAATTATTCAAGAAGTATTAAAAAAGTTTTCCAATCTGAAATAAAGATACTAGAACAGGTCGCAGGATAAGAAGAGAATGGAGAAAATTCATTGAGGAGAACACAGTCTATTGCAAGATATAGAACCATGAGATGACCATATTCTTCTTAGTGTGTCCAAGGCACTAAACTATTTCTACCCAGAATTTTATTACATCGACAATTATTGAAGAAGTATTAAAAAAGCATTCAAATCTGAAATAAATGTACTAGAACAGGTCGCAGGATAAGAAGGGAATGGAGAAAATTCATTGAGGAGAACACATACTATAGCAAGATATAGAACCATGAGATGATCATATTCTTCTTAGTGTGTCCAAGGCACTAAACTATTTCTATCCAGAATTCTATAACATCGACAATTATTAAAGAAGTATTAAAAAAGCATTCCAATCTGAAATAAATATACTAGAACAGGTCGCCGGATAAGAAGGGAATGGAGAAAATTCATTGAGGAGAACACATACTATAGCAAGATATAGAACCATAAGATGACCATATTTTTCTTTGTGTGTCCAAGGCACTAACCCATTTGTACTCAGAACTCTGCCACATCGACAATTATTGAAGAAGTATTAAAAAAAGAATTGCAATCTGAAATAAAGATACTTGAACAGCTCGCAGGGTAAGAAGAGAATGGAGAAAATGCATTAAGGAGAACATAGTCTATCGCAAGATATAGAACCATGAGATGACGATATTCTTCTTTGTATGTCCAAAGTATTAAACTATTTGTGCTCAGAATTATGCCACATAGACAATTATTGAAGAAGTATTTAAAAAAAGCATTTCACTCTGAAATAAAGATATTAGAACAGGTCGCAGGATAAGAAGAGAATGGAGAAAACTTATTAAGGAGAACACAGTCAATTCAAGATGTAGAACCATGAGATGACGATATTTTTAGTGTGTCCAAGTTACTAAACTATTTGTGCTCAGAATTATGCCACATCGACAATTATTGAAGAAGTATTAAAAAAAAGCATTTCACTCTGAAATAAAGATATTAGAACAGGTCGCAGTATAAGAAGAGAATGGAGAAAACTTATTAAGGAGAACACAGTCAATTCAAGATGTAGAACCATGAGATGACGATATTTTTAGTGTGTCCAAGTTACTAAACTATTTGTGCTCCGAATTATGCCACATCGACAATTATTGAAGAAGTATTAAAAAAAAGCATTTCACTCTGAAATAAAGATATTAGAACAGCTCGCAGGATAAGAAGAGAATGGAGAAAACTTAATAAGGAGAACACAGTCTATTGCAAGATATAGAACCATGAGATGACCATATTTTTCTTAGTGTGTCCAAGGCACACTAACCTATTTGTGCTCAGAATTATGTCACATCGACAATTTTTGAAGAAGTATTAAAAAAAAGCATTACAATCTGAAATAAAGAGACAAGAACAGCTCGCAGGATAAGAAGAGAATGGAGAAAATTCATTAAGGAGAACATAGTCTATCGCAAGATATAGAACCATGAGATGACCATATTTTTCTTAGTGTGTCCAAGGCACTAACCTATTTGTGCTCAGAACTATGCCACACCGACAATTATTGACGAAGAATAAAAAAATTAAATAAACCTGATCTTAGAACAGGTCGCAGGATAAGAAGAGAATGGAGAAAATTCATTAAGGCGAACACAGTCAATTCAAGATATAGAACCATGATATGACGATATTCTTCTTAGTGTGTCCAAGGCACTAAACTATTTTTATCCAGAATTCTTCCACATCGACAATTATTGAAGAAGTATTAAAAAAAAGCATTCCAATCTGAAATAAATATACTAGAACAGGTCGCAGGATAATAAGGGAATGGAGAAAATTCATTAAGGAGAACATATATAATACTATAGCAAGATATAGAACCATGAGATGACGATTTTCTTCTTAGTGTGTCCAAGGCACTAAACTATTTATGCCCAGAATTCTCCCACATCGACAATTATTGAATAAGTATTAAAAAAGCATTACAATCTGAAAATAAGATAACAGAACAGATCGCAGGATAAAAAGGGTATGGATAAATCTTAGGTGTTTTACAAACTATGCCATGGAGGTCATCAACTTTGCATGCATTGTTTCAACCAACATAGCTAAACCATGTTCTTTCTTCTTAGGACCTTATGAAAATCTTTAAAACAGGAAAAAAAAACTAAAAAATTGGTTGTCAAATTTTTTGTTGTTTTTCTAATAATTTTATCGAACGCCAAAAAATGGTGTTGAAAATTGATATTTTATTTATCCACAATGCTAAAAATGAACTGTATTTTTTTAGATTGATTTCCGTCCATGTAATCCGCGCTAATCCGGATCGCAAAAATGTCCGTCTTTTTTGTCTGATTCGCAAATCCCACTAATTGGTTCCGATCGATTGAGCAGCCAGCAATAACATACAAAATAATTCCGGGACGCCCAGTCGGTTTGATGCCAACGGCAATTAATTGCCGTTCGGTTGATGCAGTGGCCATCTATTGTTTTTATTTGTAACTACTGGATATAACACCATACAATAACAATTGTATTCAATTTTCCCCATCTAGATGCGTCATAGACAGGTCCGGATTTAACATAGGGCTAAACAGACCTAGGACTTACAAATAAGATCCCCAGGCCCGAAAAATAAATTGAAAATGTCTTGAATCTTAGAAAAGACGTTTTATTCACTTTGTGGTTTATATTTTTAAATAAAATAAATAAAACACTTATATTGTATTCACCACTGATTTATTCAAGTTTACTACCGGTTTCAAAGACCTCCGTTTTCCTCGATAGGTGAAGTTGAATTAAGATCCCTGGGCCCGAAAAATAAATTGAAAATGTCTTGAATCTTAGAAAAGACGTTTGATTCACTTTGTGGTGTATATTTTTTAATAAAATAAATAAAACACTTATATTGTATTCATTACTGATTTATTTGAGTTCACTGCCGGTTTCAAAGACCTCCGTTTTCCTCGATAGGTGAAGTAATAGGTGTAGAAGAGAGGAGTTGGTGGGCAGAGGAAATGCTATAAGTACAGTCTGCGAGAGTCGCTTACTTTGTGCTGGGCGCCTGAGGATTGGGAGCAGGTGGCTCGGGACCATGAGGGGTGGAGAGCAGTATGTTCTCGGGCTGATGGCGTCTCAGCGGCTAGACGCATGAGAAACAGTCTGCGCACTGCGAACATGCGTTAACATGGCCAGGTGGCTCATTAGGGTCCATATGTCTGTGGCATTTGCGGGAGGGAGTGCGCATCCAGGATTGGATTGTTCTCTCACAGAAGATCACACGATCGACATGGGAGAACGGTTCAGGACTGACATTGGAGTGGCGAGGGGATCCTCGACTGCGAGGCCCGGCAACGATGATGAGAAGAGAGGGAAGGGAGAAGTGGCTTATAAGGTTTGGGGAATAGGTAGCCGTCAAAATGATGGCTTAGCGGGAAAGGCTTAACCTTAACGGGAAACATAACAAGCAGAGGACTACTATTGAAATTAACATGGTTGTTTATAATGTTGAGACTTAAAAAAGCGTTAAATTAAGTCACAACATTATAAAAAATCAAGTTAATTTCTATAAGAGTTCTCTGCTTAATATGTTTCCCATTCAAAAGCTATCCTTTCGACGCCTACCTATTAGCCACTTCTTTCCTCCCCCTCTCCTGTACCTATTACAATTTGAATATAATAATTTTAAACATAATTTACTTTAACTTTACCTGACGAGGAAGACGGATGCCTTTAAAACCTGTAATGAACTCAAATAAAACAGTAGGGAATAAAATATACGCGTGTTATTTATTTTATAAAAAATTTATAAATTGAAAATGTTCATAAAAAATTAAAGACGGACGTCGCTGCAGAGGAATTAACCGTATCTGGGTCCATGAATTAAGGGTTCCAAAATGTCGACAAATGTAGGTAGATACTTTCAATTGGACATAATATTATCAAAATTAATTGCACAAACAATATAGAACAGGAATAAATATTAATTATGTACAAATATATCTGAGGCCGCCCCTGTTTTTTTGCAACACTTGAACATTCCTTTAGAAGTTTGGGCGATGTACATAGATCAAACTGGACATTAATTTTGCAAGCATCAATTTCTGTATTTAATTTTTATCGTAGTTTCCTTCGGACCTTTGATATGAATAAGCCTAGGGCAATGATTCCTCAAGCAAGCGCTACCACCTTCTTGAATGCGGTGTATGATAAGTCTCATGGTGGGTGCTGAAATGCAAAAAAAAATTAAAAGGGTGCAAGACTGGTGAAAAGGGGTAAAAAATAAAAATATGTTATATACATCCTACAAATAAAGTCGTATGTCATCCAAGTTAATTTTATTGATGAGCTATTTGAAATAAAAATATTTTCCGTTTACTGATTTAAAGAATTCTATTCATTTACGTAAATAGTTTAATCCCAACTTAATCAATATAAATAAATTTTGAAATAAAAAAAACTTAACATTGTATTTCAAACAGCTCTACTGCAATAATAGACTAGGGGGCGGGAAAGGGGACGTTGATGAAATATGTGCCTTTAAAAGGTGCGGTTGTCCGAAATGTTTGGGAAACACTGATCAATGGCATCTTCTAGTATAAATCCGGTCCTAATCACAGGAACAAATGTTTATTGGACCCAAATTCGCTTTTTTTTCAAGTTGATGCTTAATAACATTTTAGCGGGATGCTTTATTGATACGTCGTGATGATTATGATTGTTTTGTATTTAAAATAAAATACGTCAATTCAGGAATGTGGAAAGTGAGAGTGAACATCAATGAATAGTAAACAGCAATGAATGGTCAAGTGAATAATAATAATCTTTATTTGTCGATAAGTAGGTATTTATAGATGTGCGTGAATGCGCCCGCAATATATACTTTATCTCACTCCTGCGCGTGCAGAGGCGTTTGCAGACGTTGCGAACAATATAGTGGGTAGAATATTTATCGGCGAAACGGTGAGACAACGCGATGCGTTCTCTTTCTACCGTGGAATGCAACGTAAATATTATTTGTGTACGTGTAAACAATATTAGTGTTCTGGTATGCAAACTTTGGACATATCCAAAGTTTGTTTCGTCGGTCGTTGACCGTGCATGTTGACAATATTTAGGGACGACGGTATTCCCTACAACATGTAGTCAAGTGGTAGGAATCCTAAATCCCGTTCGGAGGTTTGGGATTCAATTCAGTACGATAGGTTAAAGTTGTTAATTCCCAAACTATAAATGACAGTGTTCATCGTCGTCTTTCTTGTGTTTTTTTTTACTTTTGATATTTATCTTAAAACATTTATTTTATCATGGTTAAATGTATGTTTAAAGTAAGATGAAGTAAGGAGTTTTAAGATGGGTTGGACATGTGGAGATAATTAATAACTAAAGAACGACTTAGCTAGTATGTAAGTATAAAAGTAAGTTATGTGCAGATAAGATAGACCGAGAAAAACGTAGCTGGATAAAGTGAGCCAGATTTGGAAAGAAAATAAAGGGAGTCGTATTATTAAAGAAGATTATACATGATGTGATGTATTAAAGTAGAGAAGACGACAGTTGTGTGCTTGGATAGAAAAGTTTGACGATCTGTTCTCTCTTCTTATCTTATAAGGGATACGGTGTGATGATATGTATACATGCACCTCCCATGACCTGTCTCAAGGAGATTTCTTAAAGAAATCTAATATTGAGTAGCATTAAACAATTGAGGTCAAATAAGTGCCATTTAAACAGTTTAACCTTTCCCTTCCTGTGCTAAATAAAATCCGCTCGTTCCGATGCTGTGTATTCAATACACATCAATATACATGTAAAAATGAGCGATTTAAAATTGGAAAAATAAGATTATTCATAGCCAATTGCTTAAATTAATTAAATTTGAAGTCAAAAGTCATAATAATTGAAATTTATTTGCTGAAAAAATGAAAAAAAACATCGGCCGACGTTCACAAAACGGGCGTAGAGACCACCTCAAATGAATGCCCCTGAACTACTGAGAACTGAGACGGGACTCGGTCTCGAACTGTTATACCTTGAAGGAAGAAACACAATTGCGAATTGAGATTCTATTTCTTGCGTTCCCATATACGAAAGTAGAGTGAGAGTGAGACGTGAATAACGTCGCTTCCTCATCCATAGCGGTTTTTTAGAATGAATATACCTACGTCACACACTGGCACCCGTTTGATTGTATTGGTGAATTTATTCCTGATTTTCACAAAATATCTCTGATGTGGCCGATAAGTGCTTATTATAATAATAATAATAATTATTATTTTTTCATTCAATGCGTAAATGTACTCGTATTACGGAGGAATACCTAAAATCCGAACCCAGTATTTATTATATTTATAGAAATTAACGTTTTTTAGAAGCATTATAGAAGTTTTTTAGAAGCAATATAACGTGTTTCATTACTGATTTATCTTTCCTCTTTACCATCCCATCACTCAAATTAGTTATATTTTATATATGCTCATAATTTTCATCAAGATTAATTTGAATATTTTTTTGTGACTAAGTAATTTTTTATTTACTATTTTCTGGTTGGTTTGAAGAGATTTGCTGCCTGGCAATAAGTCTACCAGATTAGTTTGAAAAGATTTGCCGCCTGGTAATAAGTCTACCAGATTGGTTTGAAAAGATTTGCCGCTTGGCAATAAGTCTAACAGATTGGTTTGAAAAGATTTGCCGCCTGGCCATAAGTCTACCAGATTGATTTTTTACAATGAAGTGTTGAATAAATAAATACAAATCATTACGCTACTTCCATGTTGAGGTAGGCAGAAAAGACAGAGCGTAAGACTAATCTATCTTGACACAAATATTTCTCTTCTCCCTCAAACATACATCTTTACATAAAGCTTCTACGATTCGTCTTTATTTTAACTTCTTTTAAAATATCATTCACTTGATCTAACCATACCTTTATAGGTCTTCCTCTAACAAACAAACTTTCAACTCACATTCCTACTGTATATTTGTTTGATTAGTATTTTTTAATTCATCACTTCCACGTGCTTAAACCATATCAAAGTGGTTTTCTCCATCTTACTCAACAAAGCCTTAAGTTCACTTTCATCCCTGATCAATTAATAACGTATTTTTTTATAATTTGTCACCCTGTGTATTCTTCTTAGTTCCCGCATTTCTAAAACATTTATTTAGTTCCTTTCAGGCTTTGTCACGTCCACATTTTACTGCCATACACCAAAGCTGGTACGAAAATACTGTTGTGTACTATTATCATGGTTTTGATACTGTTCGGTTCGAATATATGTTTTATAGATTGCTATTGACTTTTTTTCCTATCACTACACACCGTTTACTATCCCTTATAACTCTTCCATCATCTGAGAAGATATTATCTTAATAACAGCTTCTTCAACTTCCTCTTATCTATAATTATTGTTTTTTATTTGCTTTGCGAATTTTTATTTGGTTTGTGAATATGTTTTTTTTGCTTTGTCACCTTGATAAAACTGATTTATAAAGTAGTAACTGAGTCCGATTATTTTTATTGTCCTTTGTTACGTATGTTCATAAAACAAAAAAACAATTTTAGTAAAGGAGAAGGTATGTTTGAAAGTTCAGTTAAGCCACGTGTAGGAGACACGGGTGGACAGGGGACAAAATATGTTAGATCCTGCGGTTTCTCCAGCCTCCAAATTCAATTTAGTTGGTCCAGCGGTCATAATCTTTTCTTTCGGCTTAAATTCATTATTATTATTTGACTTTACACCTTCGGTTAAATTATTACAAAATTAAATGAATGAAACATGATATTTAATCATACAAAACTTTCGTTGCATACATTATAACCTGAAATTGCTTTGTGGCAATGTCTTCAACATAACTAGAATTACATTTAAAAAGCCTCTATTGGAAATCAATAAATAAATTGATTTCCAATAACAATAGAACCCATTACCTCCTGATTGGAAGACATGTGTTTTACCAATAACACTACGCATATAATTTATTATGCAATACTTATTCAAATAATTGTTTGCTGATTTAGTTGAATCGGGTTTTGATTGATGCAAAAATTAAAGGAGTACAAAGAAAAAGTTTATGTTTATTACAAATTTTCACGCCATTTCCCTAACGAGTATGGTAGAAATACCAGAATGAATTTTTTCTTCACAGCACACATATTTAACTTCCTCTACGTCCACACTAATAAATCTTCGATTTTCCTAACGCTTAAAATTGTCTTTCTTCAAAATTTGATGGGTTGATTTTGATACAAAATTTGAAAACAAAAGGATGATGGAAAACCAGGTAATTTATGTTATGTTACTAAAACGAGATGTAATGTTGTTTTTAATAAGCTTTTTGAACCATATCAACGATGTTACGAGTCTAATACCAGTAGCTAGTTCTTAACGGCAACAGCATGAACTGTAAAAGAGTTTTTTTGTTCTTTGTATTGTATTATATTAAATTTTCTTTTTTGTATAATATAACCTGGTGGGCTTATTGCCATGAGGAAATATCTTCCAATAAACTAGAAAAATGTCAAAGAGGCCTTTAGTGAACAACGAACTGGAATCCTGTGTTCAAATATTTGTTTTCTAACGGAAATCAAGTACACAAATATGCGTCTTACCAATAAGTCCACGGAAGTCGGTTCTTTCTGATTTGAAGTGATTGATGTATGATTATAATCAAACACGAGGAAATTTTTATCACATCATATAAATATTAATTGTTTAACACATGTAAGCGCTGGAGGCTAGTGCGATGCACACAAAATGAGAAGGTCGAAGTCAATATTGATCGTCCTTTTGGTGCTATCTAAATGATGAAGCCTTTTGGATTGCGTATATCCGTCATTGTCAGTGACAGAACAAATAATATAATATAGTTCAGACACTGCAGGGAATAAATTTGACATTTATCACCACTGAAATACGATCTGG
This sequence comes from Odontocerum albicorne, assembly GCA_949825065.1. Lineage (NCBI taxonomy): Eukaryota > Metazoa > Arthropoda > Insecta > Trichoptera > Odontoceridae > Odontocerum > Odontocerum albicorne. The sequence goes on from OX463850.1 coordinate 37,481,898, forward strand.
CAGACGGAATACTCATCGCTCAATGTGAACCTGAGACTGAATACATATTCTGCAATGTAAATTGCCCGGGCACGACAGGATCTGCGTTTTATTTTATTTCAGGTACGACTGAAATTCAGGAAGGATTCACTGAAAATTGAAAAAAAATCCATGCTTTTCATCCACGGATTTGGATGGTTTTTTCCTTCTTTTTTTTCTCATATTCACAGTTTTAACTATTTATAGTCGATTCGTTCCAAACTCCATATGAAGGAGTATAAAATTTTCCATAAAAATTTAACATAATCACCCTCACTATCATGCCATGTTCCTGTTAGGGTAGGCAAAGAGAATCGATCCTGACTTTATTTTATCCTGACAGATTTCTTACTTCTATCTCGTACAAATAATTCGTTCTACAAACTCTCATACTGTCAAGAGTTTGACCTCTATTCTTTTCCAGAATTTTATTATTATGGCCGTGTCACGTTTTTTTTGTATGCACTCATATACTTATCGTATAGTTTTTTTAAAAATATTTTTTAAATAATTATTTTTACGTGGTAAAAGCTTCATACTATACATTTTAACGTCTTTTTTTAAGCATTTCTTTCAATCCGCATATTTTTTTATAAAGTCATTCTTTCTTCTATCAACAATTCTACACAACAATCTTATTTCTACCGTTTTTATTTTTTCATTTTCATCGTTCTTTTACTAGGCTTAAAGAATAAGATAAAAGTTTATTAATCAACTATTCTTTATTTTTTCTACAAGTAATTTACCATATATTTGAAAAACTTGTGCGGAAATCTTTACAAAAAAAGGAATAGTTCTCAAGCATACACATTAAAAAAAGGAAATAAGAATGAAGGCATTATAAATGAATGCATGGATGAAATTGATGTTTTAAGCAAGACGATGAAATGAGCATTAAGAGTGTTTGGACATGTGGAGAGAATGAATGAATAAGTGAGTGTACAATTGAATGGTGTTTTGGTAAAGAGGAATATGTCATCACTTATTTGTTAGGAGAACCAAATGAAGTTTTGCAAAACTTGTATTCCTGAAATCCAGACCTCAGGTAAATTTTAAAGGTAAACTTTGAATACATAAATCATTTATGTATTCAAAGCTCACCTTTAAAATTTACCTGAGGTCCGCACTTCAGGAATACAAGTATTGCAAAACCTCATTTGGCTCTGCCGATAAACAAGCAATCGATGACATATACCTCTTTACCAAAACGGTCCTTCAGCCACCATGCCTGTTGAAGGTGCCTGAACTCTTCTCAACAGGATTGCTTTGGATATTAAAATATTTCATCTGTCACTGTCAAAAGTAAAGAAAACTATCTCTTTAGACTGGGGATAAAGGAAAACACTTACCAACTAATAAAGGTCACTTTTGAATATTATATTTTTTGATACATGTTAACAATTTTTTGAAATAAGATTCACAATGTTGTGGGGTAAGTCTGCATTATGAATGAAAATAAATAGATAAATAAGATGACCAAAATGTAAAACATAATACTTTCGCCTTTGATATATGAATGTGTCAAAATTGTAACAGTTTGATCCTGAAGGCACAAATGCATTAAATATCACTTTGCTTCTCAAAATAAATGATGACAAAATGCTTCTAATTAGTCCTAAAAACTGTAAAATGCAACGATTTGTTTTTAGAACTACAAAAGTGTCAAAAATGTCACCAATTGGTCTTAAAAACTGAAAAGTGTAAAAATGCAACGATTTGTTTTTAGAATTACAAAAATGTCAAAATTTTCAATAATTGGTATAAAAATGGAAAAATGTAACGATTTGTTTTTAGAACTACAAAAGTGTCAAAAATGTTTATTTAAAGGTAAACTTTGAATACATAAACCATTTATGTATTCAAAGCTCACCTTTAAAATTTACCTGAGGTCCGCACTTCAGGAATACAAGTATTGCAAAATCTCATTTGGCTCTGCCGACAAACAAGCAATCGATGACATATACCTCTTTACCAAAACGCCATTAAATTCAGAAGTTTAAGGTGTGCATGGAAGAGGTAGACTGAGTAAAGCGTGGCCGAAGAAAATTAACCAGATTTTGAAATAATTTAAATGAGAAGTATGAATAATTGAAGATTATGCCTGACGAGATGTATGAATGTGAAGAAGATGAAAGTTGTGTGCTCGGATAGAAATGTATTATTTTTGCCTGCCCCACAAGAGACACGACGTGATGCTATGTATGTATGTACAGTCATTTTTGAACACTTAAAATATTGAAGTTACATTTTTTAAATTAAAATTAAGAATATGAACGAATATAAAATTTAAGTTTACCCACGTTCTAATAAAAATTTAGTAATATATTCGTATGATCGCTATTCTCTGCAATTAACCGGCCTCATTGTACAATAAAATTTTAAATAAACAAATTTACCACCCTCTAAGGTTCTATCCATACAAAGATTCTTATATGGAAAAACGCATGGCGTATATCTCTATTTTTGAAAAACAATTTTATCGCAAATAATCCGCCGTAAATATGAAATAACAATATTTTGTGTGTTAGCCTTAACTACTCGTAAAATATTTGAAAATAAAAGGAATTGAAAAGTGCCAAAAAAGCTTTGAAATGATTCAACAAACGAACACACGCCAGGATGTCCCTGTCAGCGGCACCGCATAGGCTGTAGGACGTACGACATAGGACATTGGGGTGAACACGCAGTATCAGGACAGAGGAGAATTATCATTGCGGAGTAAAGATCGACCGGTTCATTAATCAAACAGTGTATAGAGGGCAGAGTACATGTGTGCTCTGTAGTCTGGTCAATAGATGATTGTGGACGAGGGGGAAGAGAACCCTTCACATCTATCTTAAATTACAAAAATATGAGAAATGCGACTTTATGGTAAATTAAGTCAACAATAGTATTTTGGTGCCAGCTTTTTTGTTTGGTTAATGCAACGAAGACATGGAAAAATACTAAGAGGAGCCGAATAAATGAGGGCTTTGAGATGGACACATGGAGTGACAATGTATGCAGAATGATGTGATTAGGGATGAATGTGAACTTAAAGCTGGTTGTTGAGTAAGATGAAGAAGAACACGCTGAGATGTTTTGGGCATGTGGAACGAATGAATGAAGAAATACTAAGAAAACAGATATACAGTATAAATGTTAGTGGATGGTGTGTGAAAGCAAGGACAGACAGTGTGATTGGATCTAGAGAATTAAATTCTGAAAGAAAGAAACGTAGACAATCTGAGAAATCGTAGAAGGTGTATGAATGTAGATGAGGCTAAGGATGTGTGTCGAGATATGAAAATCTGGCTCTCTGTTCTATCTGCCTATCTCGACAGGGGAAATGTCGTGATGGTATGGATGTATGTTTAGTAGAAAAGTGTTTATGATCCTTAAACGTTTCTATGCCACCGACGGAACAGGTCTTCGCTGTTATACGAGTATCCACTTTCTTTTTTTAAAGCTTATTATTCCAATTGGATACAGGCTAATGCTATGTTTTATAATTAGTACAGATATTGCCCAGAGTCCTGAAATGGAGGCCGCGGGATAAAAGAAGACCGATGGGACGGCCCCAGAAGAGGTGGGCTGACGACATTATCCCTGTCACCGGTAGAAAATGGACGAGAAAAACCCAAGGCAGGGAGGCGTGGAATATTTTAGAAGAGGCCTACATCCAGCAGTGGAGATACGGCTGAAGAAGAAGAAGAAAAAGACAGGTGGCAATACTTGTCTTTTTCTTATCTCTGTAGGCAATTATGAATATTTTTGTCACTTGTTAAGATAATTTCTGATCGAGATTTTGTAGTTTTCTAAAGTGAACCTTTTGACGTCCTCATATGTCGTTAAAGTTGGAGCGTTATTAGTTTTTTTTGTTTATAGTCATTCAACAATTTTCTGTCGATTCTCCATAATTTATCAGTTATTTGTGTCGGAATGGTGGCATAATTTATCTTGTGTATTCTAAAGGTTTATTTAAATTTGTTAATTTTAACGCTCATTTAATATTTTTTTTCCTTTATGCATTAAACGTATTTCTTATATATTGGAGTAATTTTTCGGTTATTTATGGATGAAATTTGTGTTATATGTAAATAATGTAATGAAATTGATGCATTTATTTATATAATTTACATTATTAGTGAAGTAATAAACCTTGAGTTTAACTTTAAGACAAATTCATTGAATTTTATAAAAAATAGGCATAAAACACAGCAGAACGTTAACAAACCGCTAGAAATTCACTTTATACTTATAAGTATGTTGAAAAAAAGTCTGGCTACAGGTATTTGCCATCTATTTCATGCCTAGCAGGGACATGGTTCAAGTACAAAATTATAAAAATGTCACTCATTGTCTCCCTTGAAGTACAAAAGTATAAAAAATGCGACTTGTTAGAAAAATATCTGCGATATGTCTATATGAGTGAGTTTGGTTTTTATCAATCACTTAACCCTATTTATTGTCGTTTGTACCCAACATGCTTAAATATAATTCTTTGAGCATACAAAGAAATCTTCGTCACCTGTTATTCGTGTCAGGTTTGTTCAGGGACTTGTGAGCTGTCCAGTATAACTAGAAAGATGACCGTTTAATGTTCTTAACTACACCGGCAGGAACTGTTCTCAATCACAGAGGGAAGAACTGGCCCCTCAGCCACCATGCCTGTTGAAGGTGCCTGAACTCTTCTCAACAGGACTGCTTCAGATATTAAAATATTTCGCCATCTCTTTACACTGGGGATAAAGGAAAACAATAACCAACTTCACCCAAAAATAAGCTCCTCCTCTATAAAACCCTTATTCGTCCTATCTTGACCTATGCTGCACCCTTTTGGGGTAGTGTGAGCAACACGGATCACCTGAAACTCCAGAGAGTGCAGAACAAGGCATTCAAGATATCTTTTAACACCCATCCCAGAACAAACCTTACCCGACTTCACGCCGAACAGCGAGAAAAAACCCTACAACACCACATCCTCGCTTGGACCGTGAAGTTCTATAAAAGCCAACAAAATCACAGCAATCCCTTAGTCGCTGCTCTGGGGGCTTACGAGAGTAAATCCGACCTACCCTTCCGTTATAAGCACAAGCTCCCGAAGCATTATCTGTTGCTTGACTAGTCCACCTACAGTATTAGCTGGGACGACCAAGGTCTGAGTGAATGTGATGGAATACAAGTAGCCTGAACGAGTGGACTTGTTTTTGCTAAATAATTAGTGTAAGAATTGTTATCTAGTTATAAGTAGTATGTAGGTGTTAATTATTTCTAAGATCTCATATATTAAGATTGAATAAATAAAATGATATGTAGGAAAATAAGATTAAGTAAGTGCATAAATTATAACATATAATTAAGATTAGTTAAGTAATAAATATGTATATACTCGTAGGTATAGCCTTGACCAATGCTTGTGCAGTAATTTACTTTGTTTAATAAAAAATTTAAAAAAACCAACCAACTTATAAAGGTGACTTTTGAATATTATATTTTTTGAAACATGTTAACAATTTTTTTAAATAAGATTCACAATGTTGTGGGGTAAGCCTGTATTATGAATGAAAATAAATAGATAAATAAGAGGACCAAAACGTAAAACATAATACTTTCGCCTTTGATGTATGAATGTGTCAAAATTGTAACAGTTTGATCCTGAAGGCACAAATGCATTAAATATCACTTTGCTTCTAAAAATAAATGATGACAAAAATGCTTCTAATTAGTCCTAAAAACTGTAAAATGCAACGATTTGTTTTTAGACCTACAAAAGTGTCAAAAATGTCACTCATTGGTCCTAAAAACTAAAGATTGAAAAAATGTAACGATTTGTTTTTAGAACTACAAAAGTGTCAAAAATGTCCCTAATTCCTAAAAACTGGTACTCAAAACTGAAAAGCGTAAAACTGCTATTTTTAGAACTACAAATGTGACGACCTCCGTGGCCTGGTGGTAAGACAATTGTCTGCCGATCCGGAGGTTGCAGGTTCGATCCCCGCTGGAACCCAGATTTTTTAAAATAGGATTCCAGTCTGGTTTTCACTTAGGGCCTATAAAACATATTTCTGGTTGGCTGGAAGAGATTGTCACATGGCAATAAACTCGGTAGGTTAAAAAAAAAGAAAGAAAAAAGAATGTGTCAAAAATGCGGATTCGATTCCCGTTGGAACACAGATTTAAAAAAAAAAGGATTCTACTATAGTCTAATTTTACCTCAAGGCCTCTTACATAATTCTGATTGGTTGGAAGAGATAACGACGTGACAATAAGCCCACCATGTTGTACTGTAAACAACAAAAGTGTAATAAAACACAATATAAATATAGTCTGGTGCTTTTTCTCCTCTGCCTATCCTTTTAGGGAAATGGCGTGATATTATGATTGAAAATTGTAGGTTTGTATGTTTGGTAATAAAATTCAGTAAAATATTTTAATACCGGGTTATACCGTCACAAAAAAGTGGAATAAACAGTGTTTGATAAAAATAAATCCAAATGTCTTTAAACCACCCCAACGTTAATGCCTTAACTATAAACAACACAAAAATATTTTAGGTATGGAAGTGAAATGTAGATGTAGAAAAAGGCTTAAAGCAGCCAAATTGATGCTGTACAAATGTGTATACTAAAAAATACAATGTATGACCAAATACGAAATAAAGTTATTAATGTGAAATTAAAAATTATGTATTAAAAAGGATAAAAAAGGCACTTTGAGATCGTTTGGGCATGTACTATAGAACGATTGAATGAAGAATGACTAACAGAATAAATAAAGAAAGCAAATGTGAGTGAAAGGTATGACAGAGGAAGATCAAGGAAAATATGGTTGGATAGAGTGTAATATATTTTTGATAGAAGGAAATCTAAAACGTCAGTGAAATTGCAGTCGCTGTATGAGAAAGCGTATGGATGTTGCTGCAGTGAAAGATATGTGTCGCGATAGAACACTCTGGCTATCTTCCTTTCGTGTTTACCCCGTCAGGGAAAATGCAATTCTGTTACCTATAGTACAAAATACGGCGTAGCGATGATGGATATGTGGCGGTCGTCGCGGAATATTGTCGCATACATACGGTCAATGACCGATGAAACGACCTTCGGATTCCTCGATAAATTATAGTAAACTGTCCGAAGGTCACATGCCGGCCATTGACGCCGGCCGAGCGACCGCACCACATGCCAGAGAGAGAGAACGCACCACGGCTATCTCACCAGTTCCGTATTTAGATGAATACCTACATACGACAATAACCGTTTCTGCATTCACAGAAGCGAGACGTAAGCATATCGCGAGCGCACTCTCGCGCACATTCCAAAATATATAAATACCTACGTTACTATAAAAATAAACACTCTCTCTTTCCGCATTGCGATCTAACGTGTTTTATTATTTATCAACAAATCATCCTCATCATCTATTCCAATAGGACACAGCTCCTAAAGATACAATCATGATGATGATAAATACGTTGTCATTTTCCTGAGGTAGCTTGGTTTTCCTCCATGAATGTCCAGTACTGTCCCGCCGCCCCCGAAAACCACTTTCAATTCAGACGTCACCACAATAAAGGGCCATGATTGATTCCCCGTGGTCACAGTTTAACCACCATGACTGGCGTTTTATTTGACGGTCGGTTATCTCTGTTAGCTATGGTTGGCGTGTCTCTCTTTTTATCTCCCCCACCCCCCGCTGTCTCGTCCCCAATACTAAATGATCTGTTTTGGTATTTGAAGAATTTATCTTTTGACATACAGGTCAATTTGGCTGGCATTCATGTTCTGGGTGAATAGTTCAAGCTTTCATTTGTGTGCTTTTTTCTTGACAATGCGAGCTTATAAAATATTGATGGTGTAAAACTTTTTTCGATTGCTTATTTTTTTAGTAAAAAATAAGTTTTTTTACCCAGAAATAGATTAATACTAAAAATATATAGATATTGCCATTAAGAAAATCTTTAAAACTGTATTCTAATACTAATAATACTAATAGCGATCTCCTTGGCCTAGCTGGTAAGACGCCTGTCTTCCAGCCCGGAGGCTGTGGGTTCGAATCCCGCTGGAGCTCAGATTGAACTAGAACGTGGAAAATGTACAATAAAAGTAGTACTAATTGTCTGGATAGGTGCTTAATGTGAAAAAATATGGTAGATCGACATTCCACAGATTTCAAAATGTACATGTTACGAATAAACGTACACTATGGACCGGTATGTTAAACCGATAAAAGAAAACAAGATTGTAAGATTTATTTATAAAAAAAGATGTAGTACACTTAATTGCTTTTAACAAATCATAATACACACGACGACCACCGTGGCCTAGTTGGTAAGACGTCCATCTCCCAACCCGAAGGTTGCGTGTAAGTCCCGTTGGAACCCAGATTAAAAAAAAACGATTCCAGTCTGGTTTAGGCTTAAGGTCTCTTTAACAGCGTTCTGATTGGTTGGAATAGATTTCCGCATGGCAATAAGCTTACCAAGTTGTGTTGTATACAACAAAAGTATAATACGAGTATATAATAATACAATAATCATTCGTTAATTTTCGAGTCCGAACCATTAATTTGCCACGTAGTTTCAGTAGGAGGCAACAGAGATCGCCCTATCATTCGCAACAATTAGATCCTACCCAGAACTTGTAGTTCAGAGGTTCGGACCAACTTGCATCTGTCGTGAGTCCCGTGTATCTCCGCAATCACAATAAGTGTTACTTTTATTTAAAAAACTATATCTCTGTTTATTCTCCTTGCATCTAGTCACTTCTACTCGGAGTCTATTCAGAGCTCGCCAAGTAGGCCAAGAAAGTTGGTCTCTAGGTGCCACAATTTCCAGGAGTGCTGTTTAGTCGTCAGGTGTATTATCTTTTCGTCTTAGAAAACGAGTTTTATCTGGAGGAATCGTTTATCTGGAAGAAGCTTTATCTGGAGTAATTCTGTTCACTTAATGAAACTATTCCTGGATTTCTACCTCGATATTGCTGGCTGGTATTGTATATAATGGGTGTCTTGAGTCTTGGAGCTATTTTGTTAAGAGTTCTTTTGTCTTGGATCTTGGAGCTACAATACTTATGACAAAAATAGCACTAATAATAATAACAAGAATGAAAGCAAAAATGATGTAATAACTTTTTTAGTTGTTTCTGGTCTTGTTCTCACTTAATGTTTCTGGTCTTGTTCTCACTTAATGTTTCTGGTCTTAATCTCACTTAATGTTTCTAAACTTGTTCTCACTTAATGTTTCTGGTCTTGTTCTCACTTAATGTGTCTGGTCTTGTTCTCACTAAATGTTTCTGGTTTTGTTCTTACTTAGTGTTTCTAGTCTTGTTTTCACTAAGGCCGAAGCCACACCAAAGTGCTTCGTTGGGTGCTAAGCTAGGTTTTACGTGACTCATATACTAGATGAATTCATGCTTGGCCACACCAAAATGCTTCGCACAAATTCATTTGACATTTGGGAGCGGTTGAGTCAACAAAGGATGCCACTCTCAAAACTAACCAATTTAATTACAACTTACCATCTTTATTTACTTCCTGTGCAACTTCATTCCAAAGTGATTTTATTACAGGTACATTTTTCTATAATTTGCTCGATGGGTTCCACAAAGGCTCCCTTTTATACACAGCTGTTATTAAAACTTCCGCCATCTTGTAAAATCAATTCGTGACACAATAAAATTAACCAACACGTCTGTTCGCTAGGAGATTCATTTGGTGACTAATCGTCATGTAGCGTGGCGCGAAACGTGCAGTGTGGCCATTGCGATACTATGCGGTGCGTTGGTTCGCTAGGATATGTCGTCTAACTCGCAGCATAGCTCTAAGCACCAAGCAAGGCTCCTACCTGTGTGGCCTCGGCCTTTGTGTTTCTAGTCTTGTTCTCACTTTGTTATTCTTTGATATCTTACTGCTTGGTTAGAACAGATTTTCACATGTTAATAAGCTCGCCTGATGTTTACTGTATGTATACAAAGGAAGTGTGATAAAATAAAACTCTTATCATGCTGGAGTCCCTTTATACGGGTGCTATCGGATATTGAATCCGAAATCCCTGCGTGTAAGTCAAATGTCTTGTTAATAGGTCATAGAGACCAAAAGAAGAATATACGAGTATCTACTATGCGTATCCAGAAAGTAAGTGTACTGAGGCTCTCACGACTGGATGGATTTTATTTTCGACATGTTGGCTACACTTCCGTGTAGCCTGACCCTTCCTTTCCCCAACGAGACCGGTTTGAGGTCAGTACGTTGAGAAGTGTCGACGCGACAACACGTTTCGTGAAAAATGTCAATCCAATCTTGGCGGGAGCCAAGTGCGAAATACACGGCGTCATCCGTTATCTCGTTTGGAAGGGAAAACCTCCGGTTGAGGTTTATAATGAGGTGAAAACTGCATATGGTGATAAAGCTATGAATCGTACGAGTGTGTACAAGTGGTGTCGCGAGTTTAAAAACGGTCACGTCACACCTCTTCATCCTCCGCCATAAAGTTCAAAACCACAATTTCAGCCAAGAAAATCATGGCGCATCCGTGTTTTGGGACTGTCAAGGCATAATTTTAATTGAATATATGCCTCAAGGGGAGACCATCAACTCTGCAAGATATTGTGAGGCTCTAAAAAAATTGCGGAGGGTGATTCAGAACAAGAGGAGAGGCATGCTGACAAAGGGAGTCTGCCTGCTGCACGACAATGCAAGACCACACACGGCCAACGCCACGAAGGAACTGCTCGCCTCGTTTAGATGGGATTCCCTGAACCATCCCGCGCATTTCCCTGACCTAGCACCTTCAGATTACTATCTTTTTACCTCCCTGAAGCTGCACATGGGTGAAAAAAGGTTTTCAACCGACAAAGGAGGTAAAGGAGGAGGTGGAGAAGTGGACGGAGGGGTTGGCGGGAAACTATTTCGAGGAAGGCATCAAAAAGTTGATACCCCGCTTCACCACCTGCATTGAGAGGAATGGCGACTATGTCGAAATAGCTTACATATGTACTACGGTAACCACGTAATTTTTTTGTTTAAATAAAAAAAATTGTAACCTACAAAAATTCAGTACACTTACTTTCTGGATATGCCTCGTATTTTTTAAAGGTTTGAATATAAACAATATATATTTTAATGATAAGGTTTTATCAGGCTTTGAATTAAAAAAAAAAACTGCATGGAAAAATAAGTTTTGTCACTTAAGTTGTCGGAAAAATTTGCTAAAGCGAGAAATTAAAAATTCTCCTAAACTGAATGAATCAGTTTCTCTTTCTCTCTTTATCTCTCGCTTTTCCTTTTTTCCTTGTAAATGCTCTCTGAGTTATAATTGAGATTTCCGTAATTAAATTTGCATTTCAGATCCCACGTACAAATGATAATTTCGCCACATTTACTTAACAGCCTTAACATTTTAATGTCGCCCACATTAAAATTTATTGGGAACTTTTAGGTAGACAATTTTTATTCTTGAATTCAACTATCCCATAATTTTATGGCAATAATAAACGACATAATGGTTTTATTGTATTACATTTTTATTGTATATATTATAACCTGATCATCCAAGGCAAAATAGAAAGCCGAAGAGGTGTTGGTAGGAGGCAAATATCCTGGCTCCACAATATACGTGATTGGCATAAGGGGCGTTGGAGATCTTTTTAGGGCTGCCGGGGACAAAGATATCTACTCTCAAGTGAAATACAACGTTGGGGGGACCTGACATGACACTGAGAAGAGGAAGAAGATTATAACCTGACAGGTTATTGTAATGTAGCAATCTCTTCCAATTAATTAAAAAAACAAGTATAATATTCCTTAAGTGAAAACTAACCTAAGAAGTTTAAAAAAAAATGGAAATCAATGATGAGTGGGACAGAAGACAAAGCTGATTTTCAGTCATATTCTTCAATATGTCCGAATCACCTAATCGGATGTCTTGAAAAGTACTGAAATACAAAAATATTAACTTTTAACGTGGGTCACATTAATTAATTCTAAAAAATTCTTTTTAGTACAGCCCGCAAGAATATTGTATAGTATCCTTAACTGTCCCGCCACCCCCTCTTATCTCGCGGAAAATTTTCACTGTCTTTTCAATCATAGATTAGCGCTACACTCAAACAGAGATTAGTCTTTCCAGTTAACCGCTCCCCTTTTTTACGTATTCCTTAACTGCCCATGCAGTGAGACTCTGGAACCAGTTACAAACCAATATAAGACTCGCTCCGTCCTTGGCATGCTTTAAGAAGCGACTGAAAAAATTCTTAATTTCTAGTCAGTAAAATAACGTGTTTATTCCTGATTTTTTTTCCTTTCCTCTCCACCATCCTTTCCTTTTCTTTTGATTGATGATATCTCACTTTTTATGAAAAATAATGTTCGGGTGATTGTCCGCTTTGTGGGGTTCGTGAGCATATGTTCACGTGTGTGTTTATGGATTTCGTGGGGATGGATAGTCACTTGAATGATTTATGCAACCATGTAACTTGCTTATTTACTTTTGTCTGGTAAGTTGTCTTAAAGATTGCCGCCTGGCAATAAGCCTGCCAGATTGTATTTGCAATAAAAGTGTTAAATAAATAAGAATAAGGTAGATTTCATCTGTATTGTATTACACTTTCGTTGTATACGGTAAAACCTAGCGTTATTATTGTCATGTGGTCATTTATTCCAACTTAGTAGAAATGTATTAAAGGTGTCTTGTTTTTTTTAAATATTCTGGATCCAGCGGGATTTGAACCTGCTACTTCCAAGTTGGGAGATAGGAGTCTTACCATTTAGGTCACAGAGGTTTGTTTTTGTGTGAAAGGAAAGGCTATTTCCCGTTTTATGGAAGTTTGTAGGTACTCGACGATTTCTTTCGAACAATTCCATGATTCTTTTGAAAATGTTTCATAATACGTCAGTTATAATTATTTGTAAACAAATATTTGCCGTTAATGGCAGAATCGACAAAAATCAATATTAATTACTCGGTAGGAAAATTTCATGGAAATTAGACATTGAAGATGGTAATAAAACGCTTTCCGACCTTAAAATGAAATATCGTGTTACAAAAGTATTAAAAATTCAATCGGTTATTAAGTTTAATTTAAGGGTATTTTCAGGATAAAAATCATATATTTAAACACGTTAACATGTACAATACTTCATATTCCAAACATACAAATACCTAACACGTTTTAGTATTATTTCGATAAATATACTAGAGTTCGGAAAATGTTGATGCCCTTTCTTCGATCATGGCCAGGAGATCCCGAACTACCCTCCGTAAAAAAATTATATATATATATATATATATATATATATATATATATATATATATATATATATATATATATATATATATATATATATATATATATATATATATATATATAATTTTTTTACGGAGGGTAGTTCGGGATCTCCTGGCCATGATCGAAGAAAGGGCATCAACATTTTCCGAACTCTAGTATATTTATCGAAATAATACTAAAACGTGTTAGGTATTTGTATGTTTGGAATATGAAGTATTGTACATGTTAACGTGTTTAAATATATGATTTTTATCCTGAAAATACCCTTAAATTAAACTTAATAACCGATTGAATTTTTAATACTTTTGTAACACGATATTTCATTTTAAGGTCGGAAAGCGTTTTATTACCATCTTCAATGTCTAATTTCCATGAAATTTTCCTACCGAGTAATTAATATTGATTTTTGTCGATTCTGCCATTAACGGCAAATATTTGTTTACCATTAATGGTTTTGAAAAAGCATCAGGCCTCATTGTCAACACAACCAATCTAACTCTTTACCTCGGATATATCAAAAATGACCTTTGAAATATTGTTGTAATGGACAGAGGTGGATCCAGTTTTAGGAAAAAAACAATCAAAATTAAGGAAAATTCAAAAGTTAATTTTAAATTTCCGTATTGTTCTTTAGATCTGTGAATAAGTTCTTTGCAATATTTTCTTTTGTATACTATTTATAGTTAAGGCATTAACACTGTAGAGGTTTAAATACATTGTAATTTGTTTAGTCCGACACTGTTTATTCCATTTTATATAAGGGTATAACGCTACCGGTTTCAAGGTTTTCACCTCAACATCAGGGGAGCATGAACGACACTAAATTATAGTCAAATTGGTATCGACATACACGCTTCAAACGGTAAAAATCGGGTTGGGAATTTTGGGTGGTGGAAGGAAAGAGACAACTTCAGCAAGCAGCAACACATATAATCTCAAGATCTCATCGTCGTTTGCTGAAGTTGTCTTCTGCCTCCCTTCACCTACAATCCCCAATCTGAATTTTTACCGCTAGATGCGTGTATGTTGGTACCAGTTCTAATATAATTCAGTTTTGCTTGTCCTCATCTGATGATGAAGTGAACATCTTGAAACCGGTAGGGCTATAGCGTTATATAAAGTGGAACAAACAGTGTTGAACTAAACAAATAACGATTTTCAATTGTCATTAAAAATAAATAACATTCCAAGAAAATCTTCATATACACTGTCTTTAGTGAAATTGTTACAACACGTCGGTATACAGATTTTCTTAAAAATATCCATTTTGGGTTTCACTTAAATTATTTTTGCGTGTTTTAAGATTGCCACATAACGTATCTTTCAACTAACTGGATCAATATTAAAGATGCCTTACGTTAGAGCTAGACTAGATCCCTTTTTTTAAAAATGAGAGAACAAACAAAAATCGAATCCGTAATCTTCGGGCTGAAAGTCGACCTCTGTGACTTAGGTGATATGACAAGTGTCATATCACCTAAGTCACAGAGGTCGTCAGTTCTGTGTGTTATGATATCTAAAAAATGCAATTCATCTTCTTACTTTTCTATCAATCTAAAACGACTCTGGTGTCACTATGTACCTGAAGAACACCCGATGGTTTAGTGGCGAGTAGCAAGTGTTGGCCGGTAATTAGGGGTGAAATATAAGCTTGCCAGAAAGGTTGGGAGGAAGTCAATTAACAGAGCTTTTAACACACAAAATATCTGCTTTTTTTAACTCTTTTAACTTTTAAATTAAATTTAAAAAAATTGACTCATGAAAGTTAAACTTAGACTTAGTAAAAGAAGGATGAATCTAAGATTAAAGATGAGGAGATCCGTGCAATAAAAAAATGTTGACTGTCGATAAATGACAGACGAAAAAATTAAGACGTCAAAATAAATGCATGATTAAAAATTATGTTTTCATTAACCCTTCCTTCCCTGTGATGTGTAACTAGTAAACATTGCTTCTAAAAACTTTAATATCTCTATAAATATAATAAATACTGGGTACAGATTTTAGGTATTCCTCCGTAATACATTTACGCATTGAATGTAAAAATAATATTAATAATAATTAGCACTTATCGGCCACATCAGAGATATTTTGTGAAAATCGGGAATAAATTCACCAATACAATCAAACGTGTGCTATTGGTGAGGAAGCGACGTTTTTCACGTCTCACTCTACTTTGGTATATGGGAACGCAAGAAATAGAATCTCAGTTTGCAATTGTGTTTCTTCCTTCGAGGTATAATATACACAGTATAAGTATTCCGAGTCACGTCTCAGTAGCTCACGGGCATCCATACGAGGTGGTCTTTGCGCCCGTTTTGTAAACGTCGGCCAATCTTTTTTCATGTTTTCAGCAATTAAATTAAATTTTTAATCATTTTTGACTTCAAATTAAATTAATTTAAGCGATTGGCTATGAATATTCTTATTTTTCCGATTTTAAATTGATCATTTTTACATGTGTATTGAATACACAGCACCGGAACACCTTATTTTTTAACACCAGAAGGGAAAGGTCAAGGTTAAAAATGTAGCTTGATGGTTTTTTCATATGGTGAGAATGAATCACTTAAGAATGATTAAACTAGTATACACGTTAAAAGTGTAATGTGTGCGTGGAAAAGATAGACTGAGGAAAACGTTACTGGATAAAGTGGACTAGGTTTTGAAACAAGGTTAAGTTAGAAGTATGAACAATAGAATGTTGTGCATGTGAAGGAGGGGTAAGTTGTGTGATTAGATATTAAATTTTGGCGATCAATTCTCTCTGCTAACCCCACAAGGGACACGACATGATGATTTGTGTGTATATATACACATGTGAAGGGTAACTTTTTTTGTGTCATTTACTGAAAACAACAGCCTTAAAACGATGTCAGGTTTTTTATCAAACCCAGTATTATTTATCCTACGTCATTGTTAAGTTAAAATAATCATGATATTTTTTCATATAAACTCGTATGAGACATTAAAACTCGTATCATAGTATAAATAGGCCAAAACTCATACGACGACTGTCGCCAAAGAAAGAATACGAGAATTGAATTTTGAATACAAGAGAGCGAGAGGGGAATACTTGGATTCTCTGCGAAAGGAATTCGAAATTTGAATCTCGGTGGGTCCGTGATAAATGAAAAGATGGAAAATATACTGAACGAATTTTAAACACCTAGCTTACAGTTTTTGAAGCGGTATAAAAGGGGACGATGTATAAATGATATACATTAACAAATTCTACATTTATGAATATATATTTTCATAAATGTAGAATTTGTTTCACTTCCGTGAATATTTCACGGGCTGCAACTAGTCATAGTATAAATAGGCCAAAACCCATACAACGGCTGTCGCCAAAGAAAGAATACGAGAATTGAATTTTGAATACAAGAGAACGAGAGAGGAATACTTCGGTTCTCTCCGAAAGTAATTTGAAATTTGAATCTCGGTGGGTCCGTGATACTGAACGAATTTTAAATACTTAGTTAACAATTTTTGAACCGGTGTAAAATGAGACGATGTATAAATGATATGTATATATAAACAACGTTTACATTTATGAATATGGTATATATTTTCATAAATGTAGAATTAGTTTTACTTTCGTGAATATTTTACGGGCTGCAACTAGTCAGACATTATAACCAGTAAATGGTAGACTTCGTATTATAATTGTCATTCCAATTATTATCTGAACTTTAAGCTTTCTGGTTGGTTGGAAAAGATAACCTTATGGCAATAATACTACTACATATTATAACATTTATGACATAACAAATTTATATGAAATATGGTGACGAGAATATCGATAAAATTTAGTTAAATATCCTTTAGTCACTAGGTGTTTCGGGTTCGCGAAATTCGAAAAGAAATGTATGACTTCGTATCATAATTGTCATGTCATTCCAATTTATATATTAATTTTGACCTTTCTAGTTGATTGGAAAAGATAACCTTATGGCAATAATACTACTACATATTAGATCATTTATGACCTAATAAATTTATATGAAATATGGTGACGAGAATATCGATAATTTCTATTCTCTGGCTGTTGAATATCGTTTAGTCACTAGGTGTGTTGGGTTCAGGATTTTCGAACAGAAATGTGTGATTTTCATTAAATATTATAGGATGCATTCATACCATTACACCGTTTCCCTGTTGGGATAAGTAATGAAAACAGACATCAGACTTTCTAGTGTCAGCAAACGTATTATATTTAGCCACGTCCACATTCATAAACGAGTATACAAGTACCCGGCGGTAAGTAATACACATCGGGCCATCGTGCGACAGAGACGACGCTCTACAAAGCCACGTGTTACTTAGTCGGGCACTGTACCTTCTTAAAAAACTTTCCTTCTTTCAAAATACCATTTGCTTGACCCAACCATACTTTCCTTGGTCTTTCTTTACCACGTCTTCTCCTCACATTTGCACTATATTTTTGTTCTGTTAGTTTTCTTCTTTTATTCATTCTACATGCCCAAACCATCTCAGAGTGCTCCTCTTCATCTTTCTCAACACATTATTCAGCCTTAAGTTTACATTTATCTCTTATTACTTAATTCCGTATTCTATCATACATTGTTACCTGTTTATAAGTGTTTTTTCTCAGTGGACGCTTTTCAACATAATTTATTGGGCTCTTTTTCCACGTTTACGTTTTACTATTAAACATTAAAGTAGGCACTAAAATATTGTTGTGGACTATCATCTTAGCCAATTTAAACACTTAGCTGTCCAGCATTACTACAAAGATTAGCGTTAAATGTTCCTAACAATTACACTAGACTGCGCCGGCAAGAACTGTTCTCAATAACATACGCAAGAACGGATCTTCCAGCTGCTATACCTGTTGGAAGGGCCTTAACTCTTCTGAACGGGACTGCTTCGGATATTGACATATTTCATATCACATTACCAAAAGCAAAAGTAAATTTTCTTCTAAGATTGAGCGTGTTAGAAAGCACTCATCAACGTACTTAAGTGACTTTGAATATACGAGTATGTGTATGTTTGTGTGTATATATGAGTAGGTACATGTAATATTATTTAACATAATTTTTGTTTATTTTTAATGTTAACATTTCTTGTATTTTTCAAAGTAATTGGGCAAAGCCTGTTTTGAGAAAATAAATAAATAAGTAAAAATGTGTAAAGACTCCATTGACTTTGTTTCCTTTCGTCACACGCTATTTCTTGTAACTCATTCTCCATTGAAAAAAAAATGAATTGCAGAATTCTTTAACTATTTACTCTTCCTTCCATACTTTTCTTTTACTATGATTGTGGATTTTGTAACATTCATTCTCAGATCTTTCTCTTCAAATCCCTCATTCAATTTACTTATCAGACTCTGTTATTCATCCTAATTCTTCGCTTCCACTATCATATCACCAGCTTACAACAATTCGCACACATAACATGCAATTCGTAATTTGTATGCCATCCATTTACCTCTGTAGTTCCTTTGTAAATAGATTTTAAAATGTTTACCTTATTTAAAACAAGTCGTTTAATCAAAATATTTGAGTGATTTTATTTACTAAGATACCCCATTTTTCTGTCATTTAAACTTTAAAGTGACTTTCATTTAATGATATTGCATATTTATTACCATATCTTTTAATAAAAAATTTATTTAATTCAAATATAAAAGTGATTTCATTTACTATCTTTTCAATTAAAACCTTATTTTTCAATAGATTTTAATAACCCTTTATTTTCATAAGATTTTCATTTAATGGAGTTCTTTTTCATTTAATTATTCAATAGATTTTATTTTAAATGTAAAAGAGATTTTCGTTTAATGTACTTCTATTTCATTTAATTATCTTAAAAAAATACATTCTCATTCAAAGTAAAAGCGATGGTTTCTCAAAAAACGGGAGGAAAATTCTTCTCGTATTAAGAGGATCATTGTTTCAGTGGAAGTGAGTATTTATTTATGTATCTCGTTAAAAGAAAACTGTGATGATGCTGACAGGAAGTAAAGTTCATACGAAAACAGAGTGGTAAATATAATATAATTGTATATTTATTTTATCGTATTCTAATAAAATTGTGGTATCACTAACCTTTATTCTACGAAACCAAAGTGGCATATTTTGTAAAGGCAATTGAAACAATAAAAATGAATATACATCTTCTAGTAATGATTGCGCTTCCGATAAGACAACGAGGGAAAGAGAAGATAATGCCGATTGAATTGGAAGACTGTCGTTATACAGCTTCAGTTCTGGGTTATCTTTATTAAAGATATCGTTCTGTGTATCTGTCCAAGTCGTATAAAATACCCATAATAGTGTCGTTTTAGCAGAGTTCGCGGCGACGATCAGAGATAAGGGCGAGATCGAAAAATGAGCGAGTTAGTTTTGGCTATCACGTACTGTTTGGGATGGGTGAAGAACGTTGGAGACAAAAAATATACGAGACTTATCTTTAGATTTATTTGAAGGAGATCATATGAATAGGTGGTATCATTGATTTGGAAGAAGTTTCAAGGCCTTCTTCACATTTAAGGGTGCTTTACCTTTTCTCGTTGTGCGTAAATCTTTCGTTTAAGATCTAGATTTGTTTATGTGTCAACAATCTAAATGCGGACCTTCAATTTATTTCCGAATGGACTAAGGAGAATGGGTTAGGCCGATGCCACACCAAAGTGTTTCGTTAGGTGCTAAGCTAGGTTTTACGTGACTCATATGCTAGGTGACTCCATGCATGCCCACACCAAAGTGCTTCGCACAAATTCATTTGACATTTGGTAGCGGTTGAGTCAAAAAACGATGCCACTCTCAAAACTAACCAATTTCATTACAACTTACCAACTTTATTTACTTCATTCCAAAGTGATATTCTAACAGGTACATTTTTGTAAAATTTTCTCGATGGGTTTCACAAAGGCTCCCTTTTATACACAGCTGTTATTAAAACTTCCGCCATCTTGTAAAATCGCGGTGATACAATAAAATTAACCAACACGTCTGTTCGCTAGGAGATTCACTCGGTGACTAATCGTCATGTAGTGCGGCGCGAAGCGTGCAGTGCATTGGCCATTGCGATAGTATGCGGTGCGTTGGTTCGCTAAGATATGTCGCCTAACTCACAGCGTAGCTCTAAGCAATAAGCGAGGCTCTTACCTGTGTGGTCGAGGCCTTACTCATTAATCCTATGAACTCTCAAGCGAATTACTCCCTCCAATATTACTCGATGGCTCTAACATACCATACCATTAAATAAAATCGTTAAAAATCTAGGAGTATTAAAATATAACATTATCTTATCTCTGTTTCCTTCCCAGTTCACCGCTCTTCTTTTTTACGTCGTCCTTTATTGTCCATGCAATGGAACTCTGAAACCAGTTACACATCAATGTTAAGTTCGCTCCATCTTTGGCATGCTTTAAGAAGAGGGTGAAAAAATTCTTAATTTCTAGTCGGTAATAAAACGTGATTTATTCCTGACTTTTCTTTCCCCTCCACCATCCCTTCATTTTCTTTTGATTGATGATATCTCACCTTTTCTTTTACAATGTATGTATTCATAAAATTCATAAAGATTAATAATCATTTGAATATTTTTGCGACCATGTAACTTCCTTTATTTACTTTTGTTTGGTTGGTTGGAAGATATTGAAAATGTTAATAAATAAATAAATAAACCAGGGCTGTGGAGTCGGATGAAAATTTACCGACTCCGGCTTTATTTTATACTCCGACACCGACTCCGACTCCGACTTCAACTCGAACTTTTGACTCTGACTTATAATTTACTGCGTCTACCTAATGTATTTATATTGACTTATTAATAATGGATACAGGTATAAATTAAAAATTAATTATATTCGTACACAAATTAAACAATTTTATAAAAAAATATATAAACAATACGCATTAAGCAATATCTTCCCACTAAAATAATATTTAAAATAAATATTAATATTTAAAAAAAGAATTAAATGAAACTTTTAAAATAATTAGAAAAACAACACAGGTAGGTATTAAAAAAAATAAGAAAACACTTTAAAATAAAATAAAAAGGTTGCTTCATTTGTTTTCATACGTTAACTAAATCTTATTAATATTGTTTATTATTATTTTGATTCAATATTGAATAGAGCACAAGATAAGATTTTTGAAAGTAAATATACTTTATATAAATGTTATTTCCTATTCGTGGTCTAAATGGAATTAGATCTCAAAATAAGTCAGGATTTATGGAAGCTCTTAACTTGTGTAGGTGGTAAGTGGTAAGGCCGTGACGGTCAGCGCTGAATCTTGAATAATTTCAGGATATCGCAGTATTGCTGTTTTTATATCTAATTTTTTAAAAACTGTAAACTGAACGTAATCCCCTTTTGGGGTTTATTGCGATTATAAAAGTCTGTATATTATCAGGCATGAAACGATGAGAGGTTAACTGGTTAACACATACCGTAACGTTATTCATTAAAGAAAATGTTAAAATAATTAAACGGAGTCGAAGTCGGTCGATTTTTTCCGACTCCGACTCCGCCTAAAATGTTCCGACTCCACGACTCCGGCTCCGACTCCGACTCCACAGCCCTGAAATAAACGCTATTGTCCTCAACTTTTATGTGGATTTGAGGCTAAAGATTCTTAAAACAGGTACAGTTGGTGCCTGGAATATATAGTTGGTTAATTCAGAGATGTCGGTTTTGAGATCTTTATCGAATAAATTGATTGTTTTAAATCGATCCAATGGGGTGGGGTACACGGCTCTTGTCGTTGCTGGTCTGTCTCACAGTGCTAGAGATATGCATGGCGTGTGCAGCTTTAGGAAACACTTGAAGACCCCTCTTGTGGGAGTCTTATCAAAATTTATGATTATATAAACCCTCTGCCATCCGTCAGCTTTCCAAAAAGGAAACATCATGGGAGTCTGTATTCAGGCATACGAGCCACGTGCCCAGACTAACGCAGGAGTGCACGCGACACCAACATTTTGATGCGACTGCTCTTCTCAACACTTCATCGTTTGATTGTTTATGATACTATACCGAATTGCTTATGTTTAATTGTCGTGATGATCTTGATTTGTAGTGATAAATATAGACTCAGGAATGCGGATATATAAAAACGAAAGTGACAACGGACGATAAATAATAAGTCTTGACAGTTGAATGGATGACAATAAAAGTATGTTTATTTCTCAGAGTGCGGACAATTTATACCAATGAATGAACCAGTTCGCGATACATATTCTATCTCGCTCTGGTGCATGGACTGGCGGTAGGTTAATTATTTATATTTGGAGATGACTCGGCGAGTCGCAGATACTATAAAATAGTAAATATTGTTGTTGTTCGTAGCGTGTAACAATCCTTGAATTCTTCATCGGTCATTGACCCTGTATGTTTATTATTAACAATAATTAATTTAATTCAATTGTGTTTAACAATTCACTTATTCATTTTGACAATTATTTATTTATTTGGGTAGGTATTCCTACAATACAATTGAGTTTACATTATTTGCCTGAGATACCTCTGGCGACATTTTTCCAGTGCCATTATATATCATCTATAGGGGACCCATGATTCGCATCCACGCATATGATTCGCATCCATGCATGCATATGATTACAGCTTTACAGACTGCCGTTTCGTTTTCAGTGTTGGATTGCGATGATCAAATACTCGCCCACGAAGAGCTTAAATGGCCGGAAAGCTGCGATTAGTCTATTTTGAATCCCGTCATCTATGTTTACTTTGCCTTTCAAAATGCTATCCAGGTCTTATAAAATACTGCCCTGATTCTATGACCTGTCAATTTACATTGATGTTTAGATGGAGGTTTTTGTTAGATAGAATTTTAATTAAATGAACATTAAATTAAAATACAGAGAACCTGATAAATAAACAGAGTCGAATGGAAAGTTTTTTTTTCTTAAATAAACATTTATTTTCATACGTTGTAAAATGTCTCATTCCACTGTAAAAGCAAGCGGGCACAACATTTCAGAGACGGAACTCTAATCGAGATGACGTCTCTGTGACTTGTGTTTTATATGTATCCTTTGAATTGTTATTAAAAATCGGAAATAAAGCAACATTCGCATATTAGAGCGTTAAGTTAGCGAGACGGGTAAGGCGATTAAAGGAAATTTTTTGCGATTGAATTTTTTAATATGGTAAATTCTTTTGTCCGAGGATTATGTAAATGAAAAGCATGACTAAAATATGTAGAAGCAACCCCTGTAGCCTGGGGCGGACTGGCGCTCTCTCCATCCATGTCACGTAACTTGATTCGCCTTTTTTAAGATTAGATATAGGAAAAACGAGAAAAAAGTCGTTATAAAAATTTCTCTCTTGTAAAAAAAGGGAGTTTTTGTTCCATAGAGAAAATTTGAAATTTAATTTTATAACTTAAAGAATTTTATTTAAGTATCTGGAATTCCATTCTTACTGATAGGGATCAGTGTTCTTTTTTGACGTTTTGGTCTCTCTTCGATGTACCAGTCGATGTAATAAAGCGATGCGAGCTTGTTGGTTTGAAACGACTCCCTCAAAATAATAGAAAGAAATAAAAAAACTCTACAGCAAAGCTTCGCTTCCCAACTGAATTGACGTCAGAACGGCGAAGAGATCCTCGGTTACGAGGCCCAGCAACGATGATGACTATTGGCTAGTTGATTTAATAACATGTCATTTACTTAAAAAACAATAATATATCATTGACTTAAAAAACAATAACATGTCATTGACTTAAAAAACAATAAGTTGAAAAAAAAAACAAAGAATAAATGGTTTTTTAAATATTTTCTATCTACAGTACACCATTAAATTTTTAAATTTATTTTGATGGAAAGGCAAAACTTTACAAGTTCATAACAATACTAAAAACTTTGTATTTCTACTTTAAGTTTAAAACCAAATACTCATGTCGACATTTTAAAAAAAAGTTGCTATATCATATACTCGGCACATTTATTTAAGACGCATGTGTTATTTCTAAATGTCGCTTCTAATTTTTTTGTTCCCCCATGATAATAATCTAAGACCACACACGGGACATAATATCCAGATATTGTCCCAAAAGACATAATTTATGTTATGTCTGGATCTTCAGAATTTTTTTATCAAGTAATAAAATAAAAAATAAAGATAAAATCAAAATAGAAGATTCCGGGTATTTTCCATTTAAATTGAATTAAAAATTATCTCTAAGACGGTAGCAAGTTGTTGATAATGAAGGTAAATATATTGATTAAAATATTATGTGTTTTATTTCGACTGTTTCAAAATTTCTCAATAATACACATATTTATAGATTGACATTGTACTTTGAACAATGCAGGTCTTCTAAAAGAGTAAAAAGAAACACTTAAATCTATTGGCTCGAAACTTGTAGAGGGTTATTATTATTTTCAAACAGTAAAGTGATTTAAATATGGCATTAATAGAATGAAGAAATTATATTGTATATTCAAGTGATTTTTACAATGTCACACCATCAAATTAAAAAAAATGTGTATCAAGGTGATTCTTTTAGAGGGGGAGAGCGAGAAGTAGTGAACTTTCGGAGGTATCTATATAGGCATGAGAATGAATGATTTATGTGAATGCAGAACGTGTGATGAGGAGTTGATGGATACAATTTTGATATTGATGTTGAGATTATAGTGAGTTGGGATTGTGGATGTTGAGATTATGGTGTGGTCGGGATTGTGGATGTTGAGATTATGGTGTGGTCGGGAATGTGGATGTTAAGATTATGGTGTGGTCGGGATTGTGGATGTTGTGATTATGGTGTGGTCGGGATTGTGTTAGTAATAGTTTGGGATATGATTTCTTGATTTTTAATTTTAAACGGCCGCACCATTTACGAAATGATGAAGTAACAAAATTCAGATAATACAAACTTGAAAAAAAAATGATTAAGGCATGATACCACTTCGTCACTAGTCTTGTCTAGTGAAGATGGTTTTTATATCTACAAAATTGAGAGTTTTTACCATTTTATGCACTAGCAATATACAGTGCGTCTTCCTATTAAAACGATGTAATCGTTTTACAATATATTATGGACATTGTATTAAAAAAAACTATTCTAGAATTTCGCAAAGGCTTAAGACTTTCTTATCTTGATATACACATTCCCCTCTACTTTATTCATGCAACTTCTAATACGATTCCTACGATTTCTCAGATTTTTTGTCTTTCCTTTTTTTCTCAATATTATCCATTTGATCCAAACATACTTTCCTAGAACTCCCTCTTTCCCTCACATTTGTATTGTATATTTCATTTCTTAGCCTTTCTTAATTTATTCGTTCTACATGTCCAAATCATCTAAGAATCGTCTTTTTCATCATAATAGACACATCATCCTTAAATTCAAATTCATTGTCAATTATTTAATTCCGTGTTCTGCCAGGTATTGTCCCTCCATGCATTTTTCGTAATGTACCATTTCTGCAACATTTCTTCGGTTCAAAAGAAAAAAAGAAAAGATCGAAATATTTAAAAAAAATATATGTCTGTCTGATGTTTTGCTCTCTCATTTGTGATGTCCAATACGGCCCTGAAGATGGCCGAGACCAGCGGAGCAATAAAAGGAACATTGACTTTTCATATTAAGCTTAATGCTTCCTTCAAATATTCTCCTCATCTTGAAAAATTTTACGACTCTCCTATGCGCGGGGAATACATTAGCCGTTACGGGAGTAAGGAATGCGTTTTAAACTTTATTATAATACACGTGAATAACTGTAATGGTTAATATTCAATGCAAGTATAAGTTTGTTTACCTACAATTGAGTCCTTAGACCTTATAATTGCTTCACTATTTTCTGTTGTGGTCATCTTATTCTGACTTCGGCTTGACGTCAGTAGACAAGCAGTTCCTTGAATTCTTTCAATGTCGTAAACAACGACCTAAATAATAAAAACATTAATTTATTTTACATTTTCATGCTAACACATCATTATTTTCCCTAAAGTGATTTCTTCCAATCAATCAGATTTTGTTTTATAATTATAATTGGTTTCCATGACTGTGTCTTTAACTTTGTTTTTTGAAAATAATATTTGATAAAAACTAAGAAAATAAATAAAATGGAGATGAATCGGTATTAGGATGGAAATTAAAGATGAAGAATGTTTTGATATGAATAATTCTTTTTTAATTGTAATTTGTTTTATCAAACATTGTTTTTTCCACTTTTTGTAACGGTATAACCCGACCAGTTTCAAGGTTTTCACCTCATCATCAGAAGAGTACAAACAATACTGAATTCTGTTCGAACTGGTACCGAGATACGAGTACATGCTTCTAACGGTAAACATTCGGGATGGGGACAGAGGGTTGCGGGAGGAATGGGACAACCTCAGCGAGCTGCGGAGAGATTTTTAGGACATATGTGTTTTCCAGATGTTCACCTCAATGCACTGCCTTAGAAATTTCTAGGGTCTCTAATATGTCCGATTTATTTCAGTTACTTCTAATATGTAAGAATTTGGCATCATCAATAGAAAATGTATGGTTTTCTAATTTATTCTGAAATGGCTAATCATTGTCACCAAATCATTAGAGAGAAATAATATTTTTCATGTCTATGTTTGAAGTAAGCCAACGAAGGCGAAAAGCTTACGGTAACTGATTCTTAAGTCATTTTATAAATAATCGGGTACAACACGGACTTCCTCGATCGATCTTGTGGAGTGACTATCAGTATAACATGGAATGTACTTATTTAGGTGTGTAGACATATAACTTCATACCAGAAGGCATTGAACTGGTTGAATGATAGAAATGGATGACAAATTCACATACTGTCTCTATTGTATAATAATCCATAACTGTACCGCCACCCTCTCTTATCTCACCGAAAATTTTCAGCTTCTTTCTAAACATGGATTAGTACTACGCTCAAACAGAAATTGTTTATTGGCCTTTCCAGTTCACCGCTCATCTTTTTTTACGTCGTCCTTTACTGTCCATGCAGTGAGATTCTGAAATCAGTTACATACCAGTATAAGACTCGCTCCGTCCTTGGCATGCTTTAAGAAGCGAATGAAAAAACTCTTAATTTCTAGTCAGTAAAATAACGTGTTTCATTCCTATTTTTTTCCTTTCTTCTCCACCATCCCTTCCTTTTCCTTTGATTGATGATATCTCACTTTATATAAAAAATAATGCTTGGGTAATTGTCCGTCTTTGTGGGCATATGCTCACGGATGTATTCATGGATTTCGTGGGGATGGATAATCATTTGAATGATTTATGCGACCATTTAACTTGCTTCATTTGCTTTTGTCTGGTTGGTTAGAAGATATTGCTTCCTGGCAATAATCAATGAAGGTGTTAAATAAAAAAAAAAATAGACATGTTGATGGCGTAGATGCATAAAGAGAATATTGAAGTTCACACTAACATCCATCTGGAGGTCTCTGCTTCGATTCGGTATGATACGTGGCAAAAAAATTCCGGTCAATTACTACATGAATTTTTTTACCAAAAAGAGTTCATCTAGTAACAACACTAGCATGCTCTGAGTACGTGTGTGAATATTGTTGCCTCTTTATAAATAGTAATGTTGTCAACACGTACAATGATGAACCGGCCGGGAGACCACTGCAGTACGTATGAAACTTCCGATTCTTTATGTCACACGGTGACAAAAGTTGACAACACTTGCACGAATGTCAACTCTAGCGCGTGCGAGTATTGTTACCAGGCCAACTATTTTACACGATTGGAGACCTTTTATTTTAATTTTTTCTGATGCCATCGGGGATTGAACCCGAAGCCCCTACGTCGTAGTCAAGCGACTCATTAAACATGTCACAGAGGTCGTCAGTACTTAAAACGATCTTTCATTAGTTAATTAATTCTGAAATAGAAGTAAATATTCGATATTAGGTCCACGAATCTTCTTAAATAGGAATAATTTCCTTTGGAAATAAATCCAACATATTCGTACTTAAATGTCAACAGCAGTTGTTTTCCACTGGTCTAATTCCCCTCCAGGCTATGTAAAGTGTCCACTGTGAGTAAGGCAATAGGGGATGGATTTTTGATATGGCACCCCCTGCCTACCCAATAGAGGGTGGTATTTGGATTGGTCTGCCGCCGTTAATTAACGATCGATCAGTGGCCGTTTTTATTTTCTTTACCAAAAAAGGGTTGACAATTAGGGGTGTGCCATACTAAGTTTCATTTTAAACTACTATTTTAGTTATTTGTTCTGTTAAATTTAATCAAGTCTCTCCCTTAGGCTATATCCATTTCAAAGAAGTTTTCGCTACATTTATAAAACTGGGATCATTTAAGGATTGTCAGATGACTTCGTCACAGGCCTTGCCTCATGAAGTGGATCTCTTTGTCTACAACATGGTGGGTTTATTTTTTAATTACAGTACTTATATTTACCAGTTCGTATTTCCACTGAAACATAATTTAACTTGAAATATTGTATAGTGGGTAGAAATGGGCAGCGTTTGTTGTTTCAGGAAATATTTGCAGACTTTATCTCATCAACGGCTTTTAAATTAATTTATTGAAAAAATATACATTCACTTGCCCCTTATAAATCATAGCAAAATAAACTGAAAAAAAAGAAAAAATATTATTATTGTAATTTAAAAAAACAATACAACTTAAAACACATACAGCGCATGAAATTATCAATGTTCGAGTATAGCACAACACTGAAAAAAAATACAATAAATTTTTTCATGTACAATCAACGAAAATAAAAATAGAAAACATATTAATATGGAATAACCAGTTTCCCAGTTATGACCTCTTCCTTCTTCACCATGTGCTCAACGTTGAGCGACCTGATACTCTGCTATTTCTCGAACTCAGCGCACCACTTTCTCCATACCTTTCGGCTCAGGGACATGTAGAATGCAACGCTTAAAGAGGATGATCTTAACTCCTTTATTTGATATATCCATCTCGTATAACACTTCTTGCTTGTATTCCTTTTACGATCACCAACTTTACCGCACTTTCGCTATTCTTTCAAACAACATGCTTAAAGTATGTAAAGATTCTTTATCTGCATGTTGTCTTAAAATTTTCAGTAATCTCTTATTCTTGGATGATAGCGACGTTGGTGAACCTTGCGGCCCATTAAATACAAAGCTTCCACCTTCAACACCACATCTAGAAGACATCTATCAGATTTGTTTCTTTCCTTCTCATTGCTCATGTTTGCACTCCATACAGTGCTAAAGAGAATACTAAATACATATCCAGACAGATATTGGTTTATTTGAGTAAAGACCGGATAGATCACATCTTTGTCAGGCTTGTCATAGCTGATTTTATCATTTCAATTCATCCTCGGATCTCTGTTTCACATCCTCTATCCCTCGAAATAAGATCACCTTGGTCAATTGACTCGCTGACCTCTTCGTAATCCCTTAGCGAGTCACTTTTTATCAGATTGTCATGACTTAATATTGAGGAAATGCTGTATGCTAATGATTGATTATATTTAACATGAAACTGAAAGATTTGCATTGTAAAAGGGTTTGCGTGTTTTTAGCAAGAGTATGAAAACCATTTTGAGTCAAAACGTTGGAGTTGATGAATAAACAACTTGAAAAATCTAATCGAACATGGTCCATATTTATTTAATTGAGTTTTAGATTACAATTTGGGTATCCCTGAAGGTTTATAAAATATTCTATTTTATTTTTAATTGATGTCTTGACTGGTTTTAGTGGATAGCAGTGTATTTTTTCTTTATTTTAATAGGTCATGTGCAAGATAAGAAAAGGCCACTGTCTAATAGGAAGCCACCTTTATAACCTTCATACAGAAGAAACAGTGAGTGAAGAGACCTTCGATCATGTTGTCTTTGAGTGTCTTCTGTGCACTGCATGTTTATTTATTTATTCAACTTATTGCCAGGCGGCAATCTCTTTCAACCAAACAGACAAAAGTAAAGGAAGCAAATTACATGGTCGCATAAATCATTCAAATGACTATCTATCCCCACGAAGTTCATAAACACATACGTGAGCATATATATACCCACGAACCCAACAAAGACGGACAATCACCCGAACATTATTTTTCATATAAAGTGAGATATCATCAATCAAAAGGAAAGGAAGGGATGGTGGAGAGGAAAGGAAAAGAAAAATCAGGAATGAAACACGTTATTTTACTGACTAGAAATTAAGAGTTTTTTCAGTCGCTTCTTAAAGCATGCCAAGGACGGAGCGAGCCTTATATTGGTTTGTAACTGATTCCAGAGTCTCACTGCATGGACAGTAAAGGACGACGTAAAAAAAGAAGAGCGGTGAACTAGAAAGGTCAATAGACAATCTATGTTAGAGCGTAGCGCTAATCCATGAGACGCTGAAAAATTTCGGCGGGATAAGAGGGGATGGCGGGACAGTTAAAGATATTATACAATAGATACAGTGTGTGAATTTGACATCGATTTCTAACATTCAACCAGTTCAATGCCTTCTGGTATGAAGTTATATGATCGTATTTTCGTAGGTTAAAAATAAATCTTTGACACACATTTTGAAGACGCTGTAATTTGTCCAGCTGTTCCTCTGTAACATTCAAGTGACAGACAACCTTGCATACAACCTTGACTCAATTTTAAATGCCCCCTGTCCGTTCAACTTGCCCCACCTACTCGCATTCAATTCTCCATTATTTTTTAGTCACATATCTCAATTTATTGTTCAAAACTTTTCAAATATTTATATCGAACTGCCCCCTTTACTTATGATTGATATTGACACAAATCTTCTTCTTTATATGAAGGATGGAATGCCTACCTAACTTATAACATTTTGCTATTGCAACTGTCAAATTTCTATTGCGTAATATTTGATAAATTTACCATTATTTTGGTTAACGTTTGTTTCTCAAGTGATATAACAATTGAAAGGATATTCTACTTTAGAGGCGTGAATTTGGAGCGCTTTTTTAAGACAATTAAAAAAATCCTAAAAACATTTTTCGTATGCATTTTATCAGTTTGTTTATTGATGATTTCAGAATGAACAAAAAATTTTTTGCAAAAAAATATTTAAATTTAAGATGTTATCAGCTGTTATACGAGTATCTCGCCGTAAAAAAAAGGGGGTAAGCTGGTCGACATGATTGAAGCCCTTTCAGAAATCTGAAACAAAAATCATTCACAGTTTTTTGATAAGAAATAATTTTGATATAACGTAGTAGGTACCAAAGACAAAAAAAATCGTAAAATGGCTGCTGTCTGAAAAAAATGTCAATTTTTTTACCATTTTTTTTCAAATATTAAATTTTTTTAAAAACAGTAAAAAAAATAGTTTTTAATTTTTCAAGGTAGGGACGATATATTAACATTGATTAAAGTTTTATACTAAATTTGAAAGCAATTTAATAAATAAAACTTGAGATTTTATGTCGACCAGGTCGAAAAAAGTAGTTTCGAAAAAAAGCGTAAGTATCAAGTTTTGAGATTATTGTCCGAGTCATACCGGTGCGGCGTAATTGCTGCCTCATTTATAGCTATAACTTCGTAAATATTAAGAATTTTAAAATTTTCTTTCTAGAACATATTTTTAAAGGTCTAAAAAGTTTAAAAATATGCAAAAAAAAATTTTTTTCAAATTTCTAGACTGGAATACCCCCTTTAAATCGATCTTTTACTGTCTCAAAATGTTGGAGGTATGGGTGACATGAGTAGCTTCAGAAAATATTTAAAGATAACCTTTTTTGGGAAGTTCTTCATTAATAAATGTGAACACTGTACACATACACAACTCTCCACCTAAAGCCGAATGTGTTACTATCACATATTGGAAGGTTTCTTTGTAGTTCGTCATTCCTTGGTAAGTTTGCTTCAGTTTTTCATATCAAACGTATGTAAATAAGGAGAATTTCCTAATCTAATGTCAGCAGCCACCATTTCTTTATTTATAGACTTGATTTGTTTTTTTTATTATATTTTAAACCACTCAATAATAATGGGCTCGAGTTCCGAGTTGTAGCATCCTTGAAGTTAGTATAAAATAATGCAAAAAAACACTACCACATATCATTCTCTACTATTGACTTAAATAACTAAAAATTTTCATTGGATATTTTTGCTAATCCTATTTTCAACTCTTCCCGCTCCCTTTCAAAATACCCCCTCAGTCGTAGCTTGGGGCGATACATTCACAGATGGCACCACCACCGGGTGCAAATGGTCCGCATCGACAATAGACTCATTTTTTTATTTCATTTTTTCATTCCGGCCCTGGATCAATTTCACGAGGGCAGGTTGTTTTAAAATATCGCTATCGGCTCCTTACATTGCTATAGAGCCTTCGCAAATGTTTGATTTCGATTTTCATTTTGATTGATTGGCGTCAATACGTTTTTTTTCTCGTCATTCATTTTCAAAGTATTGGGGTTGTTTTTATAGATTGTTTTATTATAATTAGATTTTAATTTCAATGGTTTTATTTGATTAATTTATGACGGACTAAATAAATTGACAATGTCAACGTGTGTTTCCAGATCGAGTAAAGTGCGAGAAAAGTTTATTAAAAAAACAACAGCCTTCAATTAGTTATGTGGATTGTCCTTAACCTTTTTATAATATTATTTTAATGCAAGGGAGTGAAATGTGAGGATGAAAAAATCTGAAAAGACCTGAATAAATTCTGTAGAAATGCGTGTATCCTGAAGAAAATTTGGACAAATATTGTTAAAAAAGCGTGTTAAGTGATTTAAGATGGAAAACTAGTCAAATGAATGAAATTTTCAAAGAAGGAAAGGTAAGGAGTTAGATAAATAGAAGAGACTGTACATGAATGGGCAGGAGTCGAAGGAAGTATGTCGGAAAAAAAACACTGTAGTCTTTGCCTAAGCTAACAGGGAAATGGCGTAATGGGTTTTTCGATAAATGTGAACTTATTACGACTTGTAGTTTGAGCATGTCGAACGAATGAACGAGATTGACATTAAATATATATAGTGCAAGATGATTGTAAGGGGAGTAAAGGAAACAATGTTTAAAACAAATGAAGGAAATATTAAAAGAAAAAAAGGAACAAAAATAAATGAGGAGATAGATATAGCGCAGATGTAGCGAATTAAGTATTTCGTGGTAGGTAAGTGACCTACTGGTATTTTTGTCTAACCAAACTTTGAAATGGCGTAATGGTTTTTATGCACTCGTAATTTCTTCTTTAAATAAAAACTCATAATTTAATCAAGGTAAATTTTAAACAGTTAATTTTTTGACAATCGGTTTTGGAAATAGGAAAAAAAGGTTGACTCAAGTTATCGCAAAACTCGATAGTTAGTATAAAGACATCTATCAGGAAAATAAATATATATCAGGTAAATAAATTAATATCATCACGTCGTGTTTCTTGTGGTGTTGGCCGAAACAAAATATCTTAAAATTTTTCTATCCACGCCCACAATTTTCACTTCTTTTGTCATACATCTTGTCATGCGCAACATTCTGTTTTACGTATTTTTCACTCTTTTCTTTTAACATCTGATCCACTTGATCTAGCTCCTTTTTCTTCGGTCTACTACTTTCACGCAAACCTTACATTTTTTAATTTGCGTTCTCGCTTAGTTATTCTTTCGTCATTCATTTTCTTTACATGTTCAAACATCTTAAAGCTCCTTTCTTCACCTTACTTAAAATATCCATTTTATTAATGCATTCATTTTTTATTTCTTTGTTGCGCCTTTTTTCATTCTTTGACACTACAAATGTGCACACCTCCACAGCATTAACTTTACTTAAATACTTCTTTTAAGTCAAAGTTTCACTTCCATGCATCAAGGTGGGCACCAACACAATATTATGTATTGTTATTTTTGCAGCTTTTGATAAGGCGCAGTTATTGTAAATTATATTAAGTGCTTGATTTACCTTGTTCTCTGTCGCTTAGTGTCCCTTTGAACCGACAATAACAACTTTCAATAATTTTACAATATATACGAGCACCTTTACAATGTATAGCTGTTGTGATGTAATATTTAAAACATTTATTAAATCCACGGTTACATTTCTGATATCTTTATTTTCTGCAATATTTTATACATTGGCATTAAACAAATAAATAAATTTCAACATTGTGCATAAAGTAATTTTCTTAACATTTTTATTTATTTCATTGTATCAATTAGATAATTTATTTTCCATTTTTGATGCAAAAATTTGATTATGGATAAAATAATTCGGTTATACTGAGCAAATACCAGTTGGTTGAAAGATATGGTCATAGAAAAATCTGATTCAATTTTTTTTTTCAATAAAAATTTGAATACTGTACATGACATGATACTTTGCATTAATAAAACAGATTTTCAGTACATGACAAGTCCATACGAAGGGATATGGTTAACGCCCGAATTACAGAGACAAAACAGTGAATTCATTTTTTTGTTTGGATTTAGTGAATTTTAAATTCAGTGCTTCTCGGTAAATCGCCGCTACCGGTCTCTTTTGTCTTTGTAGACAATGGATGTAACATGAATACGTTCATTTATTTACTACATAAAGCAAAAATATCTACATATGGAGTATTGATCAAACATAGTGATGAAAATAAAATAAATGTAAAAAATGAAGTTGCACCTGTCTGATTCCGTCTTTTATAAATGGTCTTTCAATTTGGGAGGTTTTTTAATTCTTGGATAAAACATAGATGGCGTCGCAAACTTGCCTAGGTCTTGTAATATTTGAGAAGTATAATGTATGACATTTATAAAAATGGAGTCGTATACAATACAACAACGCGTTAAAATTGTTGAATTATTTTATTTATTGTAATTTCCGGAAACGGTTATGTTAATTGGCAACCAAGATCATGTGACATGTGGACTATTTTCTCTGGAGTTACGTGAAAAACCAGGTCCAAAAGAATGACCCCCGATCAATTCCTGAGCTGAAATTATTTGCGTTATTGGTGAGTTAAAACCGCAAATACGCCAAAATGTCATCGAAAATTTTGACAAAAGAGTAGACATCTATGGAGCTGCAAGAGGTGGACATTTGTCGGATATTGTTTTTTGTATTTAAATTTCATACATTATACTTTAATGACCAATAAAAAGTTTTTTGAAATCAAAGCAAATTGTGTGGTCAAGAATTAAAAATTTCAAGAGTTAAAAAAAATAGAATTAAAAAAAAAACCGCTCCATTTGAAAGACCCGTTACTTTGTTTTCAATTTTAATTTCGTTATTCAATGATTTGTATTTTTTGCGCAGTGCGAGCTGTGCGCCTGTGGATTGTCCCATATTTTGTTGGTTACATGTAATTTGGCACGATTTGATACCTGTTCCATTCTGATTGTTTTTAGTGTAATAGTGTGAACATATTTTTATATATTGTATATACTGTCAATCTTGAGCATTTACTGTTGGCTTTTTTATTTTAATTTTTTTTATTATAAGGTACATTCTTCCGTTTATTTCTTTATAAATAAGTAAAATCAAAGAAATTGCACAGAATACTCATATGTAGAAAAACAACGAAAATCATCTCTAGTCAAGATATCTGAACATCTATCGATGACATAGCTATCCTTTCCACACTCTAGTTTGGCGCCACCATAGTGAAGGCTGCCTCATTGTATTTATTCAACCTTTGATGAAAGAGCTGGTTAAAGCGTTTGCATCAAAGAATGAATAAATGAAAATTTCTTCCGAGTGTGCGACCGTACTGTAGGAAACTGAACTCGTTCCTGAGTTGGTGGGATGGAGGAGAAACAACTTCAATTATTTGTTCAAAAATTATATTAAAATTTGAATAATTTATAGTAAATAACATTATAACAAAATCTACATTGAACCTCGCGACACGTGTTTCTACTTACTGTCTTAAAACTCTCTTCAGGCGTAATGATCCCTGTTTGTTATGAGGGTGATATTTAGATAAAAATGGTGTTATGTTGTTTATTGACCAAAATAAAAAATATATTAATGGTGGCCTTAATTTGCGTTCTTTGGTTAATTTTTAATTGATTCTGCTTATGGTCTATTGTACGTAGCTTACATGTTCCATTTTTATGTTTTGTGTATTTTTTGTGATGCATATGAAATGGAAACTATTTTTTCAAAATTTAAATAAACAAGTGAAACGAGAATACGTATTTATATGACAAATTAAAACAATAAATAGTTTAAATAAAGTGGAATAAACTATCTTGTAGTTGAGGCTAAGACTTAAAAATGTCGTTAAGGACCCCTTTTGAACTCAAAAATATTTACATGTCCTCCAAACCATACACGGAATTATAATCCCACGTCGCGTTTCCGCGATTAATACACTGAATTACAATCCCACGTCACGTTTCCACGATTAATACACTGAATTACAATCCCACGTCGCGTTTCCACGATTAATACACTGAATTACAATCCCACGTCGCGTTTCCATCATTAATACACTGAATTACAATCCCACGTCGCGTTTCCACGATTAATACACTGAATTACAATCCCACGTCGCGTTTCCATCATTAATACACTGAATTACAATCCCACGTCGCGTTTCCACGAGTAATACACGGAATTACAATCCCACGTCGCGTTTCCACGATTAATACACTAAATTAAAATCCCACGTCACGTTACTACAATTAATACACTAAATTATAATCTCACGTCACGTTTCTACGATTAATACACTGAATTACAATCCCACGTCGCGTTTCCACGGTTAATTCACTGAATTACAATCCCACGTCGCGTTTCCACGATTAATACACTGAATTACAATCCCACGTCGCGTTTCCATCATTAATACACTGAATTACAATCCCACGTCGCGTTTCCACGATTAATACACTGAATTACAATCCCACGTCGCGTTTCCATCATTAATACACTGAATTACAATCCCACGTCGCGTTTCCACGAGTAATACACGGAATTACAATCCCACGTCGCGTTTCCACGATTAATACACTAAATTAAAATCCCACGTCACGTTACTACAATTAATACACTAAATTATAATCTCACGTCACGTTTCTACGATTAATACACTGAATTACAATCCCACGTCGCGTTTCCACGGTTAATTCACTGAATTACAATTCCACGTCGCGTTTCCATCATTAATACACTGAATTACAATCCCACGTCGCGTTTCCACGATTAATACACTGAATTACAATCCCACGTCACGTTACTACAATTAATACACTAAATTATAATCTCACGTCACGTTTCTACGATTAATACACTGAATTACAATCCCACGTCGCGTTTCCACGGTTAATTCACTGAATTACAATCCCACGTCGCGTTTCCACGATTAATACACTGAATTATAATCCCACGTCGCGTTTCCACGATTAATACACGGAAATACAATCCCACGTCGCGTTTCCACGATTAATACACTGAATTACAATCCCACGTCGCGTTTCCACGATTAATAAACTGAATTACAATCCCACGTCGCGTTTCTATGATTAATACACTGAATTACAATCCCACGTAACGTTTCAACGATTAATAACATACACGGAATTACAATTCTACGTCGCATTCCCACGATTGATGAATACCAACATGTAATTGTTAGCAAATTGCTATTGACACATTTTAAATGTTAATGGTTTTGTGCGTTTCTAGCAGGAGTATGACAACCAATTTATCGTGTTTCTTGCGGGGTAGGCAGAGATAACATATATCTAAACTTTTTAACTCGCTTAGTCATTCTTTCCCCATGTCCAAACCATCTTAAATCTCCATTTTTCATCTTACTTAACACATTCATTTTATCCATGCAATCATTTCTGATGTCATCATTCCGCATTTTTTCAAAGTCTGAAACTCCAGAATTTTTCCTTAGCACTTGTGTCTCCAGAACATTAATCTCTTATTCTTTTTCTGTAGTGTCCATGTTTCCCTCCCATACTTCAAGGTGGCGAACAACACACTATTATGTATTGTAATTCATGCTGGACACGGCGTGATGATATTTGCCTTTTTAAGATATGATTTGAGAATTATGAAAACTTTCTTTAAGTAGATAAGAGGTAGAAACACGTTTTAGGTTGCAATAATAATTATTATTGCAACCTGATTGCAATTAAAATTATTATTGCGACAAATTAATATTGCAACCAATTATAATTGGAACGCCAAGTAACTTAATTTATTAAATTTAAATATGGTGGTCCACAAAATGAAAACCGAAATCTTTGACAATTTAAATTAAAAAAATATGGGGTTTTCCGTATAACAAGGGATCTTCGCACAAATGCGAAATTTATATAATCGTAAAGTATACGAGTATATATTAAGAGAAGATTATTTCCTATTATAAATAAACATTAACAAATTGCAATCCGTGAAATATTCACGGAAGTAAAACAAATTTAACATTTATGAAATACCGAATGAAGCAAGATCAGCTTAAAGTTTTTTGGGTTCATTAATGTTTAAAGTTTAAAATAAAAAAGGTACATCTTGATTGATGAATTATTTAATTCTCAAAAACCTCTTTATACACGATGTTTTGTGTATAAACATTAATGTTGTTCAATTTAAATCGTTGATAAAGTTTTCCTTGAAGACTTGTTTCAGATATATTGACTTTAATATTTTCGCGTTTCCGACATCTTAAAAAATCCACATATACTATAATTGTCTGCATCTAAAAAACGAGCATAATATAAATAAACACAAGTAATTATAAGTTTCAATATAATAGGAAATAAATGAGTTATTTAATGAATTACAATTCAAAATAAATTGGCATCGTCCCCTTTTACACCGGTTCGTTCAGTATAATTTCTATCTGTTTCGAAGTATTCCTCTCTCGCTCTCTTGTATTCAATTCTCATATTCTTTCTTTGGCGATAACCGTACGGGTTTTGGCCTATTTATATTATGATAATTTTCTCTAAAATCTGAGATGGCATCGTTTTCGCTATGCACCACAAAGAGATGAGTCGTGGATTTTCGATAAACACTAGTGAATGATGTGTAAAATAAGGTAAAGTAGAGTATGCTGAGATGGTTAGGGCATGTAGAACGAATTAATAAAGAAAGCATAACTAAACAGATATACTTTGCATATGTGAGTGTAAGACGTGTGAGTAGAAGACAAAGGAAAGTATGGTTGGATCAAGTGAATTTTGAAAGAATGAAACGTAGAAAGTCAGAAAAATTAAAACGTGGATGGATGCGGAAGAGGCTAACGATATGTGTCTAGTTAAGAAAGTATGGCGTTATGTGCTATTTGCCTATCCCGATAAGGAAATGGTTTATTCTGCACGTGTTGACAATAATATTTTACAGGTGAAGAGGCTACAACATAAGCACATGTCTAGCGCTTATGATTAATGCTACCAGCCGATTTTTTTTACTATACTTGGATTTTTTCCACGTATTATCGGGAATTGTATCTTAAACCCTCGGATGGAGGCAAAGTGTCTCACCAACTAAGCTAAGGAGTTAGAATTGAATTTCTAGATTAATAAGAGCAGCTTAAATTATTTCTCCAAATCGATATTGTATTAGCTATAATAGGATCTACTGAAAGAGTGAACGGATGATATCGATAGTCTTGGAATATATGAAGGAAAAATCTAATAAATCTTCGCAAAAGCTTTATGTTGCAGGACATTTCTCAGTAATATTTCCCACAGGAAGCATTTTCATTATCATTATGGTGCAATCTGCACCTGAATTGTACATGGATGTGTGGATACTATACATCTTTACAAGCAGAATACTAAAATACCCCATAAAGGAAAGCCCTTAAGAATCATTTTGCTCCAACAAGTTGCCTTAAAGGGTTGCGCTTTGCAGGCTGCAATGCGATTGCATCTGAAAGCGCAGCATTATGCACAGTTAGGGAGGAAATTTGCTGTTATTTATGGTAACGTTTAATATTAATGCCACGAAGACTCATTGTCTTTGTTGGCTTTAGAATGTTTAAAGAATTGCCCATTCTTTTATCATTTTGGAAAATTAAAAGGTTGAATAATTGCTAAAAATAAATGTGTTAAATCTTCTATGAAAACTAAAATTGATGATTTTTTTTCAAGAATAACAATGTTAGTTGTTGTTTCATTAATTGAATGACAAAAAAAAACGACAGATTGTTAAGTTTTTGAAGCTGAAACTGTAATTTAAAAATATATATCTTTTGTAATTTATTTTTAACAAACACTGTTTATTCCACTTTTTTTATGACGGTATAACCCTACCGGTTTCAAGGCTTTCACCTGATGAGGTGAAAGCCTTGAAACCGGTAGGGTTATACCGTCATAAAAAAAGTGGAATAAACAGTGTTTGTTAAAAATAAATTACAATGTCTTTAAACCTCCACAACGTTAATGCCTTAACTATAAACAACATATATATCTTTTGTTTTATTGACTCGTTTAGTAACATAGTAGCTGATTTGGTGGAATAAATTATTCTTATATGTGTATAAC
Organism: Odontocerum albicorne; assembly: GCA_949825065.1. Taxonomy (NCBI): domain Eukaryota; kingdom Metazoa; phylum Arthropoda; class Insecta; order Trichoptera; family Odontoceridae; genus Odontocerum; species Odontocerum albicorne. Next base: position 37,522,591 of record OX463850.1, read on the forward strand.
GTATTAAAATGCTATGATGGTCAGTTGGTGTGTCCGCATGCTAAGATGGTCAGCTAGCGTGTCCCTAAGAGACAAAATAAAAAGGCTCACGCATTCGTGGAAGCCTAGGTGTTACAGACATCAACAGTAAGATGGAGAAGAGGCGATTGAGATGGTATGGGCACGTTGGACGCAGAGCACCCTATCACATTGTGAAACAGGCAATCTCCATGGATCTTCCTCGAATAACAACCAGAGGAAGACCAAATAATTAATGGGTGGTGCAAAAAGATAACCTGATGCAGAGGCACGGCCTGGGGTACGTAGTCCGGGACAGAAGAGCATACAACCTGAGGACGAGGAGAGCTGACCACAACAGTCTTCGCAGACAGTGAGTTGGAATGGAGCCAGTGAGAAGAAGAAGTGTAAAACGTATTAAAAAAATGACGTTTAATTGTTCTTTATATATTACACTAGCAATTATATAATAAAATATAACGTTAAAAAAACAGAATACATGTATCGTCAAAATATAATGTATGGAAATATTTATTTAATGTTGCAGAAAGTAAAAAAAAAACAAATTTAATTTATAAAATTCAATCAATAATATAGTACGTGAGTAATTAAAACACAAAAAAGCGAAACGAGGGTACATATTTATAAGGCAAATTAAAAAACTGAAAAACCTGTCTCGCAGTCGAGGATAAGACGTAAAAATGTCGTAAAGGGACACTTTTGAACTCAAAAATATTTACATGTCCTCCAAACTATGCTCAGAATTACATTCCTACGATTAGTGAATAACATCTTGTAATTGTCAGCAAATTGCTATTAAAATATTTGAATTGTACAAGGTTTCGTGCGTTTCTAGCTGGAGTATGAAAACCAATTTACCGTGTTTCTTTACCGTGTTAGTTGAAGCTAAGACTTAGAAATGTCGTAAAGGAACCCTTTTGAACTCAAAAATATTTACATGCCCTCCAAACCATACACGGAATTGCAATCCCACGTCGCGTTTCCACGATTAATATACTGAATTACAATCCCACGTCGTGTTTCCACGATTAATACACTGATTTACAATCCCACGTCGCGTTTCCACGATTAATACACGAAATTACAATCCCACATCGCGTTTCCACGATTAATACAATGAATTACAATCCCACGTCGCGTTTTCACGATTAATAACATACACGGAATTACAATCCCACGTCGCGTTTCCACGATTAATACACTGAATTACAATTTTACATCGCGTTTCTACGATTACTACACGAAATTACAATCCCACATCGCGTTGCCACGATAATTACAATGAATTACAATCCCACGTCGCGTTTTCACGATTAATAACATACACGGAATTACAATCCCACGTCGCGTTTCCACGATTATTACAATGAATTACAATCCCACGTCGCGGTTCCATGATAATTACACTGAAATACAATCCCACGTCGCATTTCCACGATTAATACACGGAATTACAATCCCACGTCGCGTTTCCACGATTAATACACTGAATTACAATCCCACGTCGCGTTTCCACGATTAATAACGGAAACGGAATTACAATCCCACGTCGCATTCCCACGATTGATGAATAACAACATGTAATTGTTAGCAAATTGTTATTGACACATTTTAAATGTAAATGGTTTTGTGCGTTTCTAGCAGGAGTATGAAAACCAATTTACCGTGTCTCTTGCGGGGTAGGCTGAGATAACAGATCTTAAACTTTTCCATTCGCTTAGTCATTCTTTTCACATGTTAAAACTATCTAAACTATCATTTCTTCATCTTACTTAGCATACATTTATTTTAAACATGTATTAATTTATGATGTCTTCATTCCGCGTTCTTTTAAAGTCTGAAACTCCAGAAGTTTTCCTTAGTACACGCGTCTCCAGAACATTGATCTTACTCTAATTCTTCCTCTGCCAAGTCCATGTTTCACTTCCATACGTCAAGGTGGGCAACAAGACACTATCATATATTGTCATTTATGTTGGACAGATCGTGATGATATGTATGTATATGTGTGTATATGTTTTATATTTTTTGTTATGAGGTACATTGTACCGTTTACTTATAAATAAATATAAGTGGGGTACTTTTGATTTTCCTGTCCTCTGGCCTATGACAGCTTCTGTCAGACAAAATATGGTCCACTCAGATAAAAGTTTGACCATGCCTGTACCTGACCATAAATTTCGTCAATTGTCATCACCCTAATACCCTGTTGGAGTAGGTAGAACACATAGAAAGCAAAACTTTTCATTCACAATATTACTCTCACATCACGCTCATAAATGTTCTTATATGTTATGGACTTTGTATGGTAATCAATGTGCCCATTGTATGAATTTTCAGATGACTTTGATTACTTACTGGAATAAAATAAAGAAATTGTTCTTACTGGGGGGGAATTTATTGAATTTTTGGTAAGCTTTTTTTGGTTTGCTTTTTATTGTGCTGTTTATCATAATCAAAAATGTCATTTGTATCTTGAAATAAAATAAAAATATTTTATTTATAGTTAAGGCATAAACACTGTAGAAGTTTAAAGACATAGTTATTTATTTAGTCCAACACTGTTAATTCCACTTTATACATATAACGGTATAACCCTATCAGTTTTAATGTTTTTACCTCATCATCAGGGTAGTCTTGTTTGTCCTCATTTGATGAGGAGAGAAAAACTGTTGTTTGTCATCATTTGATGAGGAGGGAAAAACTGTTGTTTGTCGTCATTTGATGATAGGGTTTATTTATTTATTTAACACTTTTATTGCAAATACAATCTGGCGGGCTTATTGCCAGGCGGCAATCTCTTCCAACCAACCAGACAAAAGTAAATGAAGCAAGTTACGTGGTCGCATAAATCATTGAAATGACTCTCCATCCCCACGAAATCCATAAACACACACGTGAGCATATGCCCACGAACCTCACAATGACGGACAATCACCCGAATATTATTTTTCATATAAAGTGAGATATAATCAATCAAAAGAAAAGGAAGACGACCTCCGTGGCCTAGTGGTAAGACACTTGTCTGCGGTTCCGGAGGTTGCGGGTTTGATCCCCGCTGGAACCCAGATTTTTTTAAATAGGGTTTCAGTCCGGTTTTCATTTAGGGTCTATTAAAACATCTTTCTGGTTGGTTGGAAGAGATTGCCACATGGCAATAAACTCGCCAGGTTTAAGAAAAAAAAGAAAAGGAAGGGATGGTGGAGAGGAAAGGAAAATAAAAATCAGGAATGAAACACGTTATTTTACTGATTAGAAATTAAGAGTTTTTTTCAGTCATTTCTTAAAACGTGTTAAAGACGGAGCGAGTCTTATATTGGTTTGTAACTGATTTCATAATCTCACTGCATATACAGTAAAGGACGACGTAAAAAAAGAGGAGTGGTGAACTGGAAAAGCCAATGAACAATCTCTGTTTATTGGCCTTTCTAGTTCTAGGGTTATACCATTATGTGAAGTGGAAGAAACAGTGTGGGACTAAATAAAATTCAATGTTTTAGGTGTTCTAAATGTATTAGGTGGACTAAATAAAATTCAATGTATTAAGGGAATCTTCATGAATAATATGGTTTAAGGGGTCTTCATCGAAGTCCACTGGAGGTGTCGAAAATGCTCACATTCGTCTACTTGATATTCCATTTTGAAGGCTTGTAATCAAATAAAATAATATATGTAACGTAAAAGCAAAGACAATACCTTGTAGAGCAGAATTTTTTTTTCGTAAAACCTTTACCATTTTGTTTTACTTGTGGTACTCATTTTTAAATTTGAAAAAAAAAAACGGACACAACTTATGTTAACACCCAATATTTAAACCTCCACAGTGTTAATGCTTTAACTATACATAACATATTTCCACCTCGTCATCAGGTGAGTCTCGTTTGTGCTCCCCTGATGTTGAGGTGTGCACCTTGAAACCGGTAGGGTTATACCGTTATATAAAGGGGAATAAACAGTGTTGGACTAAACATATAACAAAAAAATGTATATATACTCGTATATTGTAATTTCCCTTTCTTTTTATAATTCCTTTTTTTCAAAATTTAATTCACTCGGTGCAACCATATTTTCTCTGTCGTCTTTTTCAACGACTCACTTAATGACATCAACAAAGACGATAAAAATACCTTAGTAAATCGATGTTTTCATTTAAAACAGGGTTCAATTTGTGTCCATTAAAACGTATGCTCTCCCTCGTTTTGCAGTCTAAAATAAATATCAATTGTGCAAGACAAACAGCTTCGTTCCAGCTGTATTGAAGTCTAATTGCTGGACACTCCCCTGTTAAATCAACTTCTTGAAGAATGGGGCACGCTGCACGGTGCAATAGCTGGGGACCTATTTTTAACCCTCTGAACGACGATACAAAGACGATGTCTAAATAAAAAGTTTAATTCTAAAGAGGTTTTAAAATGTGTATTCATCGGAAAATATTTGGAATTTCATGGTATCATCGTATACATCGTATACGTCGAGATACTACGCAGATTAGGAAAAAACGAATGCTCCTAATATCATAAAATGCCACAAGATTGGCTTTCTAGGTCATACATATATAATATTAAGAAAAGGAAACCACGAACTCTTTAATTAATATTTTATTAATAAGAAATGCGTAATTTACATAGCGCTATTAAGAGAGCGAACTCTCATCAGGGGTCTTACTCGGAATTCGATCCCACTATTATTGACTTACTTAAACTATTATAAAATAAGTAAATGTTAGTTAAGTATGAAAAAAGGAAGATGGTGGTTGCAGCCATTCAATTTAGGTACTTTCTCACATTTGTATATATTAAAAAAACATATTTGGTAAGAAAACAGCTGAAAACTTATAAAGGGAAGACGGACTACAAAGAGAAATCTTCCGATATGTGATAATAACATACCCAGATTTAGGTATTGGATAGTGTTTGTGTGTATCATATATAATCTTAAATTATAAAGACCTCCCACAAAGTGCTTTGTAAAGTTGCACACATCACTTTGTTTGTTATTCTTCGCCTCTTCTACACTACTTCAACGATTTCTTTGACATTCTATACGACACAATGGTTACTAAAGGTATACACGTCACCGATATCTATATTATATACAACAAGAAAAGCCTTGTCACTTTATCCCACCCTAATAGATCGATTCAGAACAAATACTTTATTCGAAGCAGACGAAATCGTTTTACTCTTATCATAGTTAATTAAATGTTTGAAACTAAATACTCTTTTTGTTTTTGTTCACGTGAGTATTATGATATAATATGATTTTTTAAAAATAGTATATATTCATCCATATTACAAGTGTTGAGAGTTTAGTAGATGATGTGTTGTCTATGGCAGTGCTCCGCAACCTTTTCTCACCTACGACGCACCAAAATTCTTCCTAGAATTCCGCGGCACACCAAAAGCTAAAATATATAGGTATTAAATTAGGCATGAGTCTTCAGCGACGCGCATAAGGGTCATTTTTCTTTGTATATGACTAATTTGGTGCGGCCATGGTGTGTACAAAGCACACTACGCAGTTTTCAACAGTTGGCACCAGGCACTGGGGAACCATTGAAAAATTATTTAGTTATAATAATTATTCTATACTACATTTTGAAAAATAGACAATATTATGAATAATAATTTGTCATTGTGTATTGAATACATAATGAAAAATTGTAAAATGTCAAATACATTGAATTTGACCGCGGCACACTTGTATCCGGCTCACGGCACACCAGTGTGCCACGGCACACCGGTTGCGGAGCACTGGTCTATGGGAATGGATCAAAGTGAATATTATCTTCGCGACAGTATAAAATATAATACGTGCCAAATTAAAAAAAAATATGGCCAGCCAATGGGTTAATCCGGCTACCAATGTTTGAGTGCAGGCGGATCACGTTGTGAAACTGGGTTATGTGTATTTGAAAGGGAAGTTTAGGTTAAAATATTGAATAACCTATTGATACTTCAGCTTTTTCGTAATTTATGGAAGGTAGTTCAATACGCAACAATCCGTTATTACAGAACCTTAACGTAAGGGATGAAACTTGGAATTAGTTTAATGAAGATTTCAATTCAAACGATAAATCTTTTAGCAGCGCTCGAGCGAATAAGCGATAACACTTACAAAGATAAAGGTCAAATAAATCCAGTTTAAAATATTAAACCAATTAAATTAAATAGATTTTTTAAGTTATATTTTTATTATAAAGTAGATTATAATTGTTGATACATACCACTAAGGTCCAAAAGATTCTAGCTTGAACAAGAAAGAGCGCGCATGGACAACTACCACGCATGTCGCGTCTAGCGAATGTTAGATATATGTTAGGTGTGTACTTAGGTATTGTCCTGCAATAATCTCACACCTCAAGGAAACATTCCTTGCTATTTCTTTTTTATGTCACCCTTTAAATTAAATACGTTAACATAACGCATTATATTTCCCAGAAATCGTTGTTTCTTTTTAAATCCCATTAACAAAATTCCTTGACAATTTCATAAAATTGTTGCCAAAATATATTTTTGTGCTTGTGTCATCTTGTTTTTTTTTGGGCCGTGGTGATCCCGGAGAGCGCCAATCCATTGAGACCCTCTTCGATTGATAATTATGGTACACAATCATACTTTCTTCCCCCGTGACAATTGATTACATCGTTACCTTTCCCTTTTTCATTGCCGAGCATTAAAAAGTCATTACAACAATCATTACGTCCTTGCTTTTTGATAACACTTTCTTTATGACATCCATGTTGTGCTCACCTTATTCATGCCAAGATGATCGTGCAGAATTCCAAGTTCTGTGGTTTTGGAAAAAACATATAAAATTCCCAAAATCCATGTATATACTAGATTAGTCAAAAAGTTTTGAAAGCGGAAATGAAAATACATTTTTTTTGGGGGGAAATCACTTTTACTGCTCAGTATAGTCTCCCATAAGATCAATACACTTGGTCCAACGATCTTCCAACTTTGTTGTCCCATCACGGAAGTGACTTTCTGGAAGGCCTGCAAAATACTCCTCTACGACGGCTATAACCTCTTCGTCAGTCGATCGATGATTTTCCAAAACCATATCCTGTATTTTCGCTATGATTTCTGGTGTTGATGCACTTTTTGGACGTCCTGAGCGTGGATCGTCTTCAACGCTTGTACGGCCACGCTTAAACTCCAAAACCCATCGGTGAACGGTTGGAAATGAAGGAGAAGACTCTTTTAATACTTTTACCATCTTTGCATGGATCTCAGTAGCCGATAAACCTTCCAAAACAAAGAATTTAATCACTGCACGATATTCGGATTTTTCCATTGTTAAAAAATACACTGACACGTCAACTTCAAATGGCTTGGAAACAAAGAATAAATTGACAGATCGAAATGAAATTTTGAGTACGTTCTTATGAAAGATGAAATATTAAAATGGCGTAGAAATTTTGGTTTTTCTACTGCTCCATAGATGTCGGTTTCAAATTTTTTTGACTAACCTATTACTCGTATATAAGTTTTTCGCTGATGGAAGAAACAAAAAGATTAAAATTCGGTTATCGTTAAACAAACTTATTTAGTTTCGAACCCTATAACATACAACCCGCAGACTGCGGATGGCCTTTGCCTGATCTAAAGCTACAACTGATAAAATTTTATAAATTTGGCGATTGATATACTCGTATAAGTTTTTCGTAAATGGAAGGAACAAAAAATTTATAATTTGATTTTTATGTATCAAAATTATTTAGTTTTATTCCACATAATTTTTTACCATTTACCGATTTTATTATAATATATATATATATAGGAGCATTAACAGGATGATGAATTTCAATCATGTCGCATTTGACCAATTCGCATCAAATTTAGGAAAAATAAACCACATTTGGTTTTATATGCCACATTTAGTTAAAATGCACCGAATTTGGTCAAAATGCATTAAATTCGGTCGAAATGCGCCACTTTGACCAAAACAAACCGCATTTGATAATTCACCCTCCTAAAGATACCTTAGAATACATAGAATAAAATCGGTAAATTGACAAACAGTTAATGGCACAATTTGTTTTGTTTTTTTTTCAATTTCTAGAAAATTGCATGATATGAATATTTAGTAAAGAAAAATGATAATATTTTTAATTATTTGAGCCTGTAGAATGGTCCATTGCAACAAACAAAATATACTGACACATAAAAAAAGATATTATAAAAAAAGACGTGTAATTTAAAACCTGGAAACAAACACTAAGTACAGAAAAAATCGTATTTGAATAAAGTATTTTTCTTCAATGTAACGATTACATTATTTCCTGGTAAAATATTGCTTTCCTCCTGTTTTCTCCCTATTATGTTAGCAGCTGTACTTTAAAACTATATATTTTAAAATTTAAGATTATCTGTTAAAAAAATTACCAATGAAAAAAAGTATCTTTCAATAAACGAACGATAAATTGATTCAAATTCGTAATTGAAAATGTATTTAAAAATAAATCAAATCAACACTTTTCCGAGTACGCTAGAATAAACTCTAAACGCCCGCGTTCCAAAGATGCTTAACCAAACAACCCATAGAGTTGCATTCAACCCATAGAGCAACTTAAGAGCCGATTTATTTACTTGGTAAATTCTACTACTGAAAGAGCATGCGCTCCCGTAACACCGTAGAAGCGAAGAGTCTCGTAGAGCCCAAGCTACGATATCAGTGCTACGAATGCTTTTCTCTTTTAGTTGTCATTTGGACTTGTAGCGAGTAGGTCGACGCGCGGGAGCTCACGTTTGTATACCTCGAATAACGTGTCGATGTTTAATGAGAAGTTTTATACGAAAGAAAAACTTTTTACTTAGTTTCAAAGTGATTTAGTCTATTTGATTATTTGTTTATTTGGCTGAAGGTAGTTATTTAATATTGATTATTTGTTTTTTATCGCATTTGTTTTGTCATTTGATTTTTTTAAAAGTTTTCGATTCACTGATGAATATTTATTTCGTATTTGGAAAAATATTAAAAATATGATTACGTAGATAATATTCGCAATTGACAATAATTTTTTTTAACTGTGAGAAAATAAATAAAAAGTCAAATAATATGAAACGATAAAAAAAAATCGGAAAAAATACTGTTAAATTATTCAAAGGTAAAGAATACAGTTAAATTATTTAAAAAAAAACTTTAAAATAATACTGTTAAAGATTAAAAAAAATTACAAAAAGAAAATGAATTATTTAAAAAAAATTATTTGATTGATGGAGAAATGACACTTTTAGACCGAAAAAAAACTTGTTTTTGTAGTTAAAAAGTGAAAAAAAAAATTTGATTAACCGTTTTAAAAAAAGTCTTTTTGTCAATATTTTATTTTAAAGACAACTCAAATGACAATTCATAATGATTTTTTTTGCAAAATACGTTCAAACATATCTTTCTACAGTTGTCATCTATGGGTTATGTAGAAATGTGTCTTTCTGTAAAATAAAGAAAACCAAAAGCGAATTTGAAAAAAAAATTTAATCAAATTGAAATTTTTCGTTTTTTTTCGGGATTCGAACTGCGAAAATAAAATAAGCCAATTGATACGATTTACTAAAACTAAATTTGTTATTAAACAATTAAAAATTTTTTTTACTTATTAATTGAATTCACGGAATAACAAAGCAATTAATTGTTAAATATTTCAATTTGAAATTTCACTAAATTAAAGCCAAAATCATACTTTTTTTACGTATAGAAAAGCTAAGTCATTTAATTAAATTAAATCTACCTAACATAAAAAATAATATACGTGTCTGAAATATATAGAAAGCGGAGAAGAAGTAGACCAATAAACAATAATAATATATAACTGACAAAATTGAAAAAAAAATTAAGGGTTAAATTTTCAAAGAAGGAAGAGTAAAAATACTTTTCAATAGAAAAAATTGCATGACAAGGTGTAGAGACGTGACAAAAGTGAAAGATATGTGCCAATGAAGTGGAGATCTGTTCCCTGTATCTACCCCAAAAAGGTCATGACGTGAAGATGATGATGATTAAAAATAAGGGTGAGGGGAAAAGGAATAGAAAAAGGGATGTATAACAAGTTTATGAATACAGATGAGGTAAAAGTTTTAATCATAGATACGAAGGTGTGGAAATATGACAAACGTTGTTATAAATGAAATACGATGGTGTTTTGAAACTAAATGTTGTAATTAAATAATAATATAATCAAAAGAAGGGGAAAATTAACAGTCGACCTATTAATCAAAATTAATTTAGTTTTATTACAAGTCGCAAATGTGAAATTGTATTTGTGGAATTTCATTTAAATTACAGCGAACAATAATTAAAATTCAATATACAGCTTCTAAAACACTTTTATGGGCAACAATCAACTGAAATATTATTTGACTTTTTCTAACTCTTGCAAAAAAACAATTTTGAAATTTTCACACATTAAAAATGCGTTATTCGAAGTTTCATCTTTCGTTAAATCAATAAAAAAACTTTCAATGATTCTTATAACTCTTCTGACATAATTATTAGCATGTTTGTAAAATAAGATATATATTTTTCTGTATCGATTTCCCGTGAATTTCGATGACAGACTATGTCGATCGACTTGATGACATTTCGCAGATTTTTATCTACTGCCTACATTATCTGTCATAACTTTGTATGAGAAAAATATACTAAAAAAGCCTGTCCGATTAAGTTGCGGAAAATTAAGATTTCCTGAATGATTTAGATATTGTAACATTGTACTGTATTACAATTATGTTCTATAAAGATAAATTGTAACATTGTACCGTATTACAATTATGTTGTATAAAGATAAATTGTAACATTGTACCGTATTACAATTATGTTATATTGTATAAAGATAAATTGTACCGTATTACAATTGTGTTGTATAAATATAAATTTGCCAACACAGTTATCTTTTTTGACTCGCCAAAAAGAATTTTAAATAAGACTTAAGTGGAAACTAGAATGGGTCTTTAGAAAAACAAAATTGGCACCGACGGTAATCGAACTCGCTTTGCTCTGGCTGAAAGACAAATAATATCTTACCATCTAGGATACAAAGGTGGTTGCATTGAAAACAATCTTTTAAGACAGTTCACTTTAAACTAATATACGCATAATCCTTCTAGAGTAGGAACTGATAATCTTTCTTCAGGCGATAGTCAGGTGATAATGATCATAAAATAAATACCAAATATGTTTATCAAAGGATTGATGCTTTCATATTTATAATAAAACGAAATCTGTAGCCTGGCAGGCAAGACGATAATCTTCCGACCCAGGAGTTGATTCCCGTTGTAATCCGATTTATTTAAAAAAATGGGACTCGTCTGGTTTACACTTAAGGCTTTCTTAATATATTTCTTGTTGGAAAGAAAAGATTACAATAAATCCGCTAGATTGTATACAACGAACTCTATACAACGAAAGTGTTAAATATTATAATACAAGACTTGCAAGTCTTGATAGAACAAGTATCCATAATTATTATAAACCAAACTTAAGGCTTAAGCGGCGTGAAGAAGAAAGATATGTAATTTTATAATAAGGTTTATTACAAGTGGAATATGAAATACTTTTTTACTACATTTCAAGGTTTTAAAACTACCCTTGCATCTGAAAGGTAAGAAAAAAAAATTAAACCTATAAAGCATACTTGATGAATATCGCTTTCTGACTGAGGATCCCTTTATTTAAATAAAGTATTGTTTCTTTATCAAGACCGATTTCATGCGTTTGCATTTAAATTTTACAACTCAATAGTGATAAATCAATGATTAATTAATAACATTAATTTAAGTATTTATCAAAAATTCCAGTATTTTGTAAGATAATATTTGAAAAAAGCCTAAGATGCCATGACAAACATCCTGATAAGTAAAATAAATTCGATAGGGCTAATATCTGAAAAGTGTTTTTATTCGAAAATAAAAATTTAGTTTTTATTCCACTTAAGCTTTATTTAATTCCGTTGTCAGTTTATAAATTGCTGTTGTTATCAAGAATAGTTTTAATCGTTGGAAATATAAAATAATTGTTGAGTTGATTTCAGCTAATTAATTAATAAATGTATTTATTTAAACATGACGAGAAATTTATAAATGCATAACTTATGAAAACACTACAGGTAATTTAAAGTGCACACACAAATTTTATTGATCTGGGTTTGTTGCTTTTCATTTGTTGTGTCATCAATAAACCCAAACCTAATAGTTCTACCGGTTGTCCTCTATCTGATTTTTTACAGCCAATAACTGTTCTTTTGAATAAAATTTAGTATGATACTTGGCAAATAAGGGCTCTAGGTATAAATCAATCCAACAATATATCACTTTGAAACTAACGTTAAATATTATAAAAATTAATACGATGAAAGTGTCTATCATGTCGTTTGCGGACAGGCTACTATATGGTTGCTGATCACCTTTCCAGAATGTGTATTGTGGATAATCCCGTCTGCGAATGTGGGCTAAATGATGAAACTATAAACCATGCCTTTTTCGATTGTACTTTGCGAGACAGGTTTGATTTACTAAAAACCATATTTTAACTGCGTCCAATGACTGTTGCGTTTCGTCGAGGAACTTTTCCATTGATAGATCGATTGTTAAATTCAGTTGAAACTTTGATTTATCTAAAATTGACATTTTTGAAAATTGCCTTTAATCATTGACTTATAAAATTGCATATGCCTTTAATTTGGTAGCCCAGATCATTCCAGCTGGGGTGGACTGCCTATTCAAAATTATTCAAACTAATTATCGAAGAACCAGAATAGTTTAAAAAATGGTATAAATCAAGTGCAGCATTTTTGAGCTCTCATATTAAAAATTCAAAATAAATTTGGATACAATTCTATAACACTATTACTGTTTCTCAACTGACAGTTTAATTTATATATTATATGTTAATCGTTTCCAGCTCATCTGAAAAATGTTAGAGTGCTTAAGTAAAAACACGACTGGAACCCTTTTAAGGAAAACAAAAGATGTTAACGGAAATCGAACCTGCAACTCCTAGTAGTGAATACGGGTATCTCACCAACTGAGCAACTACTGAGGTTTATTTAGGAAAAAAATGTATTGATAAAATTAAGTTAATTGACTGCTTTTTAAAAATATTTTTGTTAATAATTTGCGGTTTTAATTAGTCGTCTCACTAGGTCAAGTGTTTTTAAGGCGGTCGACTTACACTCGTGGCGTTTTCATCCAAAAAAGTTTAATGAGATTTCACATTCATACAATATTTATAACACATCACCATAGGCACAGCCAAATAAATATTTGAGTTATAAATAAGAACTCACCTGTCATACATAATTTAACTGTAACTACACAATCAAATATATTATTCACAAATTATACCATTATAATTGTAACAAAGACAGAAAATTCTACTAATGATTATATAATAAATTAATATTTACCTCCAAGAAGGATATTTTAACTTCAAACTTAGAAAGTAAAATTCTGCGATATTTTTTAACTGTTAATTAAAAAGGGAAAAAAAATAAAATTAAAGTTAGTGAAAATATTTTATTTGTAATGAAATTATTAATTACTATTTATATAGAAATAAATCCAATGAAAAGAGGGAATCCTCCTTCTATTAAACTTTTGTTGTATAAGAACAGCCTGGTGAAGATTTTTATCAGATACGAGTATATAAGTTCTGAGTGAAAACCAGACTGGAACCTGGTACCAAAAAACCAACAAGAATCGATCGCGCAACTCCCGAGCTGGAAGACAGGTTTCTTATCAACTACGTCAAAAGGTCATCATCGTTTATACAAGGAATAAATCGAAAAGCCAGTTTATTGATTTTTTGTCTGCGTGTTACTTTTTTACTACCCTTAATGATGATTTATTCAAACCAACAAAAGCATATTGAAAATACTTTACGTGAAAAACTAGATTTGAACCTTTTAATTCGGGTTCCATAGGATATTGAAACCAAAATTCAGCGTTTTGCAAACAAGGCACTGGAGTCATAACTTAAATATTGTATTTTTGTATTGAATACATTTTTTCTTACTTAGAGTTTAACCGGTTAGGTTTATTACCAATCTCTAAAACCAAAACAGCAACATGTTAAACAATCCTGAAGTGAAAACCAGTCGAATGTCCTTTTTTTTAAATGGCATAAATGGGCATTGAACCTGAAATCTCCACGTCTATGCCACGGAGGTCATAAGTTTTATACATGATTGTATATTTTAGCTTATTTTTTAAAACACTTTCAAGTTATATTTTGTAATTTTAAATATAAAATTACCTAATTTCATGATGTAAAATAATAAATAAAAATAATTTGATTTATGCAATATGAGAGAATATGAATTTATCATTGTTGATGTGCTTCAAAAAGTGAATAAAAAAAATATATTTCAAATCCCTTCAGTGAATACGTTTGTTTTTTCTAGATTTCTTTCATATCATTTTCTTTCTTCTATAACCTAAATTAATTATTGTTATTTTGCTATTGAAAATGTTTCTAGCACTATACAAATAATGCAAACCCCCCATATTTTACTCAAAACGTTTTAAAACCATTTTATGGTTGGTTAGAATTGATTTGGTATAAACCACTTTGTAATAAATTCGCCATAGTATACACTGCATTTATCCACACGGTTCTTGCCTTGTCCACATCCATACATATTGTCATACATGCTTTACGGTTTCTAGTAATTTTTACATTACCCTCAGTTAAACTGTCTCCGACTATAACCTTCCATTCTTTCCTAGATCTATCATTTTCTCGCTTTCAATTCATTTAAGATGTATTTCAGATATATACTCGTAATATGTTTGTTCCGTAAGATAAATAAAGAATTGAATGAACGAATCAAAATTTTACACATAAAAAAAAACAGTAAATATTTTTTAGTTTTTCAGAATTGTTCATTGTTAATTTCAACGGCGAGGTGCGGCCCACCGAATGAAACATGCTTCCAAATGTGTTTCATAGATGACGTTGCGGTCTTATTATTGAACTCATATAAATCGCTTCACGAATTGCCGAGGTATTAAAATGCTCGCTAATTTCGGTAAATTAAACATTTCTACCAAAACATAAATTATTTGAGCATACAAAATTTCAATGGTGAATATTTATTATGATTTTTTTATTCAAACAAACTAAGTCGTTTAAAAAACTTAGAATATAACTAAATATTAACAAAAGAAAAATAAATATTTCTAGTTTTTTATTTACTTATTCCGACTCTTAATTGTAAAGTCATCATCATCATCATCAGCCTGTTTCTATCCACTGCAGGATGTAGGCCTCTCCAAGTTGTCTCCATAAAATCCTGTCCTTTGCACATTGCTGCCACATAATACCTGCATGCTTACGTATTTCGTCCACCCAGTGCGCCTTAGGTCTTCTTACAGGCCTTTTTATACCTATTGGGTACCACTGGATTACTTCATACGTCCAACGATGGTCTGTTGCTCGGGCGATATGTCCAGCCCACTTCCACTTGAGTCTTTTTGCAACCTCTATAACATCTTCAACCTTTGTTTGGGCTCGTATCCACTCATTACGTTTTCGGTCTCTTCTGGTATAACCTAGCATGCACCTTTCCATGCTGCGTTGTGTTGTTTGGAGCTTTTGTAACATTCGTACCGATAAAGTCCAAGTCTCGCATCCATATGTTAGTACTGGCAAGATGCACTGGTTAAATACCTTCCGTTTGAGGCAGATTGGGAGCTTGCTCTTGAAGATGTAGTTTAGTCGTCCAAAGGAACTCCAAGCTAGTTTTGATCTTCTATTTATTTCATTTAAAGTACAGTCTTCAAATGTAATACTTTGTCCTAAGTAGATATATTGTTGGACTTGTTCCAGCTGTGTACCGTCCACCTGGATAGTTGTGGCATCAGCAAAGCGGTTTAACATATATTTTGTTTTATCAATATTCATTATTAATTGTAAAGTATACAATAATATATAGTGAGCAAAGTTTTGTCTGAGGCAAAGTTGATAAGTTTGAGAAAGAGGAGAGCATGTATGACGTGATGTATGAGCGTGAATAAGGTAATGACTATTAAGATTAATTATCTCTGCCTACCTATAAAGGAACCCATCGTTGTATGTACGAATACTATAAAGACACAGTTGCAACTCAATGCATTTTCAATGCATAAACTTGGAATTAGACGTAACGTATTTGAAGTTGAATAGTCTACTTGACCAGTATCAAAAATGAATAAATCAAGCAGTTAAATAAAAAAAACTTCTTAAGTTTATCTAAATACTCGTATAAATGTTATGTTAAAAACAAATCAAACACGTTTTTTTTTTTATTTGGACACTTTATTGAAAAATATATAATTGCTGAGTTTATTACCATACGGTAATCATTTCAAAATAACAAGAATTTATTAAAGATAATTTGTGCCAATCATAGGGTGAAAGGTAACAACCTTATTTGTAAAAAGAAATGAAAGATTAAAACAGACTTGGAGCATTTAAAACACATGCAAAAAATGCAGTTAAATAAAATGTTTGCAAATGTCATTAAACACTAGAAAAATATGAGGATTTTTTTTCATTGAAAAGATATATAACATTTTTAATCGTTGAAACATAATTTATTTTATCAAACACTGTTTATTCCACTTTTTGTAACGGTATAATCCTACCGATTTCAAGGCTTTCACCTCATCTTCAGGGGAGCACAAACAATACTAAATTCTGTTCGAACTGGTACCGATGTACACGTACAGTTCGAACAGAATTTAGTCTTGTTTGTGCTCCCCTGAAGATGAGGTGAAAGCCTTGAAACCGGTAGGGTTATACCGTTACAAAAAATGGAATAAACAGTGTTTGATAAAATAAATTACAATGTCGTTAAACCTCCACAACGTTAATGCATTAACTATAAACAAAAAAAATAATCGTTGTTTGAATAAAGTCAATAAAGCTATTTTTCATTAAAAAAAAGTATAATACAAAAGATACAAGATTTAGTTTACTAGTTTTAATTTATTTATTCAAATTTAAATCTTTCTGTAAATACACCACAAACACTTTTGCTGTCTGTGGTCCTTAATACCATGACAATAGTCTAATATAAGCACTGTTCTCATAACAAACTGGGATCATTTCATCTGAAGAGAACCTCGGGATAGTAGGTAGAAACACGTGTAGTATGGATTAATGCAATAAGTGGAATAATCAAGAAATTTATAGTTAAATATTCTAATTGAAACCTTCTTAACTTATATCTATCACATTTGGACTAAATATTTGCTTTGTTTGTCTTTCTGTAATATAAGGGGATGCGTAGAATCCATTTGACATTTTTGCTTGCTTATGAATTTTTTACTGTTTAAAATATCATAAAAAATATGAGGTTTTTATCCTTCAAATAAAGCTTAACATTTATTTTACTCCCGAAGGAGCAAGTACTCGTATTGAATTATTTTTTCTGGAATATCCTGGAGTATTTTTCCTTGTTTACACCGATTTGGAGTATAACAAATCACTCCAATTACTTTTCTCTCCTTTTATTTGTACATTTAAAAAAAATAAACCATTTTTTATTATTTTTTATGAAGAGGTTTTATTTTGTTCCTTGTGCGTTATTAAAATTTGATAAAAATGTGTGTTTTTTATTATTTTATAAGAAAAATGCAACCAACATGGAAGACATTAAAAAAAATATTTGACACGTTCGTTGCATATAGTTCTACCTGGCGGGCTGATTAATATGTGCAAATCTCTTCCTACCAACTAGAAGGATATATCAAATTTCAATTATAAATTATTTTGCTATTCCACTTAATTAGTGCTTTTAGAGAGCAGTCTGTCCTTAACGACGTTTTGATTCGAGATTCGAATCCATTATCATTGATAGATTAAAAATATTAGAAAAATAATAATAAAACAAGTTTATTGTTTGGAAATAAAGGAAGTGGCTGCGGTTATTATACAAGACAGTTTCCCGTATCTGCATATTTTAGAAAATATGTTTGGTAAGAAAATCGCAGAAGACTTGCCAAGGGAAGACAAACTTCTAAAATACCTTTTTATGGTAGATCTTCCAATACGTGAACACATTCGATTTTAGGTATAGTGTAGTGTCCGTGTGTATTGTTCATATATAATCTTGAATTTTTATGAAACCTCTCAAAAATATTATCCTTTAAGTGCTTCCTAAAGCTGCATACTTCACCCATATTTCTAATATTAGAGGCAGACCAGTTTACATTACAGGACAAGTAACAGCAAAAGTTTATTATTGTAAGTGGAAAATACGGAGTTCCACAAAGTTCAAGTCAAATCCTTTGATAAAGTAAATGAAATATATTCATTAACGTATTCATATGGTATAATATTTTGAATATACGAGAACAGTATGACTTCCATCGGGTTTAATTTTCAAATTTCATAATGATAATATTAAAAGAATAATTAATCTAGTGCCATTAAGAGAGCGAATTCTCCTTAACCTGTAAGCGAGTAAGAACGCACGGGTGCGTGTGAACCTAACTTATCTGAAGTAAGTACGAACGCACCGGTGCGTTTCACATTAACATCCTAGAAAAGTATAGATTATACCTAAAAAGTTAATTGTATCGATATCTATGGATAATTTGTCAAAACAAATTCTAATTAGCAAAACAGTTTTCGCTTTTACCGATTTATAATAGTGAAACGAAATATGTATCACACTTCTTCAACCTCGTATAAAAAAAATATGTAAAAAAAAATTAAAACTCACTCCCTGGGTACATATTGTTCCTATATAACTCACTAGCTTACTGGTTAAGGGCGCTAAACTCATAAAAATTCTACATTAAATTTGATGACATTAGTATAACATAACATAATAATAAGTTGGTAAGATCTTCCAAACTAGGAGTTCGTGTTTTAATTCCCGTTGAAAACAAGTTAATTTGAAAAAAAAATTTCAGCAATTTTTTTGTTAAAGACATCTTTAACGTTTTTTTCGCAATCTCGGTGGTCTTATTGGTAGGACGTTTAATCTCAACTCAGAGGCTTCAGGTTCCATTTCCGATGGTATTAAAAAAACACGCGCGATCACTTATTGTGATCTATAAACGTACTTCAGCGTTTTTCACCCGAAAACCCAACATTTCGGACCGAAGGTATATTACAGTATCTAAACCATGCTTTCAAATATGCCCGTGTGTTGAAGATTACCATACATGAATGTTTTTAATTGATTATTTTCATAAAAAGTAGTAAAATCCAATTTATCTTCTGCTTCTTCTAACAGATGATGAAAAAGAACTGCCAGCTATTTCGCAATCTCTTTGGGAGTCTGTTTTGTTGTCTTTCTATGCGGCAACTAGAAGGAACTATCCGAAATCATTTAATTTTTAAATATGATTCAGCTAACAGCCTGTCTTACCCTTCTTAAGATTTTTTAGGGTTTTCACATTATTTATCTTTTTAAGAGAATTATCGTCTAATACAATCAATATCAATGGTTGACTCTATTTACCTTTTTAAGAGAATTATCGTCTAATACAATCAATATCAATGGTTGACTCTATTTACCTTTTTAAGAGAATTATCGTCTAATACAATCAATATCAATGGTTGACTCTATTTACCTTTTGAAGAGAATTATCGTCTAAGTCTAATACAATCAATATCAATGGTTGACTCTATTTACCTTTTTAAGAAAATTATCGTCTAATATAATCAATATCAATGGTTGACTCTATTTACCTTTTTAAGAGAATTATCGTCTAAGTCTAATACAATCAATATCAATGGTTGACTCTATTTACCTTTTTAAGAGAATTATCGTCTAAGTCTAATACAATCAATATCAATGGTTGACTCTATTTACCTTTTTAAGAAAATTATCGTCTAATACAATCAATATCAATGGTTGACTCTATTTACCTTTTTAAGAGAATTATCGTCTAATACAATCATCATCAATGGTTGACTCTATTTACCTTTTTAAGAGAATTATCGTCTAATACAATCAATATCAATGGTTGACTCTATTTACCTTTTTAAGAGAATTATCGTCTAATATAATCAATATCAATGGTTGACTCTATTTACCTTTTTAAGAGAATTATCGTCTAAGTCTAATATAATCAATATCAATGGTTGACTCTATTTACCTTTTTAAGAGAATTATCGTCTAATACAATCAATATCAATGGTTGACTCTATTTACCTTTTTAAGAAAATTATCGTCTAATACAATCAATATCAATGGTTGACTCTATTTACCTTTTTAAGAGAATTATCGTCTAATACAATCAATATCAATGGTTGACTCTATTTACCTTTTTAAGAGAATTATCGTCTAATACAATCAATATAAATGGTTGACTCTATTTACCTTTTTAAGAGAATTATCGTTTAATATAATCAATATCAATGGTTGACTCTATTTACCTTTTTAAGAGAATTATCGTCTAAGTCTAATACAATCAATATCAATGGTTGACTCTATTTACCTTTTTAAGAGAATTATCGTCTAATACAATCAATATCAATGGTTGACTCTATTTACCTTTTTTAGAAAATTATCGTCCAATACAATCAATATCAATGGTTGACTCTATTTACCTTTTTAAGAGAATTATCGTCTAATACAATCAATATCAATGGTTGACTCTATTTACCTTTTTAAGAGAATTATCGTCTAATACAATCAATATCAATGGTTGACTCTATTTACCTTTTTAAGAGAATTATCGTCTAATATAATCAATATCAATGGTTGACTCTATTTTCCTTTTTAAGAGAATTATCGTCTAATACAATCAATATCAATGGTTGACTCTATTTACCTTTTTAAGAGAATTATCGTCTAATATAATCAATATCAATGGTTGACTCTATTTACCTTTTTAAGAGAATTATCGTCTAATACAATAAATATCAATGGTTGACTCTATTTACCTTTTTAAGAGAATTATCGTCAAATATAATCAATATCAATGGTTAACTCTATTTACCTTTTTAAGAGAATTATCGTCTAATACAATCAATATCAATAGTTGACTCTATTTACCTTTTTAAGAGAATTATCGTCTAATAAAATCAATATCAATGGTTGACTTTATTTTTTCTAAATAGTAAACTGAATTTCATGTGTAAATATGAACAATTTCTAACATCGCGTGGAAAAACTTCACCTGAAGTCCTCACACCAATTAATTCAAGATCATTATCGAATAAATTAATTTAACAATTTTTTGACAGTTGCTGGAATTGCTTTTGGCTAAATTTTCAGGCGTAACCAACGTTTGGAAATATAAAAATGAAAAAAAATTTAGATTAGTTTTCAAATATAATTTATATAAAGAATAATCGATTTTACTTTGAAATGAAAATTTAAAGTAATCCGTTAAAACTTCATTTAATTAAATTGTTACTTTTTTGTAATGTTAAACTTGTTTAAGATATTATTTGAACAAATATATATTTAAAACGATTTCAGATATCAACTTCGTATCTCATCCTTTTAAAAAAATGATGGGGAAAATTGTTGACCAGGGTTTTCCACTTTTTTGTGGACCTACGCCTCTTTCGATCAACTAAGGATAATTCAACACCCTCTAGTTTAAAATTGGATAATTTAAGTTCTTGCAACGTGGGGAAAGTAAAATTGGATAATTTTAGTTCTAGCAACGTGGAGAAAGTAAAATTGGATCATTTTAGTTCTTACAACGTGGATAAAGTAAAATTGGATCATTTCAGTTCTTACAACGTGAATAAAGTAAAATTTGATAATTTTAGTAATTGCAACGTAAAGAAAGCAAAATTGGATCATTTTAGTTCTTACAGCGTGGATAAAGTAAAATTGGATCATTTTAGTTCTTACAACGTGGATAAAGTAAAATTTGATAATTTTAGTTCTTGCAACGTGGAGAAAGTAAAATTGGATCATTTTAGTTCTTACAACGTGAATAAAGTAAAATGGGATAATTTTAGTGCTTGCAACACGGAGAAAGTAAAATTGGATGAGTTTAGTGTTTGCAGCGTGGAGAAAGTAAAATTGGATAATTTTAGTTCTTGCAACGTAGAAAAAGTAAAAAAATACGTTCCATTTTGATAAATTTTTAGTTATTCTAAAACAATACATTTTGTAAGTTTTAAATCATCAATCGTGAGAACATAACAATTGGGTAACTCCATGTCTAGTATGATGGATATTTTCAATATAGATTTTATTGAGTCCAGTAATGTCCTTGATTCAGAATTTTCTCTATCAAAGTCTTGATTGGGGATCTGTTTTTTGTGATATAAATAACGTTTACAAATGAGCTTTACAGTAAGCTGCGTTTTTTAAATAGAATATTTAACTATTACTACAAATACCGTCTTGAGAATGCTAATGTCGCTTTATAATTCTATACCCCTCAACGCCCTCAAAAATTAATATGTTACCGTAATTGGAAATCGAAGCTTTTGAAAATCTTACCGGAAAAAATTGTTACGTGGAAAGTTTTCTTGTTATCAGTACTGATTCTAAGGTTTTTATTTGATTATTGTATTTATCCCTATAAATATGGTTATGCTTATTCCTGATTTACTTTCGAATAATACATGGAAGACAATGTGTGACTGAGTACGGAATAAAGTGATTAGGCATAACTGTGAACTTAAGGCTGATGTGTTGAGTTTGATGAAGAAGAACACACTGAGATATTTTCGAATAATACATGGAAGACAATGTGTGACTGAGTACGGAATAAAGTGATTAGGCATAACTGTGAACTTATGGCTGATGTGTTGAGTTTGATGAAGAAGAACACACTGAGATATTTTCGAATAAAACACGGAAGACAATGTGTGACTGAGTACGGAATAAAGTGATAAGGCGTAACTGTGAACTTATAGCTGATGTGTTGAGTTTGATGAAGAATAACACACTGAGATATTTTCGAATAATACATGGAAGACAATGTGTGCTGAGTACGGAATAAAGTGATTAGGCATAACTGTGAACTTATGGCTGATGTGTTGAGTTTGATGAAGAAGAACACACTGAGATATTTTCGAATAATACATGGAAGACAATGTGTGACTGAGTACGTAATGAAGTGATTAGGCATAACTGTGAACTTATGGCTGATGTGTTGAGTTTGATGAAGAAGAACACACTGAGATATTTTCGAATAATACATGGAAGACAATGTGTGACTGAGTACGGAATAAAGTGATAAGGCATAACTGTGAATTTATGGCTAATGTGTTGAGTTTGATGAAGAACACTGAGATATTTTGTCCCGTGGAACGAATGAATGAAGAAAGATTAACACAACAAACGTACCGTGAAACTGTGAGTAGAAGGCGTGGTACAGTGAGATCAAGGAAAGTATTGTTGGATTTATTCTACGATATTTTGAAAGAGGAAATAATGAAATTCAGAGATATCGTAGAAGTTGTATGGATGTAGAATAAGCGAAAGATGTGTGTTACGATAAGAAAGTCTAGCGTTTCGTCTACTATGATAGAGAAACGGCGTGATGGTACATATGTATTTAATTCCTGTAAGACAAAATGTAAACTTCAGGTGAAAAAGAGCCTTAAAAGTTATGTTTTAAGTTGTTCATTAATATATCAATAAAGATAAAGGAAAGAAAACCATTTAGACAGTCGATCGGAGAGTGGTTGTTATTGCGACAGGATTTTGAGTACTTGGGCTTTCAGGATGAATGACGTGTGGAAAATATTTGTGTGGGCTCTTGAGTGTGGGTTTCTTCTTGTTGTTTTGATTTTTGTTGTTTTGTATTTGTGTTTCTGTATATTTTTGTGTTAATTTTTATTCTTATGATTCTGTGCGGTATATTATGGGATGAACATTTTTGGTTTTATTTTTGTTTCATTTTGTGTTCATTTTTGGTTTTACTTTTGTTTTTATTCTTATGATTGTGTGCGGTATATTATGGGATGAACAAGTTTGGTCTTTCTGGAGTGATGATGTGTGAAGAGTTTGATTCCGCATGATGTTTCCAGTTGTAATTGAGTGTCACTGTTTGTCAGGTTGATGAGAACGTGCAACGGGGTTTTGTTTTTGTGTAATCAAAAATCGGAAAGAAGTATCGATTTATTATTTCATGCTTAATATCCTCAGTGAGATACAGGCAAAAGCCTAGTTTACTGGGGATACGACAAATGAAAGGTGACAAAGCCAGATCCATTAAAATAATGTATGTCCAAATTAAATTACCTGTTGGTTTTTCGCAAATTATGTATATTTCTTGTCATGTGTAAAAATAAATAAAAAAAATAAATAAATATCAAAATATCGAAAACCACTGTCCACGAGCATATAGTGCGATTTTTCGTTGATATTTATCTTCAAAATAAGAACTCTCTTTCTGGTCAAACTATTAGTCTTGTTTTTGCTCCCCTAATGGTGAGGTGAAAACCTTGAAACCGGTACTGTTATGCCAATACATAAAATGGAATTAACATTGTTTGATAAAACAAATAACAATATATTTTTTCATCAAATTATAATATGATGTCACAAAGTGAAAGCCTTAATTTATAGCGAAAAGAACAAAACGTGGAGTGTTCTCTCTTTAAACTTTATCTAGAGCATATTGACATATTTCATAATAAATTATAATTGAAGTGGTAAAATGAATTTTTCAATTTACAAAATATTGTCGAAGCTATCCCGTCCAAGGGGAAAATTTATTGTTTCCTGTATAAGGCTCGGAAATTGAATCCTAGGGTTTCAGACTTGAGGGTTCAGGTTTGCAGTGAAGCGATCTACCTCTATAATGCATTGCCCCACGGAACAATTTTGATTTAGTGCCGATAAAATAAGAAATATTTATTCTTGGGTTTGGCTTTCTGAAACTTTTAATACAGTTTTTTTGTTTCAGATTTTTTGTTTCGGCAATGATGTATTGGCTTATGGCATGAAATGTATTAGAGTTACATGAGTTTTAATTGACGTTACAAAGTATACGAGTACTTGATATACGAGTATTTTAAGCAAGCTATGAAACAAAATAGTCATATTCGATTAAAAATAAAAACTTTCATAAAGTATTTACAAAAAATTTAAGCAGGAATATATTTCGTATTTTCATGTTTATTTTGAGTGGTTTGCATATTGATTTCTCGGTTTCGAGATCCAGTTAGTCATGGTCTGTATATTATGACATTTATTAATAAGAATACTAACAATATAACGTGATCGAGGAAGACCAAGGAAAGTGTGGTTGGATCAATTAAATATTTTGAAAGAAGGAAATGAAAAAAAGCCAGAAAAATCGTTGAAGTTATGTAGAAGAGGCGACGATTAACAAAGAAAATGGTGTGTGCAACTTTAGGATTTACTTAAAGACAACTGTTTTTGAGACGTCTTATCAATATTTATAATATTATATGAACACTACACTAAATCTAAAGCCGAATGTGCATGGTTGCGCGGTAACGCACTAGACTTCCGTGCGGAAGGTCGTCGGTTCGAATCCCGCGCTGCGCTACTCCTCTCGAAAGACACAGGCACTTTTTCCGCCTAGTTTTCGAGAGTAAAAGGATACCTATGCCTTTGATCATATATTTCCTTTAAAAAAAAAGGTTAATTTATCACATAACGTAGGATCTATAAAGGTTTCTTTGTGGTTCGTCCTCCGTGGTAAGTTTTCTATGGGGTTACTTACCAATTATGTTTACTTGATCATATGCAGATGCAGTTAAGTATTTATGTAATGACTTTTGTCACTACACTCCGTGGTAAGTTTTCTGTGGGCTACTTTCCAATTATGTTTTCTCGATCATACGCAGATGCTGGAAAGTATTTATCTAATGACTGTTGTCACTACACTCCGTGGTAAGTTTTCTGAGGGCTACTTACCAATTATGTTTTCTTGATCATATGCAGATGCGGTAAAGTATTTATTTAATGACTTTTGTCACTACACTCCGTGGTAAGTTTTTTGTGGGCTACTTACCAATTATGTTTTCTCGATCATACGCAGATGCGGGAAAGTATTTATCTAATGACTGCTGTCACTACACTCCGTGGTAAGTTTTCTGAGGGTTACTTACCAATTATGTTTTCTTGATCATATGCAGATGCGTTAAAGTATTTATTTAATAACTTTTGTCACTACACTCCGTAGTAAGTTTTCTGTGGGCTACTTTCCAATTATGTTTTCTCGATCATATGCAGATGCGGGAAAGTATTTATCTAATGACTGTTGGCACTACACTCCGTGGTAAGTTTTCTGTGGGTTACTTACCAATTATGTTTTCTTGATCATATGCAGATGCGGGAAAGTATTTATCTAATGACTTTGTAATTTATTTTTATCAAACACTGTTTATTCCACTTTTTTGTAACGGTACCAGTTCGAACAGAATTGAGTCTTGTTTGTACTCCCCTGAAGATGAGGTGAAAGCCTTGAAACCGGTAGGGTTATACCGTTACAAAAAAGTGGAATAAACAGTGTTTGATAAAATAAATTACAATATCTTTAAACCTCCACAACGTTAATGCCTTAACTATAAACAATATATCTAATGACTTTTGTCACTACACTCCGTGGTAAGTTTTCTGTGGGTTACTTACCAATTATGTTTTCTTGATCATATGCAGATGCGGGAAAGTATTTATCTAATGACTGTTGCCACTACTTTCCTATCTTTACACTTAAGTTTCGTGTGTACGTATAAATATATTTATATTTATTTTAAAACATTTTGAATTCGCTAATAATAGGGGGTCTCAATCCTACGTTAAAGCGCCATTGAGCAGAGTTTGCTCTTTAAACCGTGTTTCATAAATTGTCGTTGTGTTATTAAGATTGAGTATCGAGATATGAAAATGTGGTGCTCTTTCCTATCTGCTTATCTCGACAGAGAAATGCCGTGATGGTATTTTTCAATATTTTTTGAAAAAATATACAAGTCTTTAATATTTTTAAAATAAAAAATATGATACCACCATCTTCCAAAAAATAATAAAATGTTTCAAGATATATACGACAGGAGGTCAATAAATCCTTGGAATGAAGGGGTTAAGTAAGGGGGTGGTAGTGCGCATGGGCATAGATAATATGACTCATTATTAGTACATTCACCAAGTTTTAGTCTAATTTTGATAGAATTGTTTAAAATAGCATCGGAGGAGTATGTCGAATATAAATATTATCCCAAAGTATGAAAAAAAATAGTATTGTGCCGTCTTGAGTTTCTCACAAAACAAGGGAAAACACCTAAAATCATTTTGGAAGAAACGTGAGCGGCTTACGGGGACTGTTGTTCTAGAAAATTGATAGTTTACAAGTGCCATCGTCTTTTGAGCAGGGAAGAGAATCGATTGAAGACGATCTTCGATCAGGATGACATGTTAAAGCCACTTCTTCAAACATCGTCAAAAAAGTAAAAAAGCTTGTGCTGGAAGATGCCCTCGTAAACAAACAATAACTTGCAGAGATGGTTGGAGTATCACCTACAACCATTTTTAATATTCTCCATCAGCATCTAGGGACGTCAAAAGTCAGTGAAAGGTGGGTGGCACCCAGAATGCTCACTCCATTTCAAAAACAACAACGCGTCGAATATTCACGACAGTTTTTAGACCTCTGCAGAAACAACAAAGATGAGATTTTAAGCCGAATCGTTACTGGAAATAAAACTTAGGATCATCATTATGAGCCTGAGTTGGTGCAGGAGTCCATGCAGTGCCACAAAAAGGGCACACAGTCCCCTAAGAAGTTCATAGATTACAAAAATAAGGGCATCACAACTGGAGAATACTATTATGTTCTGTTGATGCGGTGGAAAAATGCTGAAATGCTGAAGAATTTGGTGTAAAAAAAAATAGATTAATGTTTTTTTATTTAATAAACTAAGAAATTCCACAAACTAGCAAATTAATCATTTAAACAAATAAATTGAATGAATATGTGTGAATCTTTTTTTTATTGTTTTGGAGTAGGCAGCGAGGATATAGCGCTAGATTTTACTACAACCACACACATATTTCATCTCTTCTACATCCATAGACTTTCTCATACGAGTACAACTCCTAATTTCTCTTCATTCTTATATTTCTTACTTCTGAAATATATTTCTCTTCCACGTCTTCCACTCACATAAGTACTGTTTTTTTCATGCTAAATATCCTCAGTGAGATACAGGCAAAAGCCTAGTTTACTGGGGATACGACAAATGAAAGGCAACAAACCCAGATCCATTAAAATTGTATGTCCAAATCAAATTATCTGTTGTTTTTCTCAAATTTTGTATATTTCTTGTCATGAGCAATAATAAATTAATAAATAAATCAATTTATTTCTTTAAGTCTTTGTTCATTCATTCACTCTATGTGCTCAAATCATCTCAGAAAACTCTTCTTCATTTTGTTGTACCATCGTTTTTCCAAGGCACCGACTGTTGTGTAACATTAAAACTCGTATTACGAGTACATTAAAAATAAAGTGAGTAAAAATATTAATATATCGTACATTACGTAATGAAATTTAATTAATTAAATACAATGAGCAATACTAGACTAGATCAGGAAAAAAAACAAAAAGGTTTTGCCAATTAAAAAAAAAAGTTCATTAAATCAAAACTTGAACTTGAAGAAATACCGAAGAAAAACTTATACATATATAGAAATACCGAAGAAAAAATTCACCAACATCAACTTAAAATATACTCACCAACTCTGCTATGAATTTACTCAAATGTTTCATTCTCACAGTCGTTGAATTACAAACATGTATTTTTATTTAATTATTATTGACATAATTTAATTTTAAATGGTTCCGTGTGTTTCTAGCTGGACTGTGAAAACTATCATAATATAAATAGGCCAAAACCCTTACGGTTGTCGCCAAAGAAAGAATACGATAACTGAATTTTGAATACAAGAGAGCGAGAGAGGAATACTTCGAAACATATTGAAATTATACTGAACGAACCGGTATAAAAGGGGACGATGCC
The DNA here is from genome assembly GCA_949825065.1 of Odontocerum albicorne. Lineage (NCBI taxonomy): Eukaryota > Metazoa > Arthropoda > Insecta > Trichoptera > Odontoceridae > Odontocerum > Odontocerum albicorne. The sequence goes on from OX463850.1 coordinate 37,551,520, forward strand.
AATTTATTTTGAATTGTAATTTATTAAATAATTCATTTATTTCCTATTATATTTAACCTTATAATTACTTGTGTTTACTATTTCGAAACAGATTGAAATTATACTGAACGAACCGGTGTAAAAGGGGACGACGCCAATTTATTTTGAATTGTAATTCATTAAATAATTCATGTGTTTCCTATTATATTGAACCTTATAATTACTTGTGTTTACTATTTCGAAACAGATTGAAATTATACTGAACGAACCGGTGTAAAAGGGGACGACGCCAATTTATTTTGAATTGTAATTCATTAAATAATTCATGTGTTTCCTATTATATTGAACCTTATGATTACTTGTGTTTATTTATCTTATGCTCTTTTTTTGAATGCAGACAATTATATGTGACTTTTTCAAGATGTCGGAAGCGCGAAAACATTAAAGTCAATATATCTGAAACAAGTCTTCAAGGAAAACTTTATCAACAATTTAAATTGAACAACAGTAATGTTTATACACAAAACATCGTGTATAAAGAGATTTTTGAGAATTAAATAATTCATCAATCAAGATATACCTTTTTTATTTTATTAAAACACATATTGCAGGTTTCCCAAAAATTGATTGTGAAAATAATTAATAAACTTCCTGCTCGGTATCCCACGGCGGAGCTTTTCAGAGAGTATCAGGTCCTGAACATAGCCAATTTACATCTCAAATCCATTCTCTGGCACTACCATCGAGAGGAAGGGAAGATGCAGACTCAGCAGACACACATGACACGCATGGCAACTAATGAAATGTTCACCATCCCTAGAGTTAAAACCTCTTTTGCCCAAAGGCAATATGCTTCTTTGGCTCCCATTACATACAATGGCGTGCCGACTTTAATAAAGGTAAAGGTGGAAAAACCATTTAAGCAGTCGATCGGAGCGTGGTTGTTATTGCGACAGGATTTTGAGTACTTGGGCTTTCAGGATGAATGACGAGTGGAGGGGATTTGTGTGAGATTTGTGATTGTGTGCGGTATAGTGTGGGATGAATATTTTTGGTTTTTCTGGAGTGATGATGCGTGAGGAGTTGAATTTTGCAAGATGTTTCCAGTTGTAGTTGAGTGTCACTGTTTGTCAGGTTGATGAGAGCGTGCAACGGGGTTTTGTTTTTGTGTAATCAAAAATCGGAAAGAAGTATCGATTTATTTTTTCATGCTTAATATCCTCAGTGAGATACAGGCAAAAGCCTAGTTTACTGGGGATACGACAAATGAAAGGCAACAAACCCAGATCCATTAAAATTGTATGTCCAAATCAAATTTTCTGTTGTTTTTCTTAAATTGTGTATATTTCTTGTCATGTGTAATAATAAATAAATAAATAAATAAAATAATGAACCTAAAAAACTTTAAGCTGATCTTGCTCCATTCGGTATTTCAAAAATGTATAATTTGTTTTACTTCCATGAATATTTCACGGGTTGCAACTAATTACATGTAATTTATGCTAAATTATCAACGATATTGACAAGAATCTTTAAAATATTCCCTAAATAAAGTGTATATTTCTATTTTTTTTTCATAGATAATAAAATGGCGGGTTGAATTTAATAACAATTTCTTAGTCAAACATGTTAAGTGCGATGCTTATTCATGTTTTATAATTTTAGATCCCTTTTCATCTGACTGTATTGTTCTACCCACTGCTGTTTGGCGGCTGCCGTTTTAAGAGCACTCTTGGGATTAAATATATCAATAAATTCCATTTTAAATGATTTGTATTGAATATATTGATTCACGATAACCAAGTAAATTTATTCATTCCGTAAGTAGCCAATACAGAGCAATAAAAATTATAATGGTATTTTTTAGTTAGATTTATTAACTTTGGTTATGAAACTTAAAATACATCACAATCACCATTACACCATTGCCATATAATATTTATTTATTTATTTATTTAACACTTTTATTGCAATACAATCTGGCGGGTTCATTTCAAGTTGGCAATCTCTTCCAACCAACCAGACAAAAGTAAATGAAGCAAGTAACGTGGTCGCATAAATCATTCAAATGACTATCCATCCCCACGAAATCCATAAACATATACGCGAGAACATGCCCACGAACCCCACGAACCCCACAAAGACGGACAATCACCCGAACATTATTTTTCATACGAAGTGAGATATCATCAATCAAAAGGAAAGGAAAGGATGGGGGAGAGGAAAGGAAAAGAAAAATCAGGAATGAAACACGTTATTTTACTGACTAGAAATTAAGAGTTTTTTCAGTCGCTTCTTAAAGCATACCAAGGACGGAGCGAGTCTTATATTGGTTTGTAACTGATTCCAGAGTCTCACTGCATGGACAGTAAAGGACGACGTAAAGAAAGAGGAGCGGTGAACTGGAAAGCCCAATAAACAATCTCTGTTTGAGCGTAGTGCTAATCCATGATTGGAAAGACGCTGAAAATTTTCGGCGAGATAAGAGTGAGCGGCGGGACAGTTTAGGATATTACACAATAGAGACAGTATGTGAATTTGGCGTCTATTTCTAGCATTCAACCAGTTCAATGCCTTCTGGTATGAAGTTATATGATCGTACTTTCGTAGGTTGAAAATAAATCTTAGACACACATTTTGAAGACGCTGTAATACTAGGCGGATAAAACAGATCTCTTCATTTTTTCCTGGCACACAGCTGGCACTTCTTCGTATACCTCGTCATTCATACACGCTCATTAAAAATACTTTTTAATCATTCCTCTATCGAAATTCGATTGATTTGGTCTTACTATGTTTTTGTAGGTATTCCAAAACTTTAAGTACCTTGTATAAATAATTTTTATTAAACTTTCATTATTCATTCTGTCATATTTTCTCTAGAGAGATACACAGCTTCAAACTTATCAAATTTTAGACCGTCAATTTTGATGTAACAAAAATTTATTGAACATACACGTTATTAAAATCAACTAGGTTTGAAATAAACAAATTCATTTGTGTAAAAGGAAAAATAAGTAAAATATATAACTTATTATATATTTTTGTGTTCACTACAGGCTTATTTTTGAGTTCACAACCGGTTTCGAAGACCATCGTCTTCATCGCCAGGTGAAGATAAACTAAATTGCTAAAAATATTTTGACAATTTGGAAACTCTCGAGATTAAAAAATGTATATAATTTAGTCTAAATATCATCCACAACTAAACCAATTTTAATAATAGCCCTCTGCTTCATATGTTTCCTATTTAAAATCCACCCCCCCTTGGATATCCAGACCTTGGCCTGCCCAAAAGATTCATTTTCATTTATCCCCGCCCCATTTACCATTGTATAACATCTCTCCCCACTTCTCGCCCCCTGTCTCATTCCGCTTATATTATTTACACTTGTACAGGAAATATATTTTGTTTATTTTCACCTGACGATGAAGACGGTGGTCTTCGAAACCGGTAGTAAACCCAAAAATAAACTAGTGGTGAACACAAAAATATTAAATAAGTTTTTTATTTACTTATTTTTCCTTTTACATAAAACATGGCACCACAAAGTAAAACTATAGTCTTTTTGAAGATTCAAGAAATAAAGTCATTTGTATTAAAACGAGAAATTTTCAACTTTTTTCTCAAGTTCAGCTTTGTTGTCAAGTCAATAATTACGTGGCCGAACTGCTTTCTTCATCTTAATCACTACATTTTCTCAAGTTCAACTTTGTTGTCAAGTCAATAATTAAGTGACCGAACTGCTTTCTTCATCTTAATCACTGAATTTTCTCAAGTTCAGCTTTGTTGTCAAGTCAATAATTACGTGACCGAACTGCTTTCATCATCTTAATCACTACATTTTCTCAAGTTCAACTTTGTTGTCAAGTCAATAATTACGTGGCCGAACTGCTTTCTTCATCTTAACCACTGCATTTTCTCAAGTTCAGCTTTGTTGTCAAGTCAATAATTACGTGGCCGAACTGCTTTCTTCATCTTAATCACTGCACATATTCTTTAAATTCACATTATTTCCTTATATCCTCATTCCTTTAGTTATTTGACAAAATAATGTATATACTCGTATGTGGAACTCAATAACAGAACGATTAATAAATTAAAAGGATTTAAATGTTCTCTTCTACCGAAACCCGTTTCTTTTTTATAAAAGTATTAAGGTCTTACTAGTGTCATGTTTCTACAAAAAAATTAACTTTTTTTTTAAAATCTGAGTTGATAGTTTTTTTTTACACATTCACCTTACCATTTTCAGTCGAATAAAAAAAACTATGATATTTTTCAATGTTTTTTTAACGATTACAGTGTTTTTTTTTTAGATCTAAACATAATCAGGAATTACGTGGTCTATTCTAAGTTTCTGAAACGAAGGCTTGTGTCGCTAATGAATCCGAGAGCGAAATTCAGAATTCTAAAAGCAGAACATATTTATTTGTGCTTCTCAAACTTTGATCACCGTCATGGCATTTATTTATGAAACAGTACACATTTATGGATAATATAAAAAAAAATATTTACATAACTTTCACGTTAAAATGTTTTTAATTAACAGCGCATGGAATAAAATTATTAAATTACTTCACGTAATAATGTTTTTATTTAACCAATTAATTTCAGCGTGAAAATGATGTGTTTATGTTGTAGTCAGAAATCCTTCTTTGATTGTTTTAAGAAAATATATTTGACAATCATAATAAAATCATGATTTCCGTATTCCAATTGGTAACGTGTATCTTGCGACCTGGGAAGCTAAACACCTTTTGTAGTTGGTTGGGAAAGAAGAACCTCTCGTGTTGTACTGTATCATATACGACGAAAGTGTAATATAATACAATAGTAAAAGGGCAACGTTTATAGCGCCTTTTGAGAGGAGGTTTTCCTCAACGACGTCCTAACTTGGCAGTTGAACCCACTATTGCTTGAACATTAAAAATATTTATAACTGTAGCGACTATATGCGCGGTCACTGAACCCACGAGACGACCTTTGCCCACCTTAACAATGAGAGGCAAACAATGGACAAAGTCCACGCGGTCGGTCATTCAACTCACTACCAGCGGAGACCGCATTCCATGAGAAAAGGAGAGAGCAACACATCTTTCGCGCTGTCTCTCAAAACAAAAGATACCTACGCATCGACAATAAACATATTGTAAGCGCAAAGACGAGACAGCGATATATCTCGTGCGCATTCCCGCACACGTCCAAAATATTATAAATACCGACGTTTGTCAATAAAATTCCTCTTTGCATATTGCGATTTCGACAAGTTTTTATTTATCAACAATCATCCTCATCATATCTCCTTTAAGGAACAATCCGTTCCTAAATAACTATGCGGCAATCTATTCCAATCAATCATAAATATGTCAAAAAAGCCTTAAATGAAAACTAGATTCGAACTATTTTTAATCAAATTAAGTACCAACGAGAATTGAACCAATCACCTCCGGAACGGAAGACAGGCGTCTTTTTAATAAGATCAAGGAGGTTGTATTTATCTTACTATATCTAATAAATATGCTTCCCAGATAGCAAATTTTTCAACCAGCTCAAGTCTTTTATTGTTGAAATGTATATTTTCCACCTTCATGTGAGCAGCTTCAAATCAAGAGCGTTTGTAAGAGCAACTTCAATTAAAAATACTCGGGGTTCCGCCCCTGGCCACTCTGCGCTCCCACCCAGTATTGGCCGTGCGCGCTCTCAGGTTGTTTTACAGATTGTATATACTGAAATTTAAAGTATTTTAACCTGTATTATTATTTATTTTTTTAAAGTTTATTATATCCTTTGTGTTTATGTTTACAATAAGTTTGGATGATTTTCGTATGCATTTTAGGACACCTCGAGGTATATAATTAAAGCATTTATCATTTTACATATATTTTAAATCCCCAAAATATAAAAAAGTGTTCACATTTTAAATTTTATTATATTTTTATAAACATTGACCATCTTCATTCAAATTATTTTGAAATAAACAATCTAAATAGCAAAGGCAATTAAAAAATCAGACTCAAAATTCTGAAATGCCCTAAAAATTAATATTTTTATAAAAAAATATTTAATTTATGGATAAACATAGATACTAAAAGATACTTTAGCCACTTACAAGGGACGCGCCGTGCCATTACTGGGTAGGGCCACAAAGCGGCCAGGGGTGGAGATCCAAGTTTACGTTTTTGTTTTGCTACGTTTAGTCAAATAATTGACGTATAAAACATACGATCTTTACATTTAATATAAAATCTACTTTGGTGTTTTTTTTCCTGGCAATACGGAATACATAACTTATTTCGCAAAAGATTGTACGACTTTACAGTAAATGGCCAAAACCACTCATATTTAACTCGTTTCAGAAATTTATTATATCGCCATAAAGTTAGAAAAAAAAATAAAAAAAGTTGAATAAGCTCTGCACACAGTGGTAACCATTCCCGGAAGAGATGCGAGTTGAATTCAATCTAATTTGGCTCCGCCTGCATGGGACAAATTTTAGTTTAACTTGGCAAAATCCAGAGAGATCTCCTGCTTTGGGCATTAGGAGCATAATTAGATTCCGACACCGCTCCTCGTAGAGCTGTCGTCCTGCGTTCCGAACCTGATCTTGACTCCTCGGGACTGCGGGCTGCGAAATGCGAGACTCGCTCGCGTTACACCATTCCGGATGTTTGCTCTTCTAATGAACGTTCTTTTGCTGCAACACTAAGTGCAATCACCATTATTGTCTTACATAGTTGTGAGGACATATTGCTCTTCAACAGTTTTAAATTAATTAATAATAATAATAAAAAAAAACAAATAATTTGGCGCCGTTCAGAGAGCAGACTCTTCTTAAGGCCGCTCTAACTGAGGATTCGAACACACTATTTTTTATTGACATATTAAAAATATTGTAAAAATAAATATAGACGAGTTAAGTGTAAGGATAGTAAAATGGTGTTTGCGGCCATTAAATAAAGTTCATTTCCCCATCTGCAAATATTTAGGAAAATATATTTGGTAAGAAAACCGCAATAAAACTACATCGAGAGGAGATGGACTGCCAAAACACCATGTAGATCTTCCGGTATTTGATTATAAAATATTTATTTGAGGTATCGTTTTTTTAAGTATTCAAGCAGTCTTATATAAGATATTTTGTTATTTTGACAACCTATGTGACCTAAATGGCAAGGCGTAGGTCCTCTATCCAAAGACTTTTGATTCAATGCTCATGGATCCTGAAAAAAAATGGTTTCTTGTCTGATAAAATAATTTGTCTGGTGGTAATACTCGCTAGACTTGTGCGAATGCTATGACATATCCACTCTTGGGGTAGTTTTGTTAACACTTGCAATTACGAACAACGAGTTTCATGCTTACTCTAATGGTTCTAACGCTGAAGGTTTATTTGTAGAATCGAAAACAATATTGTCTTCCGGCAACTTTCTTCAATCTGTCTTATCAACAAATTCAGATTATTTGAAGAGAACCATACAAATGAAAAAAAAACTGGGATACTGTTCCCGAGAGGGCCCGCGACCAAATCGCCTAAGGGATTACTGTGGTAATGCTATGGTTCCAGCCTCATAGATGTACAAAGATTGGAGAAGATGAAGCGACTCTTTTTTATAAAAAAAAAACTCTAATTGGGATAAGTTTCAGGGTATTGTACGAATGAATGGAGTAAACAGCCTAATAGATTGTTTTTATTTTGTTACAACTCTCCAGTTAAATACAAATATTTAATCTCAGAATAAATTTTTCATAGCTTCTTATATTTTTATATTAGCACATATTTAAACTAATTTATTTATTTTTAATAAAACACTAACAATAATATATGGATTGTGAAGTTTATTTGACGTCTACTTACTCCCTTTACCTAATTGCCCAGTAGCTTTCTCGCTTTAACCCCACTGCAATTAGAAAATATATTTTAGACATGTAACATAATTTAGTTCATCTTCCCCTGACGAGAAAAACGGTGGCCATTGAAACCTGTTGTGAACTTAAAACATCAAATACATCAGAATCAATCAGTATTTACTCCAAAATATTGAAATCCTTTACCGATTTTCTTAAATAACACAGAGTTATTTTATTCACTGATTTGGTACTTACTCGTATACTATAGGACTTTTTTTTATTGCAGAATAATTTGACTCATAAATGAGAAAAAATCTACACAATTGCTTAAATTAAAGTGACAGATCGATTTCGTTTGACTTAAACATTGTCAAACTGACAGTTGGACAAAGCTTTTATAAAGCGAAACAGATACTTATAGTGTAGAATTTCATTTTATTACAGAATAATTTGACACATAAATGTGAAAATATCTACACAATAGCTTAAATTAAAGTGACAGATCGATTTCGTTTGACTAAAACATTTTCAAACTAACAGTTGGACAACGCTTTTATAAAGCGAAACAGATCTGTTACTTTAATTTAAGTTATAGTGTAGATTTTTTCCACATTTAAGTGTCAAATCATTCAGTAAGGATTATTTTAAGTAATATTTGTTATTTATACACTTTTTTTCGTTCTACAACAATATTTTAAACAAATAAATTGCCATGTGATAATTTCTTCCCGCCATAAAGATATATATTAAAGAGGCCTCAAATAGAAATAAGTGTCCCCGATGTTATAATTGAAAAATCGAACCTGTAGCCCTCAGGTTGTAAGATTGGTGTCTTATCAACTAGGCCACGGAGATCATCAATTGTATTCCATTTACGTTGAATACTGTACACCTCGGTGAGATTCGTTGTTTACTGTACACCTTGGTGTCAAGTAGCATTATCTTCCAACCGACTTAAAAGTTTTTAAAGGAGCATGAATTAATTACTAGACTTGAATCCTTTTTAAAATCTGGATACCAAAGTGAATCGAATCCACAACCTCTGATCGAAAGACACGCGTATTGTTAATTGGATCACACAGGTCTCTTCTCCGATTTTCTCAAAAATAAATAACATTTTGTTTTCATTTATACAATTTAAGTCAAACGAGATTTTTTTAATTTTTTTTAATTTGTGTTTTATAAATGTTATTCATTTCATTGTTTTCTATTTCTTAGGTATAACTTATTTTTCAAACAAGTTATCAATATTTAATGTAACAGCTTTTCGTAGATTACAAGTTAAAGGTGAACTAAAAACATTCCGTTTAGTAAACATTGTTTAAAAACTGGAAAACTTTTGAGGAAAGTGAACTTTGGAAAGTGTGTATCGAGAAAACATGTGATTTAAAAAGTTCAGCCATGAAATATAAAGCAAGCCGCATGAGGAGATCCCAAGCTTAACCGTAAGTTTCACATTTTTAAACTTTCTTATTATTTTTATTGAACTTAACAGGTTTTGAATAAAAGATTTCTACAATGTCGATTTATTAATTTCTTCGTTGATTGTTGAAGCACAGACATTTTATGTACAAATTTGTTTTTTTTTAAAGGATAATGAGGAATTATTCAAAACTATCTATGTTAATTTAACCCTTCAAGACCCAATAAAAATTAAAAAACCTTTCCTTGTGCCCGATATATTTTTTTAAAGATTTGCTAAAAAAGTTTTTTTAACTAAATATCGATAATATCGTAATGAGACTGAATTTGTTTAACCCTTCAGGCACGTGTGACGTGCACTGCGCGCGCATCAAAACTCCCCACAGGGACGTATGACGTGCACCGCACCGCAGGATGGACGAAAACAGTGCCCTGTTTTATCATCTATTTATATGAGCAATAACTCAATTACTATAAAAAATAGATTCAAGCCTAAGTTGTAAATACTTTATTTTATTCGAAGAAATCGTCAAATGTTCAATTTATCGTTTTTTCAAAACTACTTGTCGGCATATACCTTTGCGTATGTCGACAGTGACACTAAACTGTCGGCATACACAAAGGATTTCAATTTTTAATACATTCAAGTCCCATAAATGTCGTCAAAATATATAATTTCAAAACTAAACTATTAATACACAAATATTGTAGGTATACTGTAATGACATATAGCCCAAGTGCGGCCCGCACTAATCCCCACGTAAAATATTTGGCCCTGTTACAACAAAAGGTTGCCGACCCATGATCTAAACTGATTTAAAAAAAGCATTCCAATGGTTCTTAAAGTGCTAATTGAATTAGATGATGCTATAAAACCTTATATAAAATATTTATGTCAATTTTACCTCTAGCTTCATAAAAAAATTAAACGTCCCTAGGACTGGAAATATGTTTTAGGTATACGAGCCTGAAGGGTTAAAATATGTTTATAATTTAGTGAAGAACGATAAATTTTCTTACATTCTCCTTTATGCAAAGCTACTCGTGCATCACAGAACTTAAACATGTACCGGTCTCAATTTGTTTCTTGTGTTTAGCACATACCTTGCAAGTTTTGCAGGGCTTTTCTTTTTTTCAGTTGATGGAATACGTATTAAAAAAATACTTAGACATGCTCAATGAGAACCTTTTTGGAGGATCCCGGTATTTTCTAATTCTATTTGAACTTGGAGACTAGTCAGTCTTTAGATTAATAAGTCAAAATCTTCAAGAATTGAAACTTGATTGCACACTGATAACATGACGTCTAAGTCTCCATCATATATCAAATCATGCATATATTCATTGTCGGTGCTAGAAATCAAGAGACTAACATTAAAAGGTTGTATTGTCAGCAAAAATATTTTTTTGACGCCAGTTATATTCCTTTTTTTGGAAAAAGTATTGCTTACGTAAAAACACGGGAGCGCAACTCAACGTAAATTTTGTTTATCACATTTCCACATGGGGCACAAAAGTATAAAAAATCAAATAGTGTGTGTCTATACCATAAACAAAGGGAGGGATAAAAGAAGAGTAGAAATGCATGCCTTGTGTAGAATTGTTGGTATTACAATGTTTTATTACATTAAAAATGGTTGGAAAAATAAACACTGTTTGTTCGGAATCGTTTTTATAAGTAGAATTTAGAAAATCTTAAAATGGTTTGGCCAAATTGAGAGAATGAGTTGCGAAAGATTTATGATATAAATATATATATTTGAAGTTTATGGAGAGCGAGGAATCGGTGAACCGAGGAAGGAGTGGAAAAAGATAGTTGGAGAAATTTTCACTCAGGGAAAACTAAGAAGTGTGAAAAATAGGAGAGCATGTACGGATGTAGACGATGTGATAGCATGGGTAGAAAAGTGTGGAGATTCATGCTTTCTGTCTACACCAAAATGGACGCGGCTTGATAATATGTACGAGTATGTATATAGTAGATAATTTCAGAGTAATTTAGTGAATAATGAATTGTGAATTATAATTCAGAATTGACAATTCACTTAGAATGTTCGCATTGGTTAGTAGCCTTAAGGAGGTATTCTACACTAGAGGCGTGAATTTCAGACGTTTTTTCAGACTTAATAAAAAAAAAAACTAAAAATATTTTAAGCATACATTTTTGACAGTTTGTTTATTGATGATTTGAGAATGTTCAAAAAATTTTTGAAAAAAAATAAATTGAAAATACAAGATGTTATCAGCCGTGTTATATCTTGTCGTAAAAAAGGGGGGTAAGCTGGTCGACATGATTGAAACCCTTTTGTAAATTTGAAACAAAAATCATATACAGTTTCTTAATACGAAATAATGTAGTTATAGTTGGTACCAAAAAAAAAAAACAAATTCGTAAAACGGTGGCTGTCTGAAAAAAAGTATTTTTTACGCTTTTTTTCAAATTTTGTAATTTATATTGTAATTTATTTTATCAAACACTGTTTATTCCATTTTTTTGAAATTTATTTATCCCACCAAAAAGTCGAATAAACAGTGTTTGATAAAAACAATGTCGTCAAACCTCCACAATGTTAATGCCTTAACTATCAACACTATATGAATTTAATTACGCATTTAAATAAACAATTACTTCAAACAGTTTCTTTGCAAATATTACTACTGTTTTTTGTATCTTCATGTTAGTTAAAGATAAAATTTTGCAATTTTGTCAATAATTTTAAGTATTTGTATTAACTTGACTTATTTGCATTTTGGTTGTGAAAGACACTGTTGTGTCGTATATAAAATAAATAAATTTCTAATGTTAAAAATCCATTTATTGTTAAGTCCACCACGTATTATTAAAAGTGCGTAGACTAAAATGTATTGAATTAAAACACACATTTGTAGTAAAGAACATTAAATTAATTAACTAATACATATACAAATGAAACGACAAAATAATTTTCCGGCTTATAAATTCTCTGGTTTGTATTTGTTCTTGAAATAAACTTTTGATATACATTTCCCTACATTCATATGACTATTTATATATGCAATATATTTGCTTTGAATAATGGATGTAAAATAATATTGTAAACTTTGTGTGTCTTTTTAAGAGCAGCTAATAATTGCCACTAAATAAATTCAGGAGCAATAAATTTAAAATATATTGTGTTTTGGAATAAATATAATAAATAACAAGTCACCAGAGTATTGGCACGGATAATACTGCTTTGGATGTTTGAGCCGATATCTCAATTATTCCGACATTATAATGTAGGCTGATAAACACAATGGGGCTGTTTAGGAAAAACACAAGGGATTTAAAAAAAACGTTATTAAAGTTAAACAAGCCTAGTTAAAAAATATTAAAAGTGTTTTATATCTAGCGAGAGATAACTTGTATCCATTCCAAAAAAGTTTAAAAGAAGTGAATCTTTCCATTAGTAATTAACAAAGATCGAAAAAACATAGTTTTTAGATGTCTAAGTTTTTAAACTAACTGCTCCGAGTATAAATTTGGGTAACTTATTTTTTAGCGTAACACAATGATATCGTAGGATTTTCGAAAAAATAATATTTAGTTTTTCGTTACGACTTTTTCTTCTGCCAGATTTAAAAAATACATAAGTCATTTATTGAAAAAAATGGTCTTGTCACAGTCTTAGAAATTCTATAGCACTACGAGTAACCAAAGGTTATTCAAAATATACATTTTCTAATAAATTATATTTTATTTAGTAAAATAAATTAATATTTGAAGGCCCTATGGCATCAGCCTACCAACGTACTGGAGGAAGTTTGTTAACCCTTCTCTTACGGTGATAAAAATAATACGCGTGCTCCGGTGTTGGGTAGTGAGTACGCAATAAAAAATTAGCGATTTTAAATCGGAAAAATAAGAACATTCATAGATAATCCCCTTAATTAATTATCATTGAAGTTAAAAATTATGATAATTGAAATTTATTTGCTGAAAACATTAAAAAACCATCTGTCCCCGCTCACGGAACGGGCGTACGTCTAACCTATTTGCAAGCTTAGAAGCTACTAGCGGCGCGGAATGTCAGTCGCATACCCCGGCGCTTACGCTTATGCTTGCGGCGTTGAGACAATTCAGCTCCTCGCAATTCAGTCTAGTATGCAAGAGTGAGATGCGAATATAGTGTCGCGCTTCCCGCATACTATTCACCTATCGTCAAGACGAGGCACTCGCAGCTTTTAAATGCGAATTTGTTTTCGATCTTTACAAAACACCTCGATGTAGTCGATAAATTCTGATTATTATTAATATTATTTTTTAAATCAATGCGTAAATATATTATAGAGGAATACCTAAAGTCTTAACCTTGTATTTATTATATTTATAGAGATATTGATGGTTATTAGAAGCAACGTGTAGAAGACACCCAACACAGGGAAGGAAAGGTTAATAAATGAATTATTTTTGAGCGTCTTCTTATAGAAAATATCGACATAAACCTGTAGAAAAAGGGTACAGTTATATTTTATAATATTTTTGTAACATACGGGGGCTGTGTTGATTTAGTTGACCTTTTAAAATATACTAAAAGGACACGTGTAAAGATGGGCTTCGCTGTATTGTTTAAGCATTTAAACCCACGTTTACATGGGGAACGCAATATTTAATATAATATATAGGACCAGTTAATACAAAAAAAAACAGAAACCTATCTAAACAGTATAAGTAGTTATATTTATATAAGGCACAAAAAACCAGCTAGCACAGATAACCAAACTGTCGAAGTAAAAAGGAAATTAAATCTTTTTTGGGTAGCTTTTGACAAGGTTATTTTAAAGTGTCGAAGTAACGCATTTATTTCACTGAAATTCAGGGTATTTGACCAATGCGCCCTTCCTGTTTAAACATATGGCTCAGAAACAATAATGGACGAGTTACGTTTGGTACCTTATTAAGGAAAACAATAATGGTTTTTGAAATCAGACCAAGTTTAGCAATGTAATTGAAAAAGTTCAGTTGGCTGAAGAGGAGACCGAAATATCAACGAAAAGAGTCTTGGAGTGAGGACGCGTGCCGATAACAAACCACAAGAATATCTGCCTACTGATGGATGGATGACCTCAAGCAGTTTGCTATCGTACAGTGGATGCAAAGTGCTTAATACTGGGATCTGTTGAGTAGAAAATAGAGTGCCTACATCCAGTAATGGACATATGTAGACTTAAATGACGACGGACCAGCAACTAATTTCTTAAGAAGAATCAAAAGAACAAGGTTTGTAAACCTGATCTACCTTGATCAGACGATTGGCAGTCTAAAAATCAGACGATATTAATGTAGCTCATCTCCCACAGGGCATTATTAACATTTAAAAAAAAATCTTTAAAAAACGAGGTGCATCAATTTAATTTTGAATTTAAATTTATCTTTGAAGAAAAAGTATTTTTTAGTATTTATCTTTGGCATTATCTCCGAAAAGTATTCGCATTTCGCAATTAGGAAAGCTTTTGAATATTTCTAATTTGTATAAAATATTCCAGGTGATGTTTCCAACAATAATTTCCGAGGAACGAAAGTTATCCCGGGAAAATACAAAGCCATGTAAATTTTGCTAAACTTCAAAAATATGTCGAAATTCCGACGTTTGCGAAAAGTACGAATGGCCGTTTAGCACTTCTTAAATATATTTAAATAACCTTATCACTTAGAAAATTGTTTGAAATAGTTCGAAGTCTCGGGGTGAACTCAAATATAAGCGGATTATCTAGGAATATTCACAAATCCTTTAAGGATATGAAAACTCCTTATTCCCTAAATGTAGCATAAAACGCAGCCTTAACGTACTTAATGTATTTAATCACATTTTTTCTCAAAAAAGGCGAAACATTTGAAATAAAATGCGTTATATAATATTTCTACTTAATCGAAATTGTAGGTACATCAAAAAAGAAACTTGAATATTATAAAAAACTGAGAAAAATAATTTTATCCTTCACATACGAAAATCGCATGTTTTCGTCTTTGTGGTATTTGGTTCGATTCCTAATGGTGACAAAAATATCTTTCACTAGTTTTAAAAAAATATGGGGTGATTGTCGTGTTGAGTTGATTTTAATTATTTTTTTCAACCCTAAGTATAAGGATCGCAACGAATTCGGAACGTCGGATATCATTGAATCCCACTCAACATGGTAAAATATTTTAAACTAATGTAAAACAGTCGTGAACAATTATAAAATATTTTCAACTAATTTAAAACAGTCGTGAACAATTATAAAATATTTTAAACTAATGTAAAACAGTCGTGAACAATTATAAAATATATAGTATATCAGAATGAGTCTCCGTATGTATTTTCTTCACTTGAACAATAACCGCATTTTTGACTGTTGAAACATAATTATTTTCTTTACAAATGAAGTCATAGATAAATCCTGCCATTTCTGGTCGTTAGAAATAATTTATTGTCTATGCCAAGTTTAATGTTATCAATGACCACAAATAAAAATATTTGAACCTTCGAGACACAATTTTGTTTGGAGAAATCATAATGACTTAAACATTATCATTTATTTATGTATAAAACAAGATCGCGTTTGAAATCACATCAGAGGCGCACCAAAAGTGTAAGGATTAGCCCCAGGGCACCAGTGCGCGGAGCGCTTTTAGGGGTTAATCAGGGGCACTGGAAGGATTGTGTTTGTCAGGTTTATCAATTGCACAATAAACTCTGTTGAAAGGGTTAATCAACGGCCTATGGTGCCAAGTGAAGGTTTTTGAACAAAACCGACTTTGGACAGTCGGATCAAAAATGTTACAATATGAAGGGTTTCCGACCGCAGCTGTTTCAAATAACAGTAAAATATTTTTCTTTATTTACGCGAGCCGGTACCAAAGAGTCAAAGTACCAAAGAGCCGCATGCGGTTTGCGAGTCACTGTTTAGCCATACCTGGTCTATGCTATCGATGTAACCACTTCATGATAAACGAGCAGCTTCTTAAAGAACATGATGGAAATACAAGAAACTTACTCTGAAGCAGGTCAGTTTATACAAAATTGATGACACTAGAAGATACACACTAAAGGAAAGGTGTGAAGAATTTAAACAATACATTAAGTTGAAAAAGGGACTAAAATAATATCAGTCTATAACCGGGAAAAAAAATCATGTTATATTGACCTCAAATAAGTATGCTATTGAGTCTGTCATACATTGTCATGCCACATAGTGTTATCAATGCACGCAGTTCTATGGTTCTTTCATTCTTGACAAATATAAAAAAAAATCAATCTGTTGTTTAAAGTTAAAGCATTAACGTTGTGGAGGTTAAAAGACATTGTAATTTATTTTTATCAAACACTGTTTATTCCACTTTTTTGTAACGGTATAACCCTACCGGTTTCAAGGCTTTCACCTCATCTTCAGGGGAGCACAAACAAGACTAAAACTCTTATTTAATGGGAAAGGCAAAAATGGAATACTTAGCAACAGTGGTGTGTATAAACTTTTATGTGCTGACTGTGATAATTTCTATATAGGAAAGACAGGAAGATCTTTTGAAAAGAGATTTCGTGAACACAAATCTGCCTTAACAAATCCTCTAATTTATTCTGAAATGGCTAATTGTCACCGTGAGAACCATACTTTTTCTATCGATGATGCCAAATTCTTACATATCAGTAGTAACGGAAATAAATTGGACAGATTAGAGGCTCTAGAAATTTCTAAGTCAGTACATCGGTTCGAACATCTGGTAAACAGTTATATCCCAAAAATCTCTCCGCTCTTGGCCGAAATCATCCCATGCCTCCCTTACCCCTCAGTCCCCAACCATTGAAGCGTGTATATCGGTACCAGTTCGAACAGAATTTAGTCTTGTTTATGCTCCCCTCAAGATGAGGTGAAATCCTTGAAACCGGTAGGGTTATACCGTTACTAAAAGTGGAATAAACAGTGTTTGATAAAAATAAATTACAAAAAAAATTCAATCGTGTTATGACTGCTTTACATAATCCAAATATTAAGTGCAATTTTTTCAATAATGTGAATTTTTTGCAAAGCACGTACTAATAATAAGTTCTTGATTGACATCAAAATGATAACTGAAGTTTTTATACTAGTGGTATTAATCAATAAAATTGAAGTTTTCATTGATAATACGAGTAGTATAAAAACTGCAAAATAAAAATTGCATGAAAAATAGAATCATATTCTGCGGATATGTCACCACAGAATTTTAAAAGAAGAAAAAAAATGTGTATTTAAAATGAGAAAATGTATACAAAGGAACGATTTTTACAGAGATAATGACAACAACTTGTCTGCCGATCCGGAGGTTGCGGGCTAGATCCCCGCTGGAACCAAGATTTTTTTAAATAGGATTTCAGTCTGGTTAACACTTAGGGCCTATAAAAACATCTTTCTGGTTGGTTGGAAGAGATTGCCACATGGCAATAAACTCGCCAGGTTTAAAAAAAATACTGGATATCAAAAATATGACGATTTCCCTCAATTACACCAAAAATTAAATTTTGCATAATTCATGGAAAGAAAATCATTCAAAGGTCGATTTACTTCGTCAAGTCAAGGTTTCTCGTATTGTTAGACCTGGATATATTTAGAAGGCTTTACGCGTTGCTGCCCCCTTAACGAATTTTTTATCGAGTCATAAGAAACTTTGATATTCGGAGGTTGCCTGTGCTATCACACCAACTGTCAAATTTAAGCGATTTGGCTCAAATGAATTATACAGACCAAACCGCTATCTTTTATAATATGCACTGCTTTGATTTGAAGTTCGTGATAACGCTTTAATATTATCCTACGTTTGTTCATTTTCTGTTCTAGTTCCCATCATTCCTAAGATCGAGTTTCTTGATTCAAATCATCCAAGACCAAGGAAAGTATCATTGGATCAAGTGAATGACGTTCTGAAAGAAGAAAACGTAGAAAGTCAGAGATATTGAATGATAAGGCGTATGGATGTAAACTAGGCTAAAGATGTATGTCGAGTTAGGAAAGTATGGCGCTTTGCCCTATTTGCCTACCCCGGTAGGGAAATGGCGTGATGGTATGTATGTATGCATAAGTCTATTCCATGTTAAACCTATCACGCTAACCGGGTCTGTTTTCGCGTTCCACACAAATAATTTAATAAAATAAAATACTCGACAGGACAGTAAATACTGTAGAGATGCTTGCATTGAGAATAATACACGAAGTCATAATGCATGATAAAATACTCGACAGGACAGTAAATGCTGTAGAGATGCTTGCATTGAGAATAATACACGAAGTCACAATGTATGATAAAATACTCGACAGGACAGTAAATGCTGTAGAGATGCTTGCATTGAGAATAATACACGAAGTCATAATGCATGATAAAATACTCGACAGGACAGTAAATGCTGTAGAGATGCTTGCATTGAGAATAATACACGAAGTCACAATGTATGATAAAATACTCGACAGGACAGTAAATGCTGTAGAGATGCTTGCATTGAGAATAATACACGAAGTCACAATGTATGATAAAATACTCGACAGGACAGTAAATGCTGTAGAGATGCTTGCATTGAGAATAATACACGAAGTCATAATGCATGATAAAATACTCGACAGGACAGTAAATGCTGTAGAGATGCTTGCATTGAGAATAATACACGAAGTCACAATGTATGATAAAATATTCGACAGGACAGTAAATGCTGTAGAGATGCTTGCATTGAGAATAATACACAAAGTCATAATGCATGATAAAATACTCGACAGGACAGTAAATGCTGTAGAGATGCTTGCATTGAGAATAATACACGAAGTCACAATGTATGATAAAATACTCGACAGGACAGTAAATGCTGTAGAGATGCTTGCATTGAGAATAATACACGAAGTCATAATGCATGATAAAATACTCGACAGGACAGTAAATGCTGTAGAGATGCTTGCATTGAGAATAATACATGAAGTAACAATGTATGATAAAATACGGAATGAAGTGATAAGGGATGAAAATAAACTAAAGGCTGATGTGTTAAGTAAGATGAATAAAAATATGCTGAGATGGTTTGGGCATGTAGAACGAATAAATGAAGAAAGACAAACAAAATAGATACACAGTGCAGATGTGAGTGGAAAGCGTACGAGAGGAAACGTAGAAATTGTAGAAGTTGAATGATAAGGTGTATGTATGTAAAATAGGTTAAGGAAGTGTGTTGGGTTAGGAAAGTATGGCGCTTTGTCCTCTCTGCCTACCATGACAGGGAAATAGCATGATGGTATGTATGTATAATTCCATTCCGTGCGTAATGGGACAACCGCTCACAAAGACCAACACCAATCATGGTAACCGGGGTCTGTTATCGCGTTCCACATTAACCAGGTAATTAATCCACATTCTAGAATCAAGAAGATCTGAGTTCATTTAGTGATCAAGATTCTTAATTAACTTGCATCATTAAATATAAATATTGTGGAATTTTTTGTAGATGTGCTCCGTCAAGTGTAATTTTGTTATAATTTTCAGGAATTATTTAAACAAAGTACTTTTTTTAAATGTCAATCTAAATTCATGAGTTATTTATAAACGATCAAAAAGTATAAAAAGTAAAGTAACATAAATTAGTTTTTAGACGAAACTAATCATACATAAGCTAAAAAACTTATTGTTGCGTTGGTGGATAAAATTAAAAGTTCTTTTTTTGTAACAGAGCCATTGATTTCGTTGGATTGAACTCTTTTTAATGATGTCACAAAAACATTTTTAAAATCTTAAGTCTAAAAATTGGCATAAGTAGGGTTTGTTAAGCAAAAGTTCGTTTTGAAGTAAATATGTCTTTTCATTTTTTCACATATTACATTCTATACTTACATATATATACTATAAAACCATTTCCTTCTTGAGATAGGCATAGAGGACAGAACGTCTGACTTTCGTATCTCAAAACACATATCCCCTCTTCAGATCCATTAACTTTCTCATACAACTGACTTTCCAAATATCGTTCACTTGATTCAATAATACTTTCATTGGTTTTTCTCCAGCACGATTTTTTTAACATTTACACTAAATAATAATTGTGTTAGTTTATTCATACCTTCTACATGTCCAAACCATCACCTCTTGATCTTACTCAACAAATAGGTCTTTAGTTCATATTTATCCTTCATCACTTTATTCTGTATAATGTCATGCATTAGCTCTCTATGAATTCCTCTCACTGCACGCATTTTTATATTATTTATTTGTCTTCCATACTTCAAAGTACTTCCATACATCAAAGTTGATACTAAAATACTGTTATGACCTATTATCTTAGCGAATTTTTATACTATATGGGTCGAATTATATACATAATTATATCAATCATTATAACATTCATAGCCTACGAGTAGATGATACGTCACTTGTCTAACTCTTGACTCCATCTCGAGTTCAATCGCCGATTGTGCCCGAAAAAATGTTTCGGGTCAGGTTTTTTATCTTCGTACATTTCGATTAGAAGAGATTCCTCTTGAAAATAAACTCGACACGTTGTTCTGCATGAAACGTGTATAATATTTCAGTTATCAAATAACTGGAAAAGGATCTATTCGAGGGATCCTTCTCATACTCAGCCAGCAAATGCTGGAATGACTTGTCCCAGGCCTTGAAGGAGCGGTTGAATAGTTGTACCTTTAGATATGCTCTAAAGTGTTATCTTCTGGGTAGTTAATGGGTGTCTCAGTGGTTAAAAGATCTCTTAGTTGCTTTTTCTTTCTTTTCTCTCTTTTCGCTGGTGGTGAATCGGGGATTGTGCGTACGTGTTTGTGCGTTATCTTCTCATTCATTCTTTTAAAACTGCTTAACTATTTCAATGTATTTCTGCCTAACTATTTCAATGTTGTTTCAACTACTTCATTTCCTATTAGTCATTTAATAAAATTTATACTCCTTTGAGGCTTTTCTTTTTTTTGTTCTTGCTGACAGTTAACCTGTGGTGGTATATGTGGGTTTACTTTTTATTTTGTTTTCTGCCATACGTTTTTGTTTTTTTATGTAATCTTTAATCTAGATGTGTGGGATGGAAGCCCACCGATGACCTTGCGGTTGGGCTCGCCCTACATTAGTGGGGTGTATCTCGGCCGGGGGAATGTTTGTGGGATGAGCCCGGACCTTTTAATGTCTTCTCTATTGAATGTATTTTTTTTGTCATATATTTATTTTCTGTGTTTTTTTTTATATTCTTGTTCTACGTGTTCAAGGTTGGGGGCTGAAAAATATCTGGTGTCCCCGTGGCTGGGCTCACCCTATATTGGTGGGGTGTATCTTGGCCAGGGGGATGTTGTTAGATGAGCCCAGACCTTTTGATAGCTTCGGTTTTTTAATGTATTCTCTTTTTAATGTGTTCTTGAAATGTGTCTAAATGTATTATGTACATACTATGTTGCTATCAATAAACCTGTATTTATTTATTTAAAATTGAATAGACAACTTAACTAGGTCCTTCCATAAAGTTGAATAGACAACTTATCTAGGTCCTTCCATAAAGTTGAATAGACAACTTAACTAGGTCTTTCCATAAAGTTGAATAGACAACTTAACTACATAGATCCTTGCATAAAATTGTTTTGTATGATCACGGTAAATAAACATTTTTACGGTTATTTTTCTTGTGAAGTTTTGCAATTTTACGAACAAAGTAAGGTTTTTTGTTTTGTTTGTAATTTTTACTAAATTTGTTTAAGAACTCCATAACTATTGCATAGATAACATGATCGTGGCTTAGTTAACAAGAAAACATTTTTTCCAAGTAGGGGGCTAGAGGTTTGGTTCCCGTTGCTACCCGACTTTTTAAAAAGAGCCCAGTCAGGTTTTGGCGTAGGGCCTCTTTTACATTCACCTAGCGGATTGAAAGAGATTGGTTCTATGACAATTAACCCAAAAGGTTGCTATGAATATAACAAAATACAATGTAATACAACACAACAATATAATTGCGCAATTTATTCAATTTTGGGTGAATTGTCTAATAAAAGTAAAATTACTAAAAAAAAACGTCTCTGTTTTTTTATAAAAAGATCCCGTCTTCATTTAATTATGACAAGAAATATTAACAAACGTTTTATTATTTTGTTTAAAATATCCTAAATGATAAATCAAAGCATGCAAAAATGAGGTCATCAGATGTATGTTATGAAAAAATAAAATAAGTACTCAATTGTATTGAGAGTTGAAGATTAGAATACTTTGGGCATTTCACAAGACGGAATGAGCATGATTCCATCTAAGCCAAATTGCATAAGATATAAATAAAACGAAGTGTAGCAAAAATAAGAAACTCCAGGCTGAAGATCCTAAGAGAGTGGTTCCACCGTAGCACGAATACATTGATCAGAGCAGCTGCAGACAAAGTTAAGATAGCTTTGATGACTGCCAACCTCCAACGTGGAGAAGAAGGAGCAAGCAAGGAGAAAGCACATTGAAGAAGGTAACCGTGAGATAATATTGTGTTCGACCTCTGTAATCGAGCTTTCTAGTTAAGAACCACTGGAGAAGACACGGAACTCATGATTTATTATTGTGCATGCTAGAACAACATTTTCACATTAACTCGGCGCGTGTGAGTATTTTTATTAGACTCTTTTAATAGAATAGGACCGTCTTTTTGGGAGCCATCGGGAATCGAGCACGAAACTCTTGGAGGAAAGTCAGGCATTTTACCAAAAAAATAATTGATTCATAAATATAAAGTATGGCTGAAATCACACAGTTGTAATAAATTCTTAGCAAGATATCCATTAAACGTATATGTATGTATGCATGTGTGAAAATAGAATTGAAGAAATTCTCTAAAATACTTTGTTGATTGCGCCCTCTAAACTAAAGTAAGTAGGCTTCGCAAATTTCCGATTACGCTCGAATAAAATTCCCTCTTACTCCGAGCCCTTCATAAATTCACCACCAATTAAAACTTTTGGATTGTCCCCCTTTCCCTCAGCGCAAAGAGACTTTATTTAAATTTTATTTGAAAGGATTTCATTATTTTGCAAGATTTAAATGGCAAAACCATTTAAAGATTTAAGCCAGCGTTATTTATTTGCTTTTAATATTTTTACTCATTAAAGACTTTTCATTTTGCATTTATTTACAGAATTATACGCTTTGTTTTATATGCAAACAATAAATAAATATTCATATTTAAGTTTGTTCATTTTACTTGAAAATGTAAATGACTTGAGAAAATATCTTTATTTGTTGTTAACGGTAGGTACCTTTTTTATTTAAATAAAAATGGGACGTTGTATATTATGAACTTAATTCTATTCCATTTAATTCGTGGCGATACTACCAGACCTTTTATATATACCATAATATACTCTATCAGCCCATACAAATTAACATTTTAAGATGATACAATCTAAATCTAAAGAATTTTATTTTATTTTTAAAACTACTCAATCTAAACCTATATAATTTTATTTTCTATGATAAAATACACTTGTTTATAATTTTCTATGATAAAATACACTTGTTTATAATTTTCTATGATAAAATACACTTGTTTATAATTTTCTTTGATGCAATACACTTTTTTATAATTTTCTATGATACAATACACTTGTTTATAATTTTCTATGATACAATACACTTGTTTATAATTTTCTATGATACAATACACTTGTTTATAATTTTCTATGATAAACTACACTTGTTTATAATTTTCTATGACAAAATATACTTGTTCATAATTTTCTACGATAAAATACACTCGTTTATATTTTTTTATGATAAAATACTTTTGTTTATAATTTAAAAGTTTAATTTGTTTTTACTTACATTTAAGGTATATTCAAAGTTCAATTTGTTCATAAATATACAAAATATATACCAGTACACCATTTCCTTTTCGGGAGCAGGCAGAGAGAACAAAGTTCGAGACTTTCCTATCTCGACGCAATCGTCTCCTTTTCCACATCCATACACCTCTTATACAGCTCCTATACATGTATTACTTCTTATGTTTTCTATCAAATATTATTCACTTGACCCAACCATACTTTCTTTTGTCTTCCTCTAGGGCCACTTAATTAGTATAGGGTAACTTATATACAAGGGCCCACTTAGTATAGAAATCAGAGCTTAGTTTACAACCATAATCATTTTAAATAGTGAATATTTATTCTCAAATGCAGTCACTATATTATGATTTTTCATAAGCACTTATATTACAGGAGAAAGGTTCTTTTTTTCTTTGAAGAGGATAAGAAACAATATTCGTTTTTCATTAGGAACTGATTAATTTAGGCCTTTTAGTATTATAATCAGATATTTTGAAATCTATTTACCTAACAACTTTGAAAATCTATTTATCTAACACCTTTGAAAATCTATTTATCTAATAACTTTGAAAATCTATTTATCTAACAACTTTGAAAATCTAGTTATCTAACAACTTTGAAAATCTATTTATCTAACAACTTTGAAAAAAAAAGTTTATCTAATCGTTGATTTAGTTAAAATTGTATTTTATTATATACGTGTTTCATACATTAAGTGAAACATATTGCATCAATGTACGAAGACAGAAGCGCATGTGCAAGAATAAAAAGGGACCTTATTGAGTGATTTAAAACTACTAAAGGTGTAAAACAACGATGTGTGATGTCACTTTGGTTGTTAAATTTATGTATAGATTCATGTATGCTTGAATCGAAAGGTAATTGGAGAGGTGTAAGAATGAATGAAATAAATTGATGTGAACTTCTGTATGTATATGATGCGGTCACGCTTGTTGAAAATGAAGGTGATTTAAGGGACATGATAAGTGAGGTATATGAAAGATGTCTAGTAAAATGAATGGAGTAAAATCAAAGGCAATGCTTATAAAAAGAGGTATGGTATAAAATGTGTACGATATACGAGTTAACTGAGATAAATTAGATTAGGTTGATGAGTTCTGTCATCTGGGCAGTCTGTTGACGTGTGATGGGCGATTTGGAAAGGAACATTGTAAGTAGGGTATCAATAGGGAACAAGGTGTGTAGTTTATTTAATGCGAGACACAAGTGCTACATGGTTTGCTCTTATATAGAGGAAGACAAACTTAGACACCACAAGATGTTTTGTGACAATACTGAACAAAATATATTCAGAGCATTGTGACACAAAGTATTGTCAATATGGTGAATACAAAATGCATATTTTATTTTATTTATTATTACACATGACAAAAAAATATAATACATAATTTGCGAAAAAACAAAAGGTAATTTAATTTTGACATACATTATTTTAATGGATCTGGGTTTGTCGCCTTTCATTTGTCGTATCCCCAGTAAATTAGGCTTTTGCCTGTATCTTACTGAGGATAATATGAACACAAGGTAAACGGAATTTTTAAAGTAATATACAACAAACGCGAAATATCAACAATAGCAAAAAAAGCAATCAATAATAGTGTGTAGGTGCCCACCTTAACGTACGGAAGTAAAACTTAGACTTTGCAGAACAAAGATAAAAATAGGATTAATGCGTTGTTTATAGTTAAGGCATTAACGTTGTGGAGGTTTAAAGACATTGTAATTTATTTTTATCAAACACTGTTTATTCCACTTTTTTGTGACGGTATAACCCTACCAGTTTCAAGGCTTTCACCTCATCTTCAGGGTAAACTTTTATGTGCTGACTGTGATAATACCTATATAGGAAAGACAGGAAGATCTTTTGAAAAGAGATTTCGTGAACACAAATCGGCCTTAACAAATCCTCTAATTTATTCTGAAATGGCTAATCATTGCCACCGTGAGAATCATACTTTTTCTATCGATGATACCAAGTTCTTACATATCAGTGGTAACGGAAATAAATTGGACAGATTAGAGGCCCTAGAAATTTCTAAGTCAGTACACCGATCGGAACATCTGTTGAACAGTTATTTTGCAAAAATCTCTCCGCTCTTGGCCGAAATTGTCCCGTGCCTCCCTCACCCCCCAGCTTCCAACCGTTGAAGCGTGTATATCGGTACCAGTTCGAACAGCATTTAGTCTTGTTTGCGCTCCCCTGAAGATGAGGTGAAAGCCTTGAAACCGGTAGGGTTATACCGTCACAAAAAAGTGGAATAAACAGTGTTTGATAAAAATAAATTACAAGGATTAATGCTGTGGAGATGCGTGTACAAAGGAATATTTGTGTATTGTTAATGTATGAAAGAAAGCAGAATGAAGACATCAGAAATGAATGCATGGGTAAAATGAATGTTTTGAGTATGATGAAGGAAGGAGCTTCAAAATGGTTTGGACTTGCTTGGCTTGAACACTAACCGTTAGACCATGCGCACCGACGTATATAATACATAATAAATATGAAAATACATGAGTCAAATTCGAATATTAAATAGGTTTCTTCCTCTGTCTTACGAATCAACTGAATTTACGTTGCTTCCATCTCTTTTCTTAATGTACAGGCTCCACTTCCATATACCAAAGTGTAATAACCCACAACTGCGCGTTATTATTTTTGAAGATTTTGCAATTACTTTATTGTTGGAGCTAAATATAAAGTCTATCTAATCTATGTGAATCTTTTACATTTATTAAGAATCGATCGATTGGTAAAGATTTAACGTTTCATAAAGTACTGCAGATGGTCAAAGAACGTTTGAAGAACTCCATTGATAGATTTCAGTTGGAGAAGTTAGCCATGTACGTAGAATAGCAGATGATAGAATCGTAAAAATAAATGCTACAAGAACAGGATGGACGAAGAAGAGATGGATCAATTAGATAAAGAAAGTTTTTACGTGACTTGACATTATATTTTAAGGGTTCTTGGTTTTACAAGAATATATAAATGATTGGAAGCAACAAACCATATCCCTGTGTTGCCCGACTCGTTGAATAAAGGAAAGAGAAATTAAGAAGTTTTAGGAAATAACATATTGGAACTAACATTTAAGCTAGTATTTATATTGGAAGATTTGTGTTCAGTAGTGTCGTATTTGAAATGATTTTTGACCAAAAAAGATGATTGTCTACCGTAAATACAGTTTTTAGTGACAAAATCACGATAAAAGTATATTTTATATTTCGAAAAAAATAAATTGTTATTTGTGACAATGCTTTGTAGTTTTTGATTTTGGTCCACAATGTGTATTTTATTTTTACCAAAAAAAAAACGCACATTGTGGACCACAAATATAGCCATTTTTAACTAAATCATAACATAAGAGTAATTTAAGAATATTTAGACGTTATTTTAAAAAATTGCACTATTTTTCCGAAATTTAGTAATATGTTGGATATTTCGTAGTTTTTGACAAATATTTCCTATTTTTATTTACAAAAGCACCTCTTGTCTACTACAAATAAAGCATAAAAACATATCTTGTCTACTACAAATAAAGCATAAAAGCATCTCTTGTCTACTACAAATAAAGCATAAAAGCATCTCTTGTCTACTAAAAATAAAGCATAAAAGCATCTCTTGTCTACTACAAATAAAGCATAAAAGCATCTCTTGTCTACTACAAATAAAGCATAAAAGTATCTCTTGACTACTACAAATAAAGTTTTTTTAATAAAATGACGATAAGAGTGTAATTTAAAAACGTTTTTACATACATTCATTTGTATAAAAGCAGAAGAAAAATGTAATAACAAATGATAACGCAATTCTATAAACAACATTGATCGCAGTTATATGATCCAATACGGCTCTCAAATTTTGTAGGGAGTAGTGGTAAAAAGCGCAAAATAGTGTTATAAGGTGTATTTGAATTTAAATAATTCATGTGTTTACTGATACAAAAATATATTAAAAATACTGTTTGTTTCTAATTTTTGAAACAAGAAATGACTCAGTGGTAAGTACATCTTTTTTTAAACATACAAATATTAAAAAAAAAAAAGATGAACTTATTTTTTAAATATACAAATATTTAAAAAAATATATGAACGCCCCTCTTATCTCGCCGAGAATTTTCAGCGTCTTTCCAATCATAGATTAGCGCTACGCTCAAACAGAGATTGTTTATTGGCCTTTCCAGTTCACCGTTCTTCTTTCTTTACGTCGTCGTTTACTGTCCATGCAGTGAGAATCTGGAATCAGTTACAAACCAATATAAGACTCGCTCCATCTTTGGCATCCTTTAAGAAGCGACTGAAAAACCTCTTAATTTCTAATCAGTAAAATAACGTGTTTCATTCCTGATTTTTCTTTTCCTTTCCTCTTCACCTTCCTTTCTTTTTGATTGATGATATCTCACTTTACATGAAAAAGAATGTTCAGGTGACTGTCCGTCTTTGTGGGATTCGTGGGCATGTGCTCAAGTATATGTTTATGAATTTCGTGGGGATGGATAGTCATTTGAATGATTTATGCGACCACGTAACTTGCTTCATTTACTTTTGTCTGGTTGGTTGGAAGAGATTGCCGCCTGGCAATAAGCCCGCCAGATTGTATTTGCAATAAAAGTGTTAAATAAATAAATAAATATTTTAATAGTTTTTCTATTTGCGAATTGTACCTATCAGTATTTATTTTAACGTATATAAGAATATTAAATGAGTTGATAAAAGTCAAACATATTCTAGTGGGAAAAATCTAAAGTAGGGACCAAACTCAGCGAGGGATTTAAATTGATGACCTCGTGCAAATTATTTCATTGCACGACCCAGCAACTCAAAGTAGAGTATAAGACGGACTATGAAAATTTTTCCAGAAGTACTCAAAAATGTCCAAAAAATTCAAGTCTAAAGACGCAAAAAATATAATTCAAGACAGTAATAAAGTTTTAAAAAAATATTTCAGAAGTATACTCGTATAGTTCTTGAAAAAGTTTAATATCTCTACCTGAGGTATAAAGTGGAAGAAACTTACCTTAATCTCTATCTTAGAACACCTTTCAGATTACAACCTTTCTCTCGTCTTTCTTTGTTTCAGTCGAGATGAATGGTTTTAATTTCATATCACTCCCATTTAAACGAAAACCTCCTGAAAAAAATCGGAAAATATTTCAGGATTTAAATGTGCTTTTTTTATGAGAGTTCTGAAAGCAGAGTTTCATTTCAGCTTTATTAAATGTTTGCCAAATATATGACAAAACCTCCGCTCTTTTTGAAATTTTATATCAAATTTTAGAGAACAGAGTTTCACTGACCGCGTTTGAGTTGCATTGGAAAAATAATTTAGCAGCTTCAAATAATTCCACATTTAAGCTGAGAAACTATTATCAGATTTTTGGTACATTTAAACTGAAGTAACTTTGTTACGAAATATTTTTCAGGAAAAGTCTCTTTTACATTTCAATTTGAAGGCATATAAAAATAAATAAAAAATAATTAATGATCTTTTCTGCGGTTGTCAATCATTATTTGAGGGTGTTGAGCAAAAGTAAACATAGTCAGGCTATTTTATTGTACAAATACAGCATATCTTTATCAATACAATCATAGTGTGCTATTTTAAAATTCACAAAGAGTTAACGTGTTGCAAAATATATTTTTTTTAGAATTTTCCACGATATCGTGCAGAAATAACTTGATAAAAATACGAATTCTGTAGTCAAAATTCACAGGGATAATATCTTAGTATTTGGTGTTTATTTCATGGATATTATATTAGGGGATATTTTATACGTCAATTTATGAAATTTTATCGAAAGCAATTCAATTTAATTCAATAATTGATTTAATATTAGGCACGATAGGAATATTATGTATTGAAAATGAAAACTGATTCAAAATATTATAAATACGTGAGGCGCGTGCAGCTTTAAGAAGCACTTAAATACAAGGGTTTTTGAGAAGTCTTATCATAATTTATAAATAAATATGAACACTTGATATACTACACTACACTACACCTTATTTCAAATAAGCAATCATCACATACTGTAGTTTGTTTTTCCTTGGTAAGGTTTCCACCGTTTCTTACCGCATATATTTTTCAACACATATGCAGATACGGGGATTTTAATCTGATGCTCACAGCCACAGTCTTTCTATCCTTGTATTATTATTTTTGTATCATATTAAATCTTTTAATAATAGTGACTTTGAATCTCAAGTGAAAACACCCTTGAGAAGAATCTGCCCTCTTAACGACGCTTTATAAATTGCCCTTTTTGTTATATTTCTTATATCGCAAAGTTAGTTCGTATGAGATGGGCTGGTTATATACTACGAATGATCGAAACTAGAGCAGCGAAGAGCTCAACCTGGTTGAAGCAATCGGTAAAAAAATGTTGGGAAACATTAGTTCTGTTGGTATGACTGAGTGATTCAGATTTTTTTTTATTATTACACATGACAAGAAATGTACATAATTTGCGAAACAAGAAAAACAATAGATAATTTAATTTGAATATACAATCTTAATAGATCTGGGTTTGTTGCCTTTCATTTGTCGTATCCCCAGTAAACTAGGCTTTTGCCTGTATCTCACTGAGGATATTTAGCATGAAAAAATAAATCGATACTTCTTTCCGATTTTTGAATACACATATAAAAAAGCCCGTTGCACTTTCTCATCAACCTGACAAACAGTGACACTCAATTACAACTGGAAACATCATGCGAAATCAAACTCTTCACACATCATCACTCCAGAAAGACCAAACTTGTTCATCCCATAATACACCGCACACAATCATACAAATAAAAATAACAACAAAAATATACAGAAATACAAATACAAAACAACAAAAATTAAAACAACAAGAAGAAACCAACACTCAAGAGCTCACACAAATCTTTTCCACACGTCATTCAACCTGAAAGCCCAAATACTCAAAATCCTGTAGTAATAATAACAACCACGCTCCGATCGACTGTCTAAATGGTTTTCCTCCCTTTACCTGAATTGAATTCAGCACGCCATTGTATGTCATGGGAGCCAAATAAGCATATTGTCTTTGGGCAAAAGAGGTTTTAACTCTAGGGATGGTGAACATTTCATTAGTTGCCATGCGTGTCATGTGTCTCTGCTGAGTCTGCATCTTCCCTTCCTCTCGATGGTAGTGCCAGGGAATGGATTTGAGATGCAAATTGGCTATGTTAGGACCCGATACTCTCTGAAAAGCTCCACCGTGGGATATTGGGCAGGAAATTTACTAATTATTTTTATAATCAATTTTTGGGAAACCTGCAATATGTGTTTTTAGGTTAAGGTGCATCCCCCTCCCCCCCCAAACCGATATATCGTAGGAAAGCGCTGACTGACATAAGGCAAAGTATATACTTTTAAGAATATTTTTACTGAGCACATTTCGAATCATACGAAATATGTATCCTAGTTTTCTGATTTTTGTGCTCAAAGTGTTAATATGGACCTCCCAACGAAGGAACTGATCAACATAAACTCCAAGGTACTTTATACTATCAACCCTTTCCAAAGAAACACAACTACAGTCAGCCATGGGTGAACAAGTGTGCAGTGTTATGTATTTATTTGTAGGTGCTTGAGTTCTTGTAGATATGCTTAATGTGATATTTTTAGTTTTTTGGGAATTTAGAGTCAATAAATTTGAGTCCATCCATTATTTAACTACACGTAATTCTTCGTTAGCCTTTGAAAATACATCATCAATTCTACAATAAATCAATAAACATAAAAATAATCAATCCATGAAAAGTCTTTACCTCTAGGCAATTCAAAGTATTTCTTTAATCTTTCAGGATGTGCGGGAAGTATGAATTTGAAACTGGAGAGATAATGATGAAGAGCATATGACGTGAGTCGTTGCTAGAAAGCATGGTTGACAAAAAATTGGACAGGTTTAGTGCAATGTGGCAATCTCTTATAACCAACAAGAAAGATATTAAACATACCTGAAGTAAAAACCAGACAGGAAAAGTTAAAAAACAAATCTAGGTTCCTACGGAAATCGAACCTGCTATTACTGGGCTGAAAAACATAAGTATTTCTTACTTGGACACTGATAATTAATTATTTGTTTTTAAATTAATACATAATGTAAAAAAAAACAGTTAAACTTTGCTCAAAAAATATTCCTGTTAAATTTTCTTTCTTATGAAATATAAAATTACATAATTAAAAAAAAACCCTCTTATTTGTGTATAAAATATGCTTCATAAAATTCTTGGATTACGAAATACTTTTGACAATGAAAAAACTCCCAATTACTTGTTAAAAAAGTTTTCAGGCGTTTTTTCAAAAATATATTTCATTTAGATATCCTCGTAATAATAAAAATATATATATGTATACAATTTTCTTTAACTCCATAACGCATAATAAAGCATTTTCGTGTTACGCCAAGTAAAATTTTCACCCTTATAAAACATAGGGTTATTCTTAACTAATATTAAAAAATAAAATATGATTTTACAAACAATAAAATATTTCAATAGGACTAAAAAAATTTTCATGGGAAAAATACCCATTGAGACATTTCGGGAATGGGAAAAATTACCCATGGTCCTGAAAAATATAATAACAGGGCCAAAACGGAAGGACATCATTAGTCTCGCCGTTCACGGAGGAAATTCCATTTTTTCGACCAATTCAACTAACCGATGAAATATTTTTTGGTCATAATAACAATTCCGACCACAGGCCCTGAAATTCCTGAAAGAAAAAAGTCTTTCAATTTTTTTTTCGCGAATAATGAAAAGTTTTGTGGGTGTATCAACCATAATTCATCACAAACTTTTAATTAAAGTTTTATTAAACGGATGTGATGTTGTTTGACTTTTATACTTTTTGATATTATATTTAAGAAGATGCGAGTATTTTCTTTGAAAAAATTAACGCATTTATTAAAATGTTACGTCAAAAACATTTTTAATTCATAAACTTTTTATATTAGCAAAAAGTAAAAAAAAAAAAATTATTTTGATATTTGAAAGGGGACGAATAAATTATACATCGCGCACTGAGAATAATAAATGTTACGACAATATTTGATATAAGGGATGAATTGATACTTATATATTAAGTAAAATAAAGAAAATCACTCTCAGATGGTTTGGTCATGTATAATGAAAGAATGAAGAAAAACTGACAAAACAAATATATAGCACGATATGAGGGGAAGGCTTGGTAGAGGAAAACCAATGAAAGTGTTGTTGAATCAAGGGTTTTTTTTTAAACATTTTAAAATAAGAAAATTTAAAGTCAAATAAATTGTGGGAGTTGTGTGAGAAGGTGTTTTGCGTCACGATAGCCAGACGCTCTGTTCTTTCCGCCAACCTTGCAGCAAAAAAGCGTGATAATAAGTGTGTATTTACGTTTTCAAGTTTTAGGTATTTGTTTGGTAAAACTCTTTTAGTCAAAAGAAAATAAATACTCAGAATATTAAACAAATAAAATAGACGTAGCATGTTCATAGTTAGTTACATTATTCAAATTAGATTAGTTTATAAGATATACATTTGTTTATAGGTACCCTTTGGCAAATGTTGGTTTTATATATTACTTTAATAAAAAACACCTCTTCCAGTTTCCAAAAAACGGGTTTTTTTTGTGATGTTACATTTTTCTTAATGTTTTATAGGAGTTTTTTAAACTAATATATATTTTTGATAAGCCTTTTTAAAATTTCAGGTGAAGGGGTGTAATGTAGGGGCAGGGCCCTGGCGAGTCTCGGAGTCCATGGCCCCCTCCGGGACGGCCTTTTGGCTCACTGCACTATTCTCCATCATGGTAACAGGTAATTTCCCTTGTTCAATACACTATTCTCTCTTTACTCTCTGCTCTTTTCTACATCTTTGTCACATGTAATTTTTTTTACATACTGAGCTATTCCTTATTATCGTCACAGACAATTTCCCTTACACACTAGTCTATTCCTTATCATGGTCACAAATAATTTATTATATTCATTGCCTCTTTTCCATCCTAGTCATGTGTATTTTTTCATGGTCACCGACTGTTTCCCTTTGTACACTGATGTATTCCTTATCATGGTGAAATTAAATTTTCCTTCTTCATTGCGACATCGATTACAGGTAATTTATCTTGCTCACTGTGTTATTCAGTCATAGGTAATTGCTCACTGTGTTATTCAGTCATAGATAATTGCTCACTGTGTTATTTAGTCACAAGTAATTGCTTACTGTGTTATTCAGTCACAGATAATTGCTCACTGTGTTATTCAGGCATAGATAATTGCTCACTGACCCTTGATCACTAAGCGCTTCTTCATTATGCTCACAGATAATTTCTTTTACTTACTGTGCTATTCTTCGTCATGGTTACATGTAGGGACTGAGTACTTTTTAGACGTCTTTACCACTTAACATCTTGTTACACCCCCGAATGTCATGCAAATAGCGAGTAATAATTATAATGTTAGAATATATAAGTGTACCTGTTCCTCGTTGTGCGTTAGAACAAATTTCTACTGTCCTTTTTTTAATTGACGAGTGATAAAATAATATTTTTTATCACTGAATATTTTCATTTAAAAAGAAAAGTACAAAATGATTGCGCTTATACAATGCCTGATGGGAGTCTAAGTAAGACTTTAGGCGATTGAGTACTCGGTTGCCAGATTCGAACCCATAACTCTGTCGTTAACGCATTTAAAACCAGCTATCGTTTACGAGAGATAACATTTTCTAGAATGGAAATAGTGGGAATCCCTTATTCACGTGAGATGAACGTATAAGAGAGATTGAAAAATTGCGATAAGCTTGAGTGGTCAATTATGGTGTGCAGTATTAATAGCAAAATCATCTGAGGCCGAGCACCCATGCAATGGAGGGACCATATGAATAATGCAGTGAGGTGTTCATTTTGGGAGGTGCCACATAAGGCAAGAGATCGCTTGTACTGAAGAAGGATGGTTAATGAATATGGTGATCACGATTCTTTTTTATTTAAGGAAAATACAAGGAAGACAAAGAAATTTTAGAAAATAAATTGGAAAACATATAGCCACGTTTAAAACCATTTACTTAGTTTTTTTAGTAACTAAACGACATGAAAGTAAAATAAGCTTAGTTAAAATTAAGTTTACAGGAGGGCTGGGTAAAAGGGAGGCGTTTCAGCTTTCCTTTCAGCAGCCGCCTTCAGACGTAAGCTAATTGCATGAAGAAGATGAAGGAAAATTATGCATTTTATGTTGAAACGACATTTTTGATAAATTTTATACAAAGATCCTTAGATATTTTAATAATATTAAATGTATATACCAACTATGAACATCGTATAATCAACATAATGTTAATTTATATTGCCAAATTTGAAGTATGATAGTGAAATGTAGATATAAAATTAGTCTGAAAGAAGCCGAATAAATCTAATAGAAATGCGTGCACTAAGAAGATTACGTGGAGAGTGAATGTATGATAGAATATGGAATGAAGGGATTAAGGATGAACGGGAACTTATTGGCTATGTCTTGAGTAAGATGCCATGGATTGAACAGTTTAATGCATTCAAGATGAGTTGATTGGAAGAAAAAAATGCTGTAAAGCAATAAGTCTGCTAGATCTACCATGTTTAACCATGTGCACAAATAATTAAAATAAAATATTGTATAAAAAATAAGATTAGGAAGATTATTCTGAGTTGGTTTGGGCATGTGAAACTACTAAATATATAGGTAGAAATACTAAAAAAAAAAAACCGAATCGCGAATGGAGATTTATGTATTAAAAAGCAGAACGAATAAGGGTGGTTCAATAGTATTTTGAATTAAAGTCACTGATTTTAGTACATCGCACATTAAGATATTAAGGTAAACTAGACATTAAAAAAAAGATGGACCATAACATAATGTGAATAATGGAGCAATCCAAGGAGACAGGATATGTCCAAAGAAAACCATACAACGAATAACATCGTCACAATGGCCGCCGCCATTCAAAATGATCCGACGATTTTAACCGGTAAATTAGCATTGTTGGCGTTATTCGAAGGAGTGTGTCTTGTACGAGTAACTATATATTGCAAAAGAATAAAAAAATATTTAAAAAAAAACATTTCAATTTTATTTTTGTAGCTAGATTCATGTCCTAAATTTAAGTTCAGTTTTTTTGTGAGTGATGAATGTACATTTGCATACTTTATTTTTTTAAATTTCTTTTTAATATCATTGTTTTAAAAAGACAAAATTCGTATGAGGTACGTTAAACCGTTGATAAATAATATTTTTGTCTCAGAGCCAGTCACCTGTCTGACATGATTATTATTGACAAAAAAGGCTTCAGCGGAAGACGGACATGTATTATAGTCAAACCTGATTTTCTCTTAAATTCTTAATAATTATAATAATAAAATAATTTATACATCGCTATTAAGAGAGCAGGCTCTCATCAAGCGTAAAACTACAAAAAATAAACGAAAGTTAGCAAAAAGGTTCATGTTTCGAATCGAATATCCATTTACCGACATAAATTGGTCGATTGCTTGAAATTCTAAAGGGCCTTTTATTGTTTTTTCCAATAGTCTTTTCATTTCAATAATCCCGTCTTATACTCTTAGCGGAAAAGCGACTGTTAAAATTGTGTCAGACATGAACTAATCTGCAAGATTATGGATTGAGGCAATTTGCTAGGGGACACGATTCTCGCTAAAAAATATCATCATATTAAATAATAAAACATTACTAAGAGGAACGGTTTCTCAAAAAGCGCTCTGGAAGCGAAAATTGGGTGAAATTTTAAATTTAATGTTAAATATTTTAAGATGTCATTTTTCACTTAGATTTATTTAATGAGAATAATGAATATAGGTTTATTAATAGCAACATCAGATATTTTTCATTCCACATCCTTAAACACGTAAATTAATTTCACCTACTCTAGTTGCTCTAAGCACGAAGCCTCGATGAATCGGGCCATATATACTATAATGTCATCTCTCAGTCACGCTCTTTAATAGGTCCGAATCACCAATTCGGAAATGTTGAAGAGTACCACATTAATAATCCAATAACAACAAGTAAGATTTAATACAAAAATTAGCACACTAAGGATATTTCACATTTTTTGAATAAAAAAATAAAGCCAAAAGTTTAAACGTGACAGTATTTTTTTCTAGCAATAATAACTAAGCAAAATTATTATGAAAAATTCAACTTCAAATACTAATCGATTTTATGACGTGGTAGCTACCGCGGTTGTGACGCTATAGCTACTGCAGTTGTGACGTTATAGATACTGCGGTTGTGACGATATAGCTACTGCAGTTTTGACGTTATAGCTACCGCGGTTGTGACGTTATAGCTACCGCGGTTGTGACTTAATACGAGTAGCTCCCGACAAAAATTGACAGTCGTATTTGTTCTTAGAACCAAATGCGATTTTATACATTCAAACTAGCGTTATCAGTAATAGTTTTTGTATTAGTAGAGAGGACCAAGGTCTAAGTGAATGTGATGAAATGTAAGTAGCCTGAATAAAGGGATATGTACGTGCAAATATGGTAAAAGGAAATAATTAGTTAGAAGAATGGTTATCTAGTTGTAAGTACGTATATGTGAGGTGCGCGACCGCGTGGTAACGTACTGGTCTTTCGTGCGGTAGGTCGCCGATTCAAACCCCGCGCTATCCTTCTCTTCTCGAATGACACAAGCGTCTTTTCCACATAGTATTCAGTGTATAAGGGCACCTATGGCTTCGGTCTTAACATTAAAACAAAATGACAAAACATGCCGGTGTGCTCCGAAAAATACACGCCGGTATGCATCACTTCTGTATGCCATCGGATCCAGTGCAGCGGTGAGTGGTCGGTGAGTTGGCTGGTGTGCAACCATTCAGTTAATTTAAGATGAGAAAAGAAATAAAACTCCACGGCACAGCTTCGATTTCCCATTAAATTGACGTTGGAGTGGTAAGAGGATCCTCGATTGCGAGGCCCAGCAACGAGTATGTAGGTGCTAACTATTTCTAAGAAATGAAATATTAAAATTATTAAAATTACATATAGGAAATCAAAATAAAGTAACCTTTTATTTATAACATTTCGAGGACTTTTGAAGAACTTTTTTGAACTGCTATTTAATTGATATAGTGTTTTTTTAAATCAATTTTGTGATATTTTTCTCGTGCTGAAGAAGATTTGTAATGTTACACCTGACTAGTTCCGTCATTTATTCATTATATTTTGTTTTTAATTTGTTTTTCAATAATTTGTCTTTTGTGTTTATATTTTTTGCACAGTGCGGGCTGTGGATCTGTGAAAGGCACCGTTTTGTGTTGGTGACATATGATTTTGAACGAATTTTTACCTGTTTCTTGCTCATTATTTATGTTTGAAAGTATCATGAATTTTTTTATTATATAAATAAATAAAAATAACGGGTATTGTATAGAATCCCGGCTGCAAGTGTGGTGTGATTTAAATAATGAAACTATAGTCCATGTATTTTTCGCTTGCCCTTTGCGAAACATATTTAATTTAATAAAACCCATATCTTTACCGCATCCAATGAATGTTGCGTTTCTTCTTTCTTCAAGGAACTTTACCACTTATAGATCGATTGTTAAATTTTTGTAGCTTAATCAGTTGAAATATTGAACCATCTAGAATTGTCATTTTTAAAATTGGTTTTATAATATTGACTTATATAATTGCGTAATGACTTTAACTTGGTGGTACAAATCATCCTAGTTTGGGTGGATTCCATATTAAAAAAAATTACATGAATTAAATTACTACATCAGTGCTTAAGTCATACATTTGTATTTAGGTAAATCCTTTTGCAAATTGTTAAATTATATATTGATTTATCAAATAAACTAAAAAAAGTAATAGTTTTGTGTATTTTGAGTCAGATATTCTTCAAAGATATCTTTCTTCTTCTCCCTGGCTCCATCCCAACTCACTGTCTGCGAAGACTGTTGGGGTCAGCTCTCCTCGTCCTCAGGTTGTATGCTGTTCTGTCCCGGACTACGTCCCCCAAGCCGTGCCTCTGCATTAGGTTATCTTTTTGCACCACCCATTAATTCTTTGGTCTTCCTCTGGTTGTTATACAAGGACGATCCATTGAGATTGCCTGGTTCACAATGTGATCGGGTGCTCTGCGTCCAACGTGCCCATACCATCTCAATCGCATCTCCTCCATCTTACTGTTGATGTCTGTAGCATCTAGGTTTCCACGAATGCGTGAACTTTTTATTTTGTCTCTTAGAGACACACCAGCTGACCAAAGATATCTTTGGTTGATAAACAAAATTATATATAATTTTTTATCAATCAAATATATTCTCGTACTTGATAAGAAAAAAATGATTAAAATATACTGATCTACTTAAACTACAAATTCTCATTTAAAAGATAAAGCTGTGAAATTATTTAAACGATGATTCCATTTTATTTGATGTTAAGTTTAGAAAAGTTTTGAGTAATTTGTATCCATTCAAAGTAGAAAATTAGTACGCATAGTATTTTAGTTAGATAAACTAACGAATTGAGTGTAAACAAAACTAGCAAATCAAACGAAAACTAATTCTAGGAAGGAGGCTGTTATATACGGACTCAAACACAACTCTTGATTTAATTTATATGTCTTTCCTGATAAGAGAAAAATTATCAGTTCTTAGGACTTATTAATTTTCATCTCAGCATCCCACCTCGCATACTTGAATACGACCTCTTATAGAATTTCCCTCGAGTTCATAAATTCTTTGGAAGAAGGATTATATTTCATTTGATGATTCTATATAAGGTTATTCACAATATCGTTAATAGCCCTGATATATTGGCTAAAATTAGTTTTCTCACTGCCGCTAGAAACCTTTTACAAGTCATTTGTGCTTTTAACAATTTTTTACTGCACGTTGTAAATTATCAATCGTGAGAAGACAACAATTGGGTAACAACAATCGTGAGAAGACAACAATTGGGTAACATTGGGTAACAACAATCAACAATTGGGTAACAAGACAACAATTGGGTAACAAGACAACAATTGGGTAACAACAATCGTGGGTAACAACAATTGGGTAACAACAATCGTAAGTAACAACAATTGGGTAACAACAATTGGGTAGCAACAATCGTGGGTAACGACAATTGGGAAACAAGACAACAATTGGGTAACAGTAATCAGTAAGACAACAATTGGGTAACAACAATCGTGAGAAGACAACAATTGGGTAACATCATATCTGGATTGGTGGATATTTTTAATATAGATGTTGTTGGGTTCAGGAGGATCCTTTGCTATTAGTTTCTCAACCAAGGTCTTGACTGGAGAGCTTTAATTATTTTGTTTATATTATTTATAGTTAAGGCATTAACATTGTGGAGGTTTAAAGAAATTGTAATTTGTTTTATCAATTTATACACACCACTGTTGCTAAGTATTCCATGGAATACTTAGCAGCAGTGGTGTGTATAAACTTTTATGTGCTGACTGTGATAATTTCTATATAAGAAAGACATGAAGATCTTTTGAAAAGAGATTTCGTGAACATAAATCCGCCTTAACAAATTCTCTAATTTATTCTGAAATGGCTAATCATTGTCACCGTGAAAACCATACTTTTTCTATCGATGATGCCTAATTCTTACATATCAGTAGTAACGGAAATAAATTGTACGGATTGGAAGCCCTAGAAATTTCTAAGTCAGTGCATCGAGGTGAACATCTAGCAAACAAATATATCCCAAAAATCTCCCAGCTGCTGACCGAGATCGTCTCATCCCTCCCTTCCTCCTCCCCCCTTTCACCCCTCCCTTCCCCTCTCCAATCCACCAACCCTTCATCCACAGTCCTCAACCCGAATGTCAATCGTTAGAAGCGTGTATTTCGATACCAGTTCAAACATAATTCAGTCTTGTTTGTGCTCCCCTGAAAGCCTTGAAACCGGTTGGGTTATACTGTTACACAAAAGTGGAATAAACAGTGATTGTTAAAACAAATTACAATGTCTTAAACCTCCACAATGTTATACATAATTTTTTTAATCAATCAAGGATATTTTTGAAGTACCATTCGACTCAAAATACATAAAACTACGACTTTTCTATTTTATTGATAAATCAATCTATAATATAACAATTTGCAAAAGGATTTACCTAAATACATATTTATGATTGAGGAATTAATGAACTAATTCATGTTATTTTTTTTGTTTTATTATGCAATCCGCCCAAACTTGGATAATTTGTGTCACCAAGTTAAAATTATTATGCAATTATATGAGTCAATATTATAAAACCGATTATAAAATGACAATTCTATATAACATATTAATTAGATGTTAACATGTTGTGTCCATTTTTTTCCAAATTTGAAAATGAGCACCAAAAGTAAAACAAAATGGTAAAGGTTTTCCATTTTGTTTTACTTTTGGTGCTAGAAAATTTTCTGCTCTACAAGATATTGTGTTTTGCTTTTACGTTACACGTATTATTTTATTTGATTACAAGCCTTCGAAATGGAATGTCAAGTAGACGAAAGTGAGCATTTTCGACACCTCCTTCTGTTTACGTTCAACTACGAGATAAGTGAACGCAATCAGACAGTCAACGCGGAGCTATACATTCTGCAAATGCAGCGGCTCAACACTGCAATGCAACAAAATATGCCGGATCGGCAATATGGTGTTATTCTGCAATACGACAATGCTTGCCCTCATATCGCCAACATTACGAAAAATGCCATTCAAACGCTTGGTTGGGAAGTCCTGCCGCACCCTCCTTATTCTCCAGACCTCTCGCCGTCGATTTCTACCTTTTTCGGTCACTTTCGAACAATTTGCGCGGTGTTTCCTTCAATAATGACGTCGAATTCCTCGAGTCAAGACCGGGTGGTTTTTATCGCACAGGCATTGAAAAACTTGTAGAACGTTGGCAAGAAGCTGTAAATAATGAAGGAGAATACATTATTGAATAATTTGTTGTAAAATAATGAAGGAGAATACATTATTGACTAATTTGTTGAAATTTTTTTCTGTTTTGTCCTCTTGTTCTCTTCATTTAGAAAAAAAAACGGACACAACGTATGTTAACACCCAATACTTCAATATTTCAACTGATTAAAAAAACAGTGCACTCCAAAAAACTCATAAAACAGTGCAAAGCAAAGATCTACGGACTTTCCTTCTTCGACAATGATGATGGTGTGACTCAAATAGTTATCGGGATAGGATATAGATGTAGGATAATGCTTCAGAATTTTTAATGCTACAGCTTATGGAAGAAGGTGCCAACAACATCTGGTTCTTATAAGAAGACGCAACAGATCAC
Source organism: Odontocerum albicorne (assembly GCA_949825065.1). Taxonomy (NCBI): domain Eukaryota; kingdom Metazoa; phylum Arthropoda; class Insecta; order Trichoptera; family Odontoceridae; genus Odontocerum; species Odontocerum albicorne. Next base: position 37,593,891 of record OX463850.1, read on the forward strand.
ACAGCAAGAGAAACAATGAAAAGTTTAAAGCAATACTTCCCAAATCGATTAATATTGAATAAACGAAATGTAAGATGGTCACTTTGTTCACCATATTTGAACTCACCAGACTTCTTCCTGTGAGGCTTTCTAAAGGAAGTTGCAATGATATCACACGAAATACTAAGAAATGTAATGGAAAATTCCATGAAAAGAGCGTACGGTATAATGTCTGACATTTACGTGATATACGAGTATGTTTTTGCATTTTATGTAAAAATACCAAATGATGAACTCTTATTTTCAAGTTAATTTTTATTATTTATTGTATTTCGTTCATAAGTTATATCAAAAATAAGTCTTAAAGGAACTTTTGTAGGTTACAAATAAACGACCTTTAAACTTGAGACCGAAACATCTACAATTTAAACGAATCATGTCAAACCATTTGGTGGTTTTCAAATGGTGCGCATTCAAGATTCTTTGTGTCTGATTTTGAGTCATAAATCATTTTATGGGAATACAATGCGAGAATAAATATGAAAATGTAAATTGGAGAAATGAAATATTTATAAGAAAACCAGACCTTTGCAATATACGGGACAATTTACCTCAAGCGATAAAAGTGCCGCAGATATAGTAAGTCGTTATTTTATGGGTTGACCCTCTAATTTTATATTTATAATATTATTTTCCACCCCCGGGGCTATCGAGAGAGTGTGGAAAAAATATGGAAGAAAGTAAACGAAGAGGAAACCATTAAGGAAGGGTGAAGATAAATCATGGGGTTAAATAAAGATCTCAAATTTTCCACAACGACACGTCTATAAAAATATTGGTAAAAAAGACTTTTTCTTAAAGAATATGTATATTTATAGAATATAAACATATATTGTACCAAAGTATGGCAACATTTTGCAATTTATGGATAGAATATCTAAAAATGGCACGCAATTACCCAAATACATAACATAGTAATAAGATTCATCCTGAAGGAAAAAAAAAAGTCAAATTTTAAAACAGATGTCGCCTTAGTAGTAAAGTATTATCGATAATACATTAGATAGTTCTGATTTCTAATAACAGATGACGCACTATTTTTTAAAAAATTTGCTAATAAAATAATTCGTGCATAGTAATAATTTAATTATAAAATTGATATATATATATATTTTTCTACATCCTGACATAGTTTTGAATAAATAACAGTCGCGATTTTTTGTGTAATCTTGACATTCAGCTGTCAGGTGATGTGCTGGAGTGGTCAAGTTGTGTTTAATGCGGTCTTTTATTTAGGAAATTGATTATTATAAAAAAATAATTTCAAACAAAACACTTTATCTTCTTTGGTGAGTGTCCGTTATTTCCTCCTTTTTTATTACTCATTCATTGTAAATAAAACGTTCTACCTAGGGGATTTATTGTTGTGTGTCAATCTCTTCTCAACAATAAAGATGTTCAAGAGCCAATGAGTGAAAAACCAGAATGGAACCCAATTTAATCAAATTTGAGACCAACGAGAATTCAAGATAGACGACTTAACAACTACATTACGGAGGTCGCCCCTTTCTTAATTTCTTCTGCCTTCTCTTGTCTACGTACTGTTTCTTAGTCCTCTAGGATATTTTGAAAGGTTTACTTTGTTACATTTTTCCTCACTTTTTTGTTCTCTATATTTGAATTATTGGCTAACTACTGTTTTCTATTTGTTTACTTGTAAGAACCCGTCAATAATGACAGAAGTTAATATTTTTTTTAGTATAAGCCTATCTTTGTGCTGCTTTGCGTTGTCGACTTGTAGCTGCTTCTCTAGTTTGGTTTCCCCGTTGTGATAGACGCGATCGTCTCTTCCTTTAGTAGCATCTGCTACTCTTTTTGCAGTCATCTTATAATTTTGATCCATCGTTATGAGTCCGTAGTATTTTGAATTTAAACATTTTCTTCCAGAAACAACGGAAAACTTTCATTTTAAGGTTATTTTTAACATAATGACCATTCCAGGAATGAAACGCATCTTTCTACTGTACTACATCTTGTATCATCAAAACAATTACCAAATCACTCATATTGATTGTTCGATATTTAGTGTTGTTCTGATAAATAAAAATTATATTACAATCCATATGCTGATAAAATGCATGATTTGGTTTTTATTTTTCATTCATGGTACAATGTACCATACAAATTTGTACATCGTACAATGTACTATATAAAAATGAGGTGCTTAGCCGCGCGGTACTGCATTGGCCTTCCGTGCGGAATGTCGCTGGTTCGAACCCCGTGCTGTGTCATTTATTGCAAATACAATCTGACGGGTGTATTGCCAGGCGGCAATCTCTTCTAACCAACCAGACAAAAGTTAATTAATCAAGTTACGTGGTCGCATAAATCATTCAAATTACTATCCATCCCCACGAAATCCATAAACATATACGTGAGCACATGTCCACGAACCCCACAAAGACGGACAATCACCCGAATATTCTTTTTCATATAAAGTGAGATATCATCAATCAAAAGGAAAGGAAGGGATAGTAGAGAGGAAAGGGAAAGAAAAATCAGGAATGAAACACGTTATTTTACTGACTAGAAATTAAAAGGTTTTTCAGTCGCTTCTTTAAGCATGCCAAGGATGAAGCGAGTCTTATATTAGTTTGTAACTGATTCCATAAAATTTTACTCTAATTTTTTCATACAGACATTTTTTTCGCCTAGTATTCTGTGGTATAAAAATACTTATAACTTAGGTTATATCTGTTCTTTCAAAAAAGGAGAAAAAACATACCGATGTATGTTTGACCGATGAGTTTGCTGGTGTGCAACAGCCAACTCATTGAAAAAAAACAAACCCTACGGCACAACTTCACTTTTTAACTGAATTGATATTGGAATAGGAGGGGATCCTCGATTACGAGGCCCAGCAAAGACGACCATATAAATATGTTCAAACAGAAGTTTGTGCATCATTAAAAATATTTACAAAATAATCCTGAAACAGCAAAAAAATGAAAAAAAATTCAACAAAACCAAATAAAAAGACAAATGAACATAAGAACAGAATTTAAATAATACGAAAGTTAGCAAGTATACGAGTCAAAATAATTATAAAAATACAAAATATTGACAATATACGAGTACACAGTTGAACACACGATACGGGATCGTCTCGAGTCAGCTACCCGCACCTCACCACACGAATTTGACATTAATGCGTAAATAAAGTTCAGTACAAATTCTATACTTAATCAACTCTACAATCAACTTACTTTTATAGCTTACCTGACAACTGTAAAATCTATCGCAAATCTCAGAAAATTGATTTTCCAAATGGTTCATCTATTTCCAGAGCAGTTTTGTTAGTAAAAAGAGGTCCTTCGCTTTATAATAGGAAATAGTCTTATGGCATGAATATACTGAAGGAATTCTTATATTGAAATAGCTTAGTAATTCAGGATAATTGAAGTGGGAGAATAACGCTCTATTTATTTCCTCAGGTCAAATAGCGGTGCAGCCAGACATTCAGCCCGAGTTCCTGGCACCCCTGGAGAACCAGACCGTGACGCAGGGCAGGGATGTGCACTTCACCTGCAGTGTTAATCATCTGTCCGAGTATAAGGTACATACATATAATATATACAGGCAATCACGTTTAGACTGATCGTCAAACTTTCCTATTACTGCATACATCCTTTATCTCCTCCATATTCAAACATCTTATCACGCAGTTCCCAATATTTTACTTAATCTATATTTGCAAAATGTGCGGTGAAGATGCTTTGAAGATGTTTCAAATGACAGCTCGTCGATTGGTTTTGCGTTTCAAAGACGGTAATTTCGACCAGAAAGACATGGAGCGTTCCGGACGACCAGTGGGCTTTGATGAAGACCGCTTAAACCATATTATTCATGAACATCACCATTTTCAAACCATTTTTCATCACCAGTAATTATGCGGTAAAGGAACCTTTGCTTGTGGCCATGCGTAGCTCGATGACGCGCGAGCAAACCAGCAGAAATTGTCGAACGTTGATTTTTTTTGTTTTCACTCAAAACATGTGGAACCCAAGCGCCAAACTTCTGGACTTTTCCCATGGATTTAAGATGGCGGTATACAGTCATGTGACTACAATTCATCTGCTTAGCCAATTCTACGGTGGTTTGAACCTTACGTCATTCGAAAGAAAATTTTCTTTCGAATGACGTGTAACATTTACCATTTTGATTTACTTTTGGTGCTCATTTTTAAATTGGAAAAAAACGGACACTACTTATGTTAACACTTAATACTTAATGTGTATATATGAAGTAATAATGTAAAATGTGTATAACAGGGGATTTTTTTTATTAAATATTTGTTGGTGCGCACCGCGGGGATGAGAATTTTCAGTAAAATTGTGCAGTATATTTATTTTGTTGAGACTTGTCATATCTTACAAACGGCTGCAGCTGAGACTCGATGTCTTTTTTGTTGAGACTTGTCATACCTTACAAACGGCTGCAGCTGAGACTCGATGTCTTTTTTGTTGAGACTTGTCATACCTGACAAACGGCTGCAGCTGATACTCGATGTCTTTATTGTTGAGACTTGTCATACCTTACAAACGGTTGCAGCTGAGACTCGATGTCTTTTTTGTTGAGACTTGTCATACCTTACGAACGGTTGCAGCTGAGACTCGATGTCTTTTTTGTTGAGACTTGTCATACCTGACAAACGGCTGCAGCTGATACTCGATGTCTTTATTGTTGAGACTTGTCATACCTTACAAACGGTTGCAGCTGAGACTCGATGTCTTTTCGTTGAGACTCGTCATACCTTACAAACGGTTGCAGCTGAGACTCGATGTCTTTTTTGTTGAGACTTGTCATACCTTACAAACGGTTGCAGCTGAGACTCGATGTCTTTTCGTTGAGACTCGTCATACCTTACAAACGGTTGCAGCTGAGACTCGATGTCTTTTTTGTTGAGACTTGTCATACCTTACAAACGGTTGCAGCTGATACTCGATGTCTTTTTTGTTGAGACTTGTCATACCTTACAAACGGTTGCAGCTGAGACTCGATGTCTTTTTTGTTGAGACTTGTCATACCTTACAAACGGCTGCAGCTGAGACTCGATGTCTTTTTTGTTGAGACTTGTCATACCTTACAAACGGTTGCAGCTGAGACTCGATGTCTTTTTTGTTGAGACTTGTCATACCTTACAAACGGCTGCAGCTGAGACTCGATGTCTTTTTTGTTGAGACTTGTCATACCTTACAAACGGTTGCAGCTGAGACTCTATGTCTTTTTTGTTGAGACTTGTCATCATACCTTACAAACGGCTGCAGCTGAGACTCGATGTCTTTTTGTTGAGACTTGTCATACCTTACAAACGGCTGCAGCTGAGACTCGATGTCTTTTTTGTTGAGACTTGTCATACCTTACAAACGGTTGCAGCTGAGACTCGATGTCTTTTTTGTTGAGACTTGTCATACCTTACAAACGGCTGCAGCTGAGACTCGATGTCTTTTTTGTTGAGACTTGTCATACCTTACAAACGGTTGCAGCTGAGACTCTTTGTCTTTTTTGTTGAGACTTGTCATCATACCTTACAAACGGCTGCAGCTGAGACTCGATGTCTTTTTGTTGAGACTTGTCATACCTTACAAACGGCTGCAGCTGAGACTCGATGTCTTTTTGTTGAGACTTGTCATACCTTACAAACGGCTGCAGCTGAGACTCGATGTCTTTTTTGTTGAGACTTGTCATACCTGACAAACGGTTGCAGCTGAGACTCGATGTCTTTTTTGTTGAGACTAGTCATACCTGACAAACGGCTGTAGCTGAGACTCGATGTCTTTTTTGTTGAGACTTGTCATACCTTACAAACGGCTGTAGCTGAGACTCGATGTCTTTTTTGTTGAGACTTGTCATACCTTACAAACGGTTGCAGCTGAGACTCGATGTCAATTTTGTTGAGACTTGTCATACCTTTCAAACGGCTGCAGCTGAGACTCGACGTCTTTTTAATATGAATTTCGCTGGTGTAATTCAATGAAACCTAGTGAGACAATAAATCTTATACAAAATATAATAATATAAATATTTCAATGTCTTCCAACAAGGCAAACAAAATTTTTCCTTTGTTGTGTCGTGTCTAAATACTCCAGTCTGTTATCAATGCAGCTGCTGGGCTGGTTTATAGAGGCCATAAATATTGCCATGTTGGTCCACTTCTAAAAAGTCTCCAATGACAAGTGTCGCGATTGCATTTGTTCAAACTTTGTCTTTTTGTATTCAAGTCCCTAAATGGGATGTGCCCGTTGTATTTTTCGAATCTGTATCTAAGGGATGTTTTTTCAGAGAGAAGTATAACTTTGAGGTCGATTTATTTTTTATCTAATCAATTCGTTGTTGTAAATCAATCTAACAGGGCAGGGTATTATTGTAGAGCTTTAGACGATGCTGGTCATGTGGCGTGGAATTATCTGCCTCCTAGTGTCTGATATATTGGTGGCGTGTGCAGCTTTAGAAAACACTTACAGACAATCATTTTTGGGAGGTTTTATCAAAATTTATGAATGCATTCGAATCCTGAGTTATAGTTCCCTTGAGAAGAGTTTGCTTATTCTCTTAATGTAAATGGTAAAATGTATATTTATTACTATTTAATAAAATAATTAAATATCGCTAACCACGTACACATATTTACCTTTAAATTGTCTTAAGATTCAAAGGAAAACAAATCTTTTCTAAGAACAATAAATTATCAACATCTTTAAAAAAGGTTGTCGAGTTCTGCTTCAAACAAGATGAGGCGAATTTAAGAAAATAAATGATAGAACGGAAACTTTTAAAAAGTTTCAAATTGAACTAAAATTGAGTAAGCGTCTATTCGATTTTATATTTTTACGAAGAATACCCATTGATCATTTTGCAAGATTCAACGAGAGCCACATCTTTTTAGCGAATTTTCTCAAAATACGATATTCCCAAGCAGCTAACATTTTCAATTTCCTTCCACTGTCTAGATATTGTGAAATTTCCTGTCTTCCTTTTTACCCATTTGTGTCCGAAATCATCTGCAGTAGTGATCAGCTTTTTATAGTATAATTCTTTGGTTATTAGCAAAATTAAACAACAGCTATATTTATTTAAAATATAGACGACACTTCTCCTTTACATTCCAGTCACAATAATAAAACATTAGACAGATGAATTTAAAATCAATATCAATTATAACATTTTAAATAAATAAATAAAAACACTATTGTTGAGATGTGTGCAAGAAAAAGTGTTAAGAAAGTTTAAAGCATGTTAATGTAATGAAGAAATCCAAAATAAATACAGTAAACCCTCGATTTTGCGACCTCGACTTAGCGGACTTCGGATTTAACGGACAAAATTTCCGATCCGTATGTCATATGTAAAAAAAAAACACCCTGTTAATTTAACCATAAACAATGTTAGGTGAAATTTTGTTGTGTTTTTAAGAACATTGTTAAGTTTAATAAAATTAGAGTGCACTACCAGAAAAGTGTTTGTTTATTGATTTAGATCGCATACTTATTCATAACAGTCTTAAAACTACGGCGAGTACATAAACAATAAAATATACTTGTACATATAGAAAATTTTTTTGTGAAATTAAACTTTTCATACAAACTTAGTTTTAATTACGCAAACGTATCTACATAAATAAAAACAGCCAAATGAACTAATTTGTCAATTTTTGACATGAACGCAGCACTGCGTTGAAAACACCATAGAGTCTAGAATTTTGTGATTCAGGTAAATCAGAATAAATAGGGCTTATAATAATTTAGAAGCGACACAACTTAATGAATACGAGTTTTTAGAGAGCCTTTAACAATTCGACAACAATTATCTAAATTAAACACTTGCCAATTTGTAAATACATGTTTGATAATCAGGTGGCGATCTTTTTAGCGACATTGGTCAACTTCCCATATTTTCTATTGAGCTTATTATTTATTTATTTATTTATTTAATTAACGACACAACAGTGTCTTTATATACAAATGAACATGTGACAGGTTATACGAGTACTTCAAATTATTGACAAATAATACAACTTTATCTTAAACTAACATGAAGATACAAAAAGCAGTAGAATAAATTACAGTCATCGTTTTAAAATTATTTAATAATCTTTGAGAATTTTGTGGAAATTTTATGGATATATATTGAGATATAGAAAACACATGGCCTCATTAGTGGAACGAGATGCAAGTTGCTTTGTAGAATTAAAAGCTTCACACATGTTGATGCAGGGTTACTCAACTCCAGAGGCAAAATATTGTCCTTAATATTTGGTTTGTATTACGTTATTTATATTAATAAAGGAGAGCACAAAGTTAGTAGCTATTTCTAAATTTTGTTGTAATATTCTGGCGAATACTATATATACTTATATTAAAACTATCTAAATTGTTGCAAAACTCGTTTCCAAGTCTTTGCATACGAATTATAGAGGAGTTGATTTTATAGTGTGAAGCGCTCTTCAAGTGATCGTTATGCTCGGGAAACCGCACTATAGCAAATTATAAAAATAAAAAAAAACGAAAGAAGCTTGGATATAGTTCGGAATAGTGGAGTAAATGAATGAAAAAAAAATATTTAGCGGGTATACAAGTCACAAATGCAAAATGCGCGTGGAAGAGGCAGACAGAGAAAAACGTGGTTGGATCTAATTAACCAAATTTAAAAGAAAGTAAAAAGTATGCATAATAGGATATTGTGCATGATGAGATTATGTATGTGGAGGAGGCGAAAGTTTTGTGTTTGGATAAAAAAATGGAGATGTGTGTTCTCTTTGCCTACCCCGCAAAGAACACGTGACGATATGTATGTATATAATAATACCTCAAAGACAATTTCTTTATATATATTAACGTAATACGATAGCGTTATTCGTTGAACTAATGAAATGCAAAAGAAAGATACCTTCAAATAGTTCAGCCACGTTGAAACAATCAATGTCGTTGACACTTTGATGATGATCAGTTAGGACCTCATGACGATGATAATTAGTTAGGACCTCATGACGATGATGATTAGTTAGGACCTCATGACGATGATGATTAGTTAGGACCTCATGACGATGATGATTAGTTAGGACCTCATGACGATGATGATTAGTAAGGACCTCATGACGATGATGATCAGTTAGGACCTCATGACGATGATAATTAGTTAGGACCTCATGACGATGATGATTAGTTAGGACCTCATGACGATGATGATTAGTTAGGACCTCATGACGATGATGATTAGTTAGGACCTCATGACGATGATGATTAGTTAGGAATGACGATGATGATCAGTTAGGACCTCATGACGATGATAATTAGTTAGGACCTCATGACGATGATGATTAGTTAGGACCTCATGACGATGATGATTAGTTAGGACCTCATGACGATGATGATTAGTAAGGACCTCATGACGATGATGATTAGTTAGGACCTCATGACGATGATGATTAGTCAGGACCTCATGACGATGATGATTAGTTAGGACCTCATGACGATGATGATTAGTTAGGACCTCATGACGATGATGATTAGTTAGGAATGACGATGATGATCAGTTAGGACCTCATGACGATGATAATTAGTTAGGACCTCATGACGATGATGATTAGTTAGGAGCTCATGACGATGATGATTAGTTAGGACCTCATGACGATGATGATTAGTTAGGACCTCATGACGATGATGATAAGTTAGGACCTCATGACGATGATGATTAGTTAGGACCTCATGACGATGATGATTAGTTAGGACCTCATGACGATGATGATTAGTTAGGACCTCATGACGATGATGATTAGTTAGAACCTCATGACGATGATGATTAGTTAGGACCTCATGACGATGATGATTAGTTAGGACCTCATGACGATGATGATTAGTTAGGAATGACGATGATGATCAGTTAGGACCTCATGACGATGATAATTAGTTAGGACCTCATGACGATGATGATTAGTTAGGAGCTCATGACGATGACGATTCGTGATAAATAAATATTGAACAATATAACTTTAAACTAAAAATATAACAGACCCTGAGGCTGTGGATTCATTTTCCGTCAGGATCAATTTTTTTTTCGAAAAAAAATTGCCTATTTTTTATTTCAGATTTTTTTCGAACCGGTTGTAAAACAATACCACACTACAATATAACTACATGGTTGTAGTTTATACAACGAAAGTGTACAATACAGTTGAAAAAGTATATCAACTTTATTTTATGGACATAAATGAACACTACACACAAACAAATACATTACACTCGACCTAAAATCTAATGTGTTATTATCACGTACGCAGGATACTTTGTGGATCAGTTTCTTCAGGGAAGTTTTCTGTGGTTATCTTACCAAATACTTTTTTTTTCAAACAGATTCAGTTCAAAAGTGACATGTGTGTAATTTTTTCCTGGCCAATCGAAATGAATATGGTGGGATCATAATGATTTAGGAAAAGAAAAGTCAGAATCAAATGGGTTAACTCGAAGGGGAACATTCCTCGAAGCGGGAGTCCGCTTAGCGGATGATAACCATAAATCTCGTCAGTGGTGCAATCTTTGAGGCCGCCAACCTAATAAATAGCCAATTTTCGAGCCTTTGAATTATTAACAGAATCTTGTTAAAGACTGGTCTTGTTGCGGTGGGGGCATTCCTTACTTTTGTCGTATCATTATTTCGAATGTTTTGGTTCAAATTTATCATTTTGTTGTATATTTTGGTTGAAATTTAACATTTTATTGTATTATTATTTCGAATATTTTAGTTCAAATTTATCGTTATGTTCTATTGTATCATAATTTTGAATGCTTTGTTCAAATTAATTATTATTTCGAATGTTTTGGTTCAAATTTATATATTTTTTTCTGTATTACTTCTTTGAACCGGGCTTGTATTAAAATCTTTTTGTGTTAACCACATGTTTAATTTAGGTTCACAACTAGTTTCGAAAACCACCGTCTTCTTCGTCAGGTGAATATAAACTAAGTTGCTAAAATATATTCTGTACAAGTGTAAATAACCTAATATAAAAGAGGTGAGGTAGGGGAGTGAAGTGGGGAGAGATGTAATACAATGGTGAATGGGGCGGGGAAAAAAATATGTGAAAGTGAATGTGAATCTTTAAGACAGGGGAGGATTTTAAATTGGAAACATATTAAGCAGAGGGCTATTATGAAAATTGATTTGGTTATTGGTGATATTTAAACTCAATTTTATAGATTTTTTGGCGAAAAAAATCTATAAAATTAAGTCTAAATATCATCAATAACCAAACCAATTTTCATAATAGCCCTCTGCTTAATATGTTTCCTATTTAAAATCCTCCCCTGTCTTTAAGATTCACATTAACTTTCACATATTTTTTTCCCCGCCCCATTCGCCATTGTATTACATCTCTCCCCACTTCACTCCCCCTACCTCACCTCTTTTATATTAGGTTATTTACACTTATACAGAATATATTTTAGCAACTTAGTTTATATTCACCTGACAAAGAAGACGGTGGTCTTCGAAACTAGTTGTGAACCTAAATTAAACCTGTGGTGAACACAAAAATATAAAATAAGTTTTTTATTTTACAATACTTATTTTTTCCTTTTATGTAAAAAATGGCACCACAAAGTGAAACTTTAGTCTTTTCGAAGATTCAAGAAAAAATGTATTAAAATCTGCTAAGATGATAGTCTATAATACGAGTATTTTGGTGACAACTTTGACGTATATGAACGAAACTTGGACGTGGAAAAATATTGGTAGGAGTCGAAAAAATGATACAGAAATGCGTGCATTGAGAATAATAAAAGCATGGCGTGATTATGTATACCAGAATACGGAATGAAGTAATAAGGAATTTATGTGAACGTAATGCTGATAAGTTCACAAGGCTGATGTTTTAAATAAACGAAGAAGATCATGGTGAGATGTTTTCAATATGTGGAACGAACGAATGAAGAAATACTAACAAAACAGATATATAGTGCAAATGTGAGTGGAAGACGTGGAAGAAGAAGACCAAGGAAAGTATTATTGGTTCAAGTGAATGATATTCTGAAAGAAAGAAATGTAGAAAGTCTGAGAAATCGTAGACATTGTATGAGTAGAGGCGAACGATGTGTCAAGATTGGAAATTCAAGCGCTCTGACTTATGCGCCTACCCCGACAGAAAGATGGCGTGATGGTATGTATAAATGTTTGTAATTTCTGAGTGACTTTTGGCCCACTCTGTAACAACCTAAGAAATATTAATTTTGATTAATAGGAAAAAGGAGGAAAATCCTTTAACTTAAAAAGTTCGAATTCTTACTGAAAAGAAAACCTTAAACTTGTCTAACTAATATAGTTGAAAATGTTTTCAAATAATATGGAGTTTTGGATGTTGCGTATTAAAAACATTAAGCGGACTTCTTGTGAGGGTGCTTTGGAATAAAAATAAAATCGAGCTAACTTCATGTAGGGTAATAAAAACTCTTGGCGAAACATAATTAGATGGAGGGGTCGAACTAGAGAATAAGGGGTGATAAAAGTTTTATTTATTTTTTATTCTGGAAATTAACAGTACACTTTAAATCATTAGTACGTATAATATTTACATACCCACCCACTGATTCCCTGTCGGGGTAGGTAGAAAAAGCGCCCAACTTTCCTATTGCGACATACATCTTTCATATTTACTACTTCCTTACACCTCATACAATAACTAAAATTTTTCTGACTTTTTTTATTTGATTCTCTAATAATATTACTTCATCCAACTACACTTTATAATAAAAATATAATATCAAGCCATTTTCCTGTCGAGGCAAGCCGAGACGAGAAAGCGTTAGATTTTTCTATTGCGACACATATCTTTCGCCCCTTCTTCATTCATACAGCTCTCACGACTTCTCTTACATTTCCTTTTTTCAAAATATCACATACTTGATTCGCTTTTTTCTTTTGGCGATCTTTTTTCTTGGCGTTCTTCCATAATGCCTTCTATTCACATGTGCACTGTATTATAAGTATTTCTTCATTAATTCGTTCCACGTGCCTTAACCATCTCATATTAATCTTCATCATCTTACTCAACACATTAGCCCAAAGTTCACATTCATCATTCATCACATTTTGTATTCTGCTATACATTGTTACCCCATGTATATTTCGAAGTGCACGCATTTCTATTATTGTTATTTTAAGTTTTGTTTGACGTCAACGTTTCACTCCCATACATAAAAGTTAAAAATTAGCTTAAATATATGAAATCCACATGAATGTGTCGGTAATCTCAAGGTGTTTCAATACTTATCAGAATATAGAGTTAAATGTCGAAATCGTTTTAAAATATTGTACATCTAAAAGCGGTTTTGGATCAATTAAAATAATAATAAATAAATAAGTGTTCTCTGATCAGTGCGTAATAAATCTCAAAATATATCAGGGGTATTTGACTAGCGGATAATAAATTGCATAAATATATAATGTGTCTTTGACCAGCGCATATTTTTCGTGAAGTTCGGTTCTGTCGATAAGTCAAGAAGTGGCGTAGACCATTAAAACGTTTAACAACCAAAAATAAATGAAGCAACAAGGTTTGTTGCTCGGTAATATTTTAAAGGGAAAATTAATTTGATTATGACTCCCTTGTGTTTTTGTGTTTTCCGTTCCTCTCCCCTTACTGCCATCTACCGATGATTTGCCTAGATGTTTCGCGTCTTTCAATTAAAAACATGCCGAACTTTGCAATATTTTCGTGAAATGAACGAAAAGCGGAAAAGCAACAGTGGCGAAAAATATAATGAATTAAAAATACCACGTGTCGTTTATTGTTTTGATAAAGAAAGAGAAGAAAATAAAATTAAACGAACGAGTTCAGAAGAAAATTTGAGATGAAAGCAGTTTTTGAAAGTTCCAAGAACAAAAACAATAATAAATTTTCGTTTGATCAAGTAGAAGTGAGTTTTAACTTTGTTCATTGCAACACCATAACAAAAGTATTTCGATGATAGAAAAAAAAAAACTTCAGGGGTTTTCAGACAAAAATAGTTTTTTTATAAAATAACATGAAAAATGTTTATAAAATACACTTTAATTTTGAATTCAACACTTTTAAAGAAATAATTCAATCGCACAGTATTTTTGTTCAAAAAGGTTACCGATTCGAAACTCGTGCTTCTACTCTCCTCAAATAGGACGGATATATTTTTTTGAGGAGAGTAGAAGCACGAGTATGATTCGAAACTCGTGCTTCTACTCTCCTCAAATAGGACGGATATATTTTTTCCCTAATTTATCTACTGATTCATATAATGAACAATCAATTTCAGTCATTGATTAAGTTACGATACCTACTTTAATTAAAACTTAGAATTTAAAGTAAGCGCGAATCCGATTTTTTTTATGTACTAAATAGTATAGTTATTTAAATACATATTTCATACAAAAAAAAATCCCGGTCTCGTATCTTCAGTGCATTCTTTCGTTTGTTTTGAAAGGCTAGTTATGAATCCAATTCCTATAGTATGGGAATTTTAATTGAACATTTTTATATCTGTCACCCATAATTTTCTGTCATTTTATTTTAATAAAATTTGAACAAATGTCATCTTTTGTTTTTTTTTCGCTGTCAGTTAATTGGAGGTGGTATAAGTGTATTAATTTTTTTAATTTTTTCTGTCATTTATTATTTTTCCGCTTTTTTTTTCTTAATCTTCGTGCATTAGAGTGTAGGCTGAAATACACCTGAAGTCCTCGCGATCGGGTTCGCCTTATATTGGCAGGGTGTATCTCGACCGGAGAGATGTTATGAGATGTACCCAAACCTTTTCACAGCTTCTCTCGTAAATGTATTTACCGCTATTTATCCTGAGATATGTGTGCGATTTCGGAATGTATTTATATATGTACAAAATATGTTGCTGTCAATAAACCTATATTTATTTATTTACTTATTAATGTAACGTTTAATTTTCACCTATGTCATCTAATCGAGCATTATTTCAGCATTTACATTTTCTTAACCTTTCCTTCCCTGTGTTGGGTATCTTCTACACGTTGCTTCTACTAACCATCAATATCTCTATAAATATAATAAATACAAGGTTAAGATTTTAGGTATTCCTCCATTCTATATTTACGCATTGATTTAAAAAATAATATTAATAATAATCAGAATTTATCGACTACATCGTAAGTATTTTCTGAATATCGGAAACAAATTCGCATTTAAACGCTGTGAGTGCCTCGATCTTGGGTCTTGACGATAGGTGAATAGTATGCGGGAAGCGCGACACTATATTCGCATCTCACTCTTGCATACTCCACTAAATTGCGAGGAGCTCAATTGTCTCAACCTCGCAAGTGTAAGCCACGCCCGGGATAGCCACCAACCCTGCCGCGCCGCAGTAGCTGTTGGGCTGGCAACGAGACTAGATCTACGCCCGTTCCGTGAGCGTTGCCAGATGGTTTTTTAATGTTTTCAGCAAATAAATCTCAATTATAATAATTTTTAACTTCAATTATAATTCATTAAGGGCATTATCTATGAATGTTCTTATTTTTCCGATTTAAAATCGCTAATTTTTGATCGCGTACTCACTACCCAACACCGGAGCGCGCGTTTCAATTTTATCACCGTAAGGGAAGGGTTAAATATATCTTTGATGAGTGTGTGCAGGAATTTGTAAAATATGTTATTCATAACTAGGACCCTAATTTAAAGTCCTGTTTAAATACTATACCTTAAAATTTCGTGATTCGGACCACATATGCTTTAAATTTATTGAGGTAATTAAATCACTTGACTTCCTTATTTTAATAAGCTACGATCAATTCGTATGACATTTAACGTCAAATACTCCTTTTTTCAGTATAAAAATAGTTAAGATTAAGATGTATTATTATATTGTTACTGACTTTGATATTTCCAGGGCCTCTTACCTGTCCAATTTATTTGAGAGACCTTTTTAATATGTAATAATTTTCCATAATTGATAGAAAATGTTCGATTTTCTCGCATTTCAGAATATATTAGATATTAGATGATTCGTTAAGGCGGATTAGTGTTCACGTAGTCTCTTTTCAAAAGATTTTCATGTCTTTGTTATGTAAAAATTATCGCAGTCAGCGTTATGTTCCCAAACCAAATCTTTACCACGAAATGAGTGTGTATGTCCGTTTAGTTTGAATATAATTCAGTCTTGTTTGTGCTCCCCTGATGATGAGGGGAAAACACTGAAATCGTTAAAGTTTTACCGTTATATTAAGTGAAGTAAATATTGTTTGATTAATCAAATAACAAAGTTTTTAAACCTCCACCTTGACGTCTTAACTTGAAATAATATAATTTAAACTTTTTTAAAAGAGTAATTTAAGGAAAACAAGATAAATATAATGAAAACTTATATTTAGAATAGATATCATGAAAGATATAGTTGAAATTCTTGGAAAAGGTCACAAGTCATGTAGAATGTTAATTTAAAATTTGTAGACTGTGAAATACAGTGAGTGCCTCTCTCCATGATCTCTATCCAAACATCGAACAACCAATTGTTCAAGTCTATCACGAAATGTAATCGGTGTACCCATTCATCCTGAAGGAAGCGGTTCGATCTCTTCAGGAGGGTGCGGTGCAGCCATGAGAAATTATTCCCTAAGGAGAACCAATATTGTTTTAGCTTAAGAGGAATGAACTGTCTTTACATAACAAAAAGTTTAGTTTCAGTGAAAATCGTTTCTGAAAATTATTTTAGTTAACACTTTGTATCCCAGTCTCATGTTTTCAGGTGATGGATACCTCTTCTAAAAACGGGCATATTATCGGGCATCTAGCAAAAAAAAACATTAATAATTCAAATCTTTAAATAACAGTCTCCTGATTTCTAATATGGAAAATACACTAGATAATGAAATAATTTATTTATTATGGAGATTCTGACGTCAACGTGCAGTTGAAGATTTTGAAATATAAATCTGGAGACCATCTACAGTCTCCGGGTCCAAATAGAATAAGGATAATCTAAACAGACTGTCAAAGAACATGTCTAAATATGTCAAAGAACATGACTGTCAGAGAATATGTCTAAATAAATATGTGTTGATATGTATTCCATCAATTGATAAAAAATAAAAACTTGCAAGGTGTTAAGCACAACAAGAAAAGTGAGACTCGGTACATATGTAAGGATTTCATCGACGCAGCTTCATTTCACCCAAAAATAAGCTCCTCCTCTATAAAACCCTTATTCGTCCTATCTTGATTTATACTGCACCCGTTTGGGGTAGTGTGAGCAACACGGATCATCTGAAACTCCAGAGAGTGCAGAACAAGGCATTCAAGATATCTTTTAACACCCATCTCAGAACAAACCTTACCCGACTTCACGCCGAACAGCGAGAAGAAATCCTACAACACCACATCCTCACTTGGACCATGAAGTTCTATAAAAGCCAACAAAATCACAGCAATCCCTTAGTCGTTGCTCTGGGGGCTTACGAGAGTAAATCCGACCTACCATTCCGTTATATGATAATCACAGGCTCCCAAAGTATTATCTGTTGCCTGACTAATCCACCTACATCATTAGCTGGGACGACCAAGGTCTGAGTGAATGTGATGGAATACAAGTAGCCTGAACGAGTGGACTTGTTCTTGCTAAATAATTAATTATGAGAATTGTTATCTAGTTATAAGTAGAACGTAGGTGTTAATTATTTTTAAGAAATCATATATTAAGATTATTAAAAAAAAACATATGTAAGGAGTGTGATGTAGCACAAAGGAGATGCTCAACAAAATTGTTTAAATATTTTAAACACTATACAACGTTTAATGACAATAGTCTGAAAATTTACTTAGACATAGCAATTTTTGTGAATCCTCCACAAAAATCAGATTTCTTTATGAACAAACCAGGCACTGGGAAAGGTTGTCACGGTTTTGACCGGGCCTTAAGGTGTTAATATTTAAGCTTGTTACAGACGTGCTGTTTTTTCATTGTTAAGTTTTTTTGTTAGCCTTAAAGCGTACTAGAACAGTGGCGTAATTACACTGCAATGGCGCAATACAGCCAATATGATACATAAGACTCCATGTTCGATATAACCCATAAAAGTCCGCGCCCTGCAAAGCTTTTTGTATCGATTATGATTGTTTCTACCAGCTCTTATAGGACTAAAAAAATTAAATCTACCACAATATGTAATGAACTTCATTATCATAATCATCCTTTTGTGTACTTCATGATTCAGCATCGTGACTTTCATAAGATAGCCCTTGACGACTTCTTTCCATCCATCCCTGCACTCCGCAGTTTCAAGAGCAGTTGGCAAATGTAGTCCTATTTCGTCTCTCAGTTGGTCAGTCCAACGCATTAGAGCTTTTTCTCTTATACGTCGTATGTTTACGCTTCAGTGGCCGTAATCTTCTCTCCAAACTGTCTCCTTGATTACGAACAACGTGTTGAAAGAATCGAAGGACTTTTCATAGACTAATTGCTGACAAATTTCATTGACTCTCAGTTCTATGAAAATTGAGGTATTTATTCGCCTTGTCGTTAATGGAATTCATTACGCCCTTCTCCAGTAATGGACTTATAAAAAAAAACAAATGATAAAAATTAAAGAAATAATTTTTGTAATTTATTTTTATCAAACACGGTTTATTCCACTTTTTGTAACGGTATAGCCCTACCGGTTTCAAGGCTTTCATCTCATCTTCAGGGGAGCACAAACAATACTAAATTCTGTAATAGATAGCCAAAAATAATAGTCTCAACAAAAACGTCAAGATAACCAAAAATGTGCGTTTTCTGTTATCAAACCTAAAATGTATATTTCTGTTTTATGTTGTTTATAGTTAAGGCATTAACGTTGTGGAGGTTTAAAGACATTGTACTTTATTTTTATCAAACATTGTTTATTCCACTTTTTTGTGACGGTATAACCCTACCGGTTTCAAGGCTTTCACCTAATCTTCAGGGGAGCGCAAACAAGACTAAATGCTGTTCGAACTGGTACCGATATACACGTTTCAACGGTTGAGGGCTGAGGGGTGAGGGAGGCATGGGACAATTTCGGCCAAGAGCGGAGAGATTTTTAGGATATAACTGTTCACCAGATATTCGGATCGATGTAATGACTTAGAAATTTCTAGAGCCTCTAATCTGTCTAATTTATTTCCGTTACTACTGATATGTAAGAATTTGGCATCATCGATAGAAAAAGTATGGTTTTCACGGTGATAATGATTAGCCATTTCAGAATAAATTAGAGGATTTGTTAAGGCGGATTTGTGTTCACGAAATCTCTTTTCAAAAGATCTTCCTGTCTTTTCTGTATAGAAATTATCACAGTCAGCACATAAAAGTTTATACACACCACTGTTGCTAAGTATTCCATTTTTGTCTTTCCCAATAAATAAGAGTTTCCGGAGATTAGAATTAGTGTAAAAAGCTGACTTTATGTGACTTGGAATATTTTTGGTTATTTCGTATGATATGTTTTTTATAAATAGGACTTTGCTCCATTTATAGAAATGCTTATTATAGGTGTCGTTAAAAATAAATTACAATGTCGATAAAAATAAATTACATTATCTTTAAACCTCCACAACGTTAATGCCTTAACTATAAACGAAATAATTTTTCATGTGTAGTACGACAATGTGATAAAATATTATCTATGTATACAGTAGTTCCCCGATAATACGTTGGGTTAGGGACCAGATCATCACCGTATAGCGAAAAACACCGTAAAGTGAAGCAAGGTTTTTTTATCTGATCTTTAGCTTTGATGTGAACGTAAAAAAATATTGAAATCAGCCAAATAAATGCTGTAGAGATGTGAACACTGAGAAGAAAACATGTGACAATGTATGACAGAATGCGGAATGAAGTGATTAGGGATGAATGTGAGTCTTAAGGTTGATCTGTTGAGTACTATGAAGAAAAGTACTATGTGATAGTTTGGACATGTAAAACGAATTAATGAATAATGGACATGTAAAACAAATTAATATTTTTTTAATAGTTTATCATCAATTTTAACTGACGGTTTGAGCACGTAGAACAAGTGACTGAAAAAATATTAATAAAACAAATATACAGTGTAAATGAGAGTAGAAGGCGTGGAAGAGGGAGACCATGGAATATATGGTTGGATTAGGGAAATGATATTTTGAAATAAGGAAACGTAGAAAGTCATAGGAGTTGTTTGAGAAGGTGTATGGTTGTACACAAGGCGATGAATGTGTGTCGAGCTAGAAAAGTCGGGTGCTCTGTTTTCTGTGGCTGCTCTGAGAAGGAAACGGTGTGATGGTTTGTATGTATACATATATAACTTATCACATGCTCAACAAAAACGATTTTTTTTAAATGGGAAATTTTGTCTTAATTAGATAAAAAAGAATCAAATTTTTCATTTAAATAATTTAAATTCAACAAATTTTTATTTCCCCCTAATCACTATAGTTCGGAAATTCTAGGATGAGTCATGTGACAGCTCACAAATTTGCCCTAACCTTGTAACGATGTTCATTAATTTTAATTATTTTATCAACTTTAATATAAGCCTCAATTCTAATAAATAGCCAGTTATTTAGGTAAATACATTACATAAGGTTGTATTGGGGCAAATTTGTGAGCTGTCACAGGACTCATCCTAGAATTTATGAATTATAATGCATTTTTTTGTGAAAATATAAATATTACATAAGACAATAAATAACAATTTATTCTTTGCATTTAATGGATAAAACTACGTAGAACTTAAAAGTCTTATAAACAGGGGCTTTCTTTCCATTTTTAATTCGAGTAAATTTTTAGTTACGCCACTGCGCATATTGGCAAGTTCTTGAATTCTGTATAAAGAGAACATAAATGTTGATGAAAATAATAATTCAATTTCAAATTCAAAGTATGTCTTACCGTATTCTGTATAAACCTGGACTAACTAGATACAATGGAGTGGACGCAATATGTCAGTGGCGTATACTATAATACTTGACTACAGGACATCAACGCCATATTTAAAAAAATATAGAGATAAAGTTCTTAACATTTAGATAGATAATGCAGAACACGGTTTCGAAGTGATTAAGATGTGACTTCGTTGTTGAGTTGGTAAGATTGATTTTCACTTGAATTTTCGGGTTCGATATCCGATGGAACCAGAATAAATATAAAAATGGGTTCCTGCCTGGTAAAAAAATTGACTGGTTTAACTTGCAAATGTTAGACGTGTGCAAGCATTGTTTTCTAGTTAACGAACGAATACGTGCGATTTAAAATAATGCCTTTAATTCCTATCACAGAAGATTATGTTTAGCTGAGTGTAGTAAGTAGACGAAAATGTGAGAAGAAAATGTGGGGGGCACTGAAAGTCAGAGAAATCGTATTAGTTATATGAGAAAGTGTGGCGCTCTACCATCTCTGATTATCCAAACAGATAAATGGTGTGATGGTATGTACGTACTCGTATATGCTAGACAACATTGTCACCCGGTCACGACCTGATATATATCTTAATCACCAATTCAGATAAGTTGAAGGGTACCATACGAATGGCACCCTCTCATTTCTGCCTACCTTGACAGAGATAAAGCGTGATGATACGTATATATCGTTTGATTTAGTTCCAGCCTCTAAGATTAAGACCCGTTCCTTTTGATCGTATCTGATCTACCATATTCTTTACAACCAGAGTTGTCTGTTTTGAGTACAAAAACACTTGTTAAAAATCATAAATTTAAACAAAAATGTTTCAAATAAAGTCATAACAATTAGTTCTATATGATTCCATAACTTTTTCTATGCAAAGTGGTCAACACTTTGATCTTTCCAATCGGAGGTACAATCTCTAACATAATTTTGAGAAGCACTTATCAAAGAGGAGATCTTAGGTAAATTAGACACGTCGACACAAAGATCACGTCGGATGCTGTGGAAATTCGCAGAACGTGAATTTATCAGCAGGACGCTTCCAGATGGATTTAATTCGGTGCCTAAACGTGACTTTTACTGACAGTTAATCGTTCTCACGAATAAACTGACTTATTACAGTAGATTGCGAAGTGTAGAGGACTTAAAGTACGCCACTTTTAGAGGCGTGTCATATTATTTATTTTAAACTTTAATAATCCTTGGAATTACGAAGACAGTTGTACAACAAGAATTATATTATATACTTATAATAACCCGTCAATAATGATGAAGGTATTTATATATATATTTTTTAAACGACATGTGTTTGCATTTGTGTTGGTTCATTTGTGATTGACGCGATCGTCTCTTCCTTTTAGCATCTGCTGTTTTTGCTACTATCTTACCATTTTTATCCATAATAATAAGTATGTAATAATACTTTGACTTAAAATTTTGTCTTTCTGAATCATGTAAAAGATGATATTTTATGTTATTTTTAACAAAATTATGAGTTGAATCCTTTTCCGGAATAGCACTATAAAACTTTAAAAATGTTTAATTTGAATGATACTTAAAATGTAATGTACTCTTATATCTTCCTAACATAAAGTTTTATATAAAACATTAACAAACAAATTAATTTCTTTACTTATCAATAGTATAAAAGTGATTGACTATATGAATGTAATAATTGAGTATTCTTAATGAAAAGATTTTTTAAAATTGTAGTTTTATATATCTTATAATAATATTAAGAAGTGACAGCTGTCAAATATTATTTGAAAAATAAAAATGTTCTACTATGACATTAATTTTATTCAATAATAACATCAAACCGTAACTATGGCAACACATGTTGTTACACACGGACGTAAGTACAACCGATTATACATTATTTTATGCTACACATATGTTATTAAATATATCGAGAACTACGTTAATTTAATTTGATTCTGTATTCAATTATTTATATTATATGGCAAGGAAATATACAATAATACCATAAAATAAGTTTAAATATATACATTTCAATAATTATTAAAAACATATTTACCTTCCCCCGTAAACCTGCTGACGAGGAATTCCTGTTAAAGTCAACCAGTATATCATATGTATCAATTAAATGCTCTCATAACTAAAAATAACAAAAAATATAATACGTTTATGAGCGTGGGATTGACACTTTGATAGTTAAAAAAATAAATTAGCAATCACTAGCAAGATAACACAAACAATTACTACACTTAAATTGGTATATGATGGACAAATACTAAGAATATTGCATTTTAATGTAATATCCCATGTATACAAAAAAAATAAGATCCATGCTAATATTTATTTCTCAATGTACAACCATATTTTCGCAGATTCAGCAATATTCTGAAAAAAGTCGTTTTTTCAGTGTGTATTTGAGCTTTGAAAAACTGTAAATGACTTCCACTCATCTGGCAATGCGTTATACATCCAGGTGCTAAAAAGATATGTCTTTGATCAACATAACTTTTCTTCCTTCTTACACTTAATATATTTCCTTTCTGATGATCCTAGTCTGATAAATGTGTTTAATCACCTTATGAGCTCAAAGAAGCTCAATATTAAATTCATGTATTCATCACACACGTCTAAATATATCCACACTTGCAACGCGAATATGCTGAAAGTTCGTTATGGCATGTGTTAGTCACAGCACTGCACGATGCGAGTAGAGAAAAATATTATACCGTTTGACTCATAATATCCTTTAGTTCAAATTCCCTAGCCATTGTCCTCCTTTGTACGGTTTTATTTATTTATTTTATTTATTTATTTATTTATTATTACACATGACAAGAAATATACACAATTTGCGAAAAAACTAAAGGTAATTTAATTTAGACATATATTATTTTAACGGATCTGGGTTTGTCGCCTTTCATTTGTCGTATCCCCAGTAAACTAGGCTTTTGCCTGTATCTCACTGAGGATATTTAGCATGAAAAAATAAATGGATACTTCTTTCCGATTTTTGATTACACAAAAAACAAAACCTCGTTGCACGTTCTCATCAACCTGGCAAACAGTGACACCCAATTACAACTGGAAACATCATGCGGAATCAAACTCTTCACACGTCATCATTCCAGAAAGACCAAACTTGTTCATCCCATAATATACCGCACACAATCATAAGAATAAAAATTAACACAAAAATATACAGAAATACAAATACAAAACAACAAAAATCGAAACAACAAGAAGAAACCCACACTCAAGAGCCTACACAAATCTTTTTCACGCGTCATTTCCACACGTCATTCATCCTGAAAGCCCAAGTACTCAAAATCCTGTCGCAATAACAACCACGCTTCGATCGACTGTCTAAATGGTTTTCCTTCCTTTATCTTTATTGAATTCGGCACGCCATTGTACGTCATGGGAGCCAAATAAGCATATTTATACGGTACGTTTACAAAGTACCGACATTATTAAAATTTTTATAGTTTATATTAATTGGAATTATTTATATTTCCATTTCTATACCAATGTTATAAATATGCAGAGTTGATTCGTTTAATTATTATTGATACTCTCAATGTCGTCATCGTCGCTGGACCTTGTAGTTTAGGATAACCTCGTCACTCCAACGTCAATCTTGACCTGTTCTTTATTTATTTAACACTTTTATTGCAATGCAATCTGGCGGAATTATTGCCAGGCGGAAATATCTTCCAACCAACCAGACAAAAGTAAATAAAGCAAGTTACATGGTCACATAAATCATTCAAATGACCAATAATCCCCACGAAATCCAAAAATACATACGTAAACATAAACCCCACAAAAACGGACAATCACCCGAACATTATTTTTCAAACAAGGTAGGGATGGTGGAGAGAAAAGGAAAAGAAAATCAGGAATGAAACACGTTATTCGACTGATTAGAAATTATGCGTTTTTTCAGTCGCTTCTTAAATCATGCCAAGGACGGAGCGAGTCTTATATTGGTTTGTAACTGATTCCAGAGTTTCACTGCATGGACAGTAAAGGACGACGTAAAAAAGAGGAACGGTGAACTGGAAAGGCCAATAAACAATCTCTGTTTGAGCGTAGCGTTAATTCATGATTGAAAAGACGCTGAAAGTTTTCGGCGAGATAAGAGGGGGCGGCGGGACAGTTTAGGATATTTGGCGTTTTTTTCTAACATTCAACCAGTTCAATGTCAATCATGCGATCTTCTGTGATAACAGCCCGATCCTAATACGCAATGCTGACGCATGTTCGCAGTACGCTGAATGTTTCTCACAAATCTAGCCGTTGAGACGCCATCAGCCTGAGGACAGATGGTTTTTCATCCTTCACGATTCTGAGCCACCTGCTCTCAGCCCTCAGGCGCCCGTCGCCCAAAGTCAGCGATTCTAGTAGATTGTCCTTATAGCGCTTTGTCATCTCATCAATCCTTCACTTGCCCACTACTTCCCAGTACAAGACGCGTTTTGGGAGCCTATGATCGCCCATACGTATCACATTTCCAGTTCATCGCAATTTCGCCTTTACAACCATATCCTAGATTGTTTTACATTTGTGACATGATCATTCCAATGGATCCGATAAATTTGACGAAGTAAAGTTAGAAAATTTCGATAATAAAGCATCATGTATTATATCAGGAAACATTTTGAAGAAAAGCGCACTTGAGGTGCTTTAAATTCGACAATATTCTTTTTTGTGGAATCTCCATTCTGAGGATACTCACCAAGTTAAATCGGTAAATAAGTAAGAAATTGTAGCGGTCGTCGCACACTCAGTCGCACACTCTGAATACTGTGGGCATCCATACACTCGGTCAATAACCGATGAAGTGACCTTTGCATTCCTCGACAAATTTAAATAAACAAGTCCAAAGTTCACACGCCGGCCATTCAACTCATAGCCCAAAGCGGACCGCATTCCATACTAGAGCGAGAACGCACCACGCTGTCTCGCCAGTTCCGTATTTGAATGATACCTACATACAACATTAATCGTTTTTGCATTCGCAGGAACGAGACGTAGGCATATCGCGAGCGCATTCCCGCGCACATTCTAAAATGATATAAATACCTACGTCTAGCAAATAAATCACTCTCTCTTTCCGCATTGCGATCTAACGAGTTTTATTTATCAACAAATCATCATCATCTCTTCCCTTAAGGACTAGTTCCTAAAAAATTAGCGGAAAAATCACATATCAAATAATAGTTTTATTTTGTATATGATAAAGTAGGTTTATTATAAACCAAATATTTTCTTAGCATTACATAATATATTCTTAAAATTATGTCGATATCATCGTTAGAATATTACTATATAACATTGAAGCGAATGATCACGCAGAAAATGCTACTACTATTTACATAACTCGAGCTTTTAATTTGACGGTGTTAAGAATATTCGTACAAAATATTTTTGTAAAGAACCTTTTTTTATTACCACCGAGAAACTAATTGAATACCTTCTGTTGAAATTCCGTTGTTTTTTTTTTCATGTAAAAGTTGTAAAGTTAATAATTTAATACATACAAACCTGGCTCCTGTCAGTCTATTTATTCATTCATATACCACAGTGGTCCCCAACCCCCGGGCCGCGGCCCGGTACCGGGCCGTGGACCAAATGGTACTGGGCCGCGCAAGGGCCTGCTTAAAAATCAAAATTACTTTTGAAAAATCGAACATACCCAATAAAACTTAATTATAGCTTAAAATAATTATTCCGTTGAAAACCCCTTCACGCTAAGTTACCACCGACCTTCCGACAATACCTGTTCGAGACAACAACTCTGCCGGTGTTCTGGATTAGAGTCATGGCGGAATACCCTGAGATTGCCACCACAGCACTAAGTTCCCTATTGCCATTTCCGACATCCTATCTTTGTGAAGCGGGGTTTTCTGCAGTGACAGCAACCAAAAGAAAACAAAGAAATAAACTGGACATAAGCAAGACACTTCGGGTGTCACAATCTCCTACTCGTATTACCCCCAGATGGAACCATCTCGTTTCAATGAAGCAAGCTCAGGGTTCTCATTGATTTAGCATTAAGTTAAAATATTAAATCTGTTTTTATTTATTTTTAAGGGGTAACTGTATTTTATTTTGAAGGCATGTTTAAACACGATTCAATTAAAAATATTAAATCAAAACACATAAAACTTCAACATCAAAACTTTTAAAGAAAATAGATATGTAAATAACTTTCAAGTGAATATATCTGCAAGATATCAGAATAACATTACGAGTAAAATCCCGATATTAAACCCTAAGCATTCTCAAAATAAATTATTTTCTCTATCTTGGAAAAAATACTTTCAACCTTCCGTTGAACCTTAAAAATATTGAAAATACCCATGAATCCAAACTTAATAATCCTTCATTGTTATTATATATTTTTTCTTAATTTTTCCCACAAACCTTGTGTTTTCTCTACTATTATTTGTCACTATAACTTATGTACCATAGTTGTAAATTTTATTATTATATATTGTTATTAAATTTAAAAAAAAACTACATTCAATGTGCCACCCCCCCCCCCCCCAGTGGGCCGCGGTAAAATTATGAAACGTTGACCGGTCCGCGGCGACAAAAAGGTTGGGGACCACTGATATATCAAAGTCGGTAATAGAATCTTATAATATTTTGCGCATATATATTTAAGTGTGCCGTTGCTTTTGTTTCCTGTCGGAATATCCCTCGTTACTTTTTCATCTTCTGAGAAAAATGTGAACTATTCATAGCAGATTTTATTGATTATTTAAAAAAAATATCAATACAAAACTTTCGTAAGCACAAAAAATGACATTTTTCTAAACGTCAATAAGCATTGGCATTTTGTATGTTTCGTAATCTTTTTAGAGGATTCCGATGTATTTCAAAAATTGCCATCCCTTCCTGCACAGCACGTAAGGCCTCGGGGCACGCGCTTCTACACAAAGGACCCAGTCAGCCTGGGTCTCTTCTTTTTCCTCTGCACAAATCTCTACCATTGTGCAATGTTTCTTTTCATCCATTTAAGAATGTCTACTTGACTATCTTAAACTATTGATTCGTCTGTAAAATGGATCTTATATTTAAAGAAATTTATTTCCTTCCTACCTTCCGCTATCGAAATGTTACTAAAATAATAAAATGAATCATAGTATAAATATGCCAAAACCCATACGATGGTTGTCATCGAAGAAAGAATACGAGAATTGAATTTTGAATACAAGAGAGCGAGAGAGGAATACTTGGATTCTCTCCGAAAGTAATTCGAAATTTGAATCTCGGTGGGTTCGTGATAACTGAACGAATTTTAAATATCTAGCTAACAATTTTTGAGCCAGTGTAAAAGGGGACGATGTATAAATGACATATATAAACAAATTTTACATTTATGAATATATATTTTCATAAATGTAGAATTTGTTTTACTTCCGTTAATATTTCACGGGTTGCAACAAGTGAATCAATTATTACTTCATTGCATCAACTCGAGTAGCAATCTCTTTTAAGTTACAAGATAAAACCTTAAAGGCAATTATTGTACTAAAGGGTCTTTCGAATTGAGAGATTTTTTTAAATTTTGGATAAAACACAGGTGGCGTCGCGAACTTGCCTGGGTCTTGTAACATTTGAGAAGTGTAATGTATGACATTTATAAAAATGTAAGCGTATACAATACAGCAACGCGTCCAAATTTTTGAATTATTTCATGTATTGTAATCTCCGGAAACGGTGATGTTAATTGGCCACCAAGATCATGTGATCTGACACCGTTGCACTATTTTCTCTGGGGTTACGTGAAAAGCCAGATCTACACAAATT
This sequence comes from Odontocerum albicorne, assembly GCA_949825065.1. Taxonomy (NCBI): domain Eukaryota; kingdom Metazoa; phylum Arthropoda; class Insecta; order Trichoptera; family Odontoceridae; genus Odontocerum; species Odontocerum albicorne. Next base: position 37,622,618 of record OX463850.1, read on the forward strand.
ACCCCTAATCAATTCCTGAGCTGAACGACGAAATCATTCGCGTTATTGGTGAGTTAGAACCGAATTATGCTAACATAAAATGTCATCGAAAATTTTGACAAAAGAGTGGACATATGTGGAGCTTCAAGAGGTGGACATTTGGCGGATATTGTTTTTTGTGTTTAAATGTCATACATTATACTTCAATGACCAATAAAAAACAAAGGAATTTTTTAAATCAAAGGAGTACCATATACACTTTCAGTGTACTATATACAATTTCAGTGTACTATATACACTTTCAGTGTACTATATACACTTTCAGTGTACTATATACACTTTCAGTGTACTATATACTCGTACACTTTCAGCGTACTATATACACTTTCAGTGTACTAGTACGAGTACTATATATGATACATTTTCAGTGTATGTAGTACTCGTATAACCTGCAAAAAGTAAGATTCATGCTGCGGAGATGCGTGCACTAAGGGAAATTTGTGGAGTGCGGAACGAAGACGTCAAAAATGAATGTATGGATGAAAGTGATGTTTTAAGTAAGATAAAGAAACGAGCTTTCAAATGGTTTGGACACGTGAAGAGAATGAATGACGAAGGAACGACTAAGAGAGTATACAAGTCGGAAATGTAAGGTGTGCAAGGAAGAGGTAGACCGGGAAAAAGTTGGCTGAATCAAATTGATCAGATTTTGAAAAATGTTAAGTATGAATAATATAAAATTGTGCATGACAAGGTGTATAAATGTGGAGGGAGCGAAACTTTTGTGCTTCAAAAGAAAATTTTGGAGACCTGTTCTTTCTTCCTGCCCCGCAAGGGACATGACGTGATAATATGTATGCATATATTCAATTTAACCTGGCGAGTTTATTGCCGTGCGGCAATTTCTTTCAACCAACTAAAGGTCTACATAATTGCTGGAATGTCTCGTCCGAATATTCACCGCGATATTACATGCAATTTTAAATTCAAAATGATTTATTTAAAATAAAAATTTCATAAGAAAAAAAATTAAGTACATGTTTGACAGGGGTTGGTTTATTATTTTGAAGCAATGAGAACATAAAACTCAATAAACAAATGAATAGTACTAATGTTCGTGAAAAATGAAGTCATCCTATGGGACGGTCTATCATAAAATTGAAACTTTTTTCAATAACAATTTCAATGATAATCTAAATTTGAAACGTAAATTTTCTGTACTCTTAAGTTTATTGCTTGAAAATTTCAACTTTGCACATCTGCATATTGTTTATGTGTGCATATTTACGAGTATTTTCTTCTTTGTGTCGTAGTTTTGGAGGAAAAGGATCATAAATTTGGACCAAAGTGGATTTCGGTAAGATTAAATATGGTCTTCGCTATGTTCGTCCATAGTAATAAAACTGGGTTAATATAAGACATTGTCGAAATGGCAAAATTTAAAAGGTAAACAAGTTATAAATCGAGAAAACCAAATTTCATCAATACAACTTTTCAATGGTTAAATATAAAATCCGATCAAATAAAGAATAAATAGTTGGATTGCCAATTGGTAAAGAGGCTTATAATAAGGCTTGACATAATTCTGTGACCCAAATCCCGGACGCTTGGCGAGGGTGTGAGCAGGCAGGTCAAAAAAATCCACCGTATATTTTTTTTACATAGCTAAATCCAGAATCACAAACAAAAAAAACATGTGTGGAACTGTTTCATATATGGTTTTTAGTCAAATTATTAGTTAAAATTAATTGACGACAGTCAATACCATGCAGTTTCACAAACAAAAGCAAAGATTATTGTTATTCTGCATGTGCAAGACTCATAACGCGCCGAGCTGTGGATAACCGAGGTACTATTGTATAATATATTAAAATAATATTTTCAATTGTCTCGCATGCTACTCAGAATCAACGTGAATGAAGTCAATCGAATTTCATTTTTAATAAATAAAATCTTCTTTTCCTTCCTGGTGTCATGTCAGGTCCCCCCAACGTTGACATCACTTGAGAGAAAACATTTTTGTCCCCGGTAGCTCGAAAAAGTGATGACTAAAATGCAGTCCAAAGTTACTACATAAATATATTTATAAAAATATTCGTATGTATAGTACGTTAATTTCCCCAACCTCAAAAAATTCTTAGACAAAAATTGAATAATTCTAATAGCGCCTTATATTATGCAATATTAATCGAATCGCATAAAATTGCTAATTGAATCGTGTGAATAATGGATATTTCACTGAAATAATGTCGATAATGATTCATACAAGTAAATTATTTTTATCAAACACTGTTTATTCCACTTTTTTGTAACGGTATAACCCTACCGGTTTCAATGCTTTCACCTCATCACCAGGGGAGCACAAACAAGACTCTTCGGGGGAGCACAAAAAAGACGATTCATACAAGGCTTCGATGATCAACTCCATGGCCAAGTGGATGAATAAATAAAATGCTGATAGATATTTGCGTCCGGAAAATTTAATATCCTGGATAATCCGGAACAATCTCGAACGCATAGTAAACCTTGTTATAATATTAAGCTTTAATACGAAGTCAACTAGGAGTAGAATTTGAAGTAGGGAGATCTCGCCTAATACAGTTTACATCGAAGACTATTGTAGAAAAGTTAAAAAAATGTGTTTTCTTCAAATTTTGTTGTTCACTGTTTTTGTAATACAAATGTATATTTAATTTATTGTATATTTAAGTACAGTTCATACTCGTACTTGTCAACAACCTGTTTCGAACAAATTATTTATTATATAATCTTCGCATCTTATACATTTATATATCTACCTAAAAACTTTTTCAAAACCCTTGCGTACTTAGTCCAACCATACTTGTTCAACTTTCTCTTATACTTTCTAATCGGGTTTGAATATAAGATTTATCAATCTTTCACCAAATATTGGGAATACCATATATGTATATCAAAAACACATATTACAGGTTTCCCAAAAATTGATTGTGAAAATAATGAATAAACTTCCTGCTCGGTATCCCACGGCGGAGCTTTTCAGAGAGTATCAGGTCCTGAACATAGCCAATTTACATCTCAAATCCATTATCTGGCACTACCATCGAGAGGAAGGGAAGATGCAGACTCAGCAGACACACATGACACGCATGGCAACTAATGAAATGTTCACCATCCCTAGAGTTAAAACCTCTTTTGCCCAAAGGCAATATGCTTATTTGGCTCCCATTACATACAATGGCGTGCCGACTTCAATAAAGGTAAAGGTAGGAAAACCATTTAGAGAGTCGATTGGAGCGTGGTTGTTATTGCGACAGGATTTTGAGTACTTGGGCTTTCAGGATGAATGACGAGTGGGAACGATTTGTGTGAGCTCGTGAGTGTGGGTTTCTTATTGTTGTTTTAATTTTGGTTGTTTTTATGTTTCTGTGTATTTTTTATTTTAATTTTTATTCTTATGATTGTGTGCGGTATATTGTGGGATGAATATTTTTGGTCTTTCTGGAGTGATGATGTGTGAGGAGTTGAATTTTGCAAGATGTTTCCAGTTGTAGTTGAGTGTCACTGTTTGTCAGATTGATGAGAGCGTGCAACGGGGTTTTGTTTTTGTGTAATCAAAAATCGGAAAGAAGTATCGATTTATTTTTTCATGCTAAATATCCTCAGTGAGATACAGGCAAAAACCTAGTTTACTGGGGATACGACAAATGAAAGGCAACAAACCAAGATCCATTAAAATTGTATGTCCAAATCAAATTACCTGTTGTTTTTTCGCAAATTGTGTATATTTCTTGTCATGTGTAATAATAAATAAATAAAATATCTAAATCACTTTAGAGTACTCTTTGCTACCTAATTACACATCAGTTATTAACTTACATTCCTTTTCGTACTTCTTAGTCAACGAATTTCAAAAGCATTTATTCCACTCTTTAAATATCTTTTCAACGTTTACATTTCACTTTCATACTATATATCAAGATACTTTAAATTGATGTTAATAACCACCATTTTGGAAGGCGTAGAAAAGTTGAAGTAAATGTGTTTCGCTGACCTTCTTTTCAATCGCATCCAAATGAACAATTCCTTTTTTTATTTTTAAGATTAAAGCAGTTAATAAATGAGGACGACCTCCGTGGCTTAGTTGGTAAGACGCTTGTCTTCCATCCGGAGGCTTCTGGATCGATTTCCGATGGTATCTAAAAAAAAGTGTACAAGTGTGCATGGCTGTGAGGTGCATGGCCGTGCGGAAACGCGCTGGCCTTCTGTGCGGAAGGTCGTCGGTTCGAACCCCGCGCTGTGCTACTCCCCTCGAACGACACAGGCACTTTTTCCGCCTAGTGTTCGAGGGTATTAAAGAGATCTATGACTTTAGTCATATCTGTTCTTAAAACAAAAGTATGGTTAAAGAGTTTGCCAGGTAACAAAGCTCGCACGCTAGACGTGTGTAAGTTCTGTTGACTGTCCACGTTTAGTTGTATTTCCAATACGTACTATGACAGACTATGATAGGAGTAACTTACTTGCCTTCTTCACGAAACTTTAAGGTTAACTCGAAGGCTCGACTAAGATTTTATTTGTTCTTAATTTAAAGGATCGGCTATTGCACGAGTATACCACTTTTGTTATACACTGTAGAATCTGCTAGGCGTATTGCCATGTGAAAATCTCTTCCAACAAACTAGAAGTCTTAAATAAAAACTAGACCAGAACTCTTTTTAAAAATTTAACACTTTTATTGCAAATACAATTTGGCGGGTTTATTGCTAGGCAGCAATCTCTTCCCACCAACCAGACTAAAATAAATGAAGCAAATTACATGGTCGCATAAATAATTCAATTGACTATCTATCCCCACGAAATCCATAAAGACATACGTGAGCATACGTCCACAAATCTTACAAATAGGGACAATCACCCGAATATTAATTTTCATATAAAGTGAGATATCATCAATCAAAAGATAATGAAAAAAAAATCAGGAATGAAACACGTTATTTTACTGACCAGAAATTAAGAGTTTTTTTCAGTCGCTTCTTAAAGCATGCCAAGAACGGAGCGAGGAATAAAGTTCTTCCACTGGGAATAAAAAAAATATTGTCTCCCGACCACGCTATTGAACACATTTGTATCATATATTCGCAAACGTTGAAGGGTACCATACAAATGAAACTAAATAACTGAAAATAAATACAATAAAAAAAAAAACAATAACAGAGATCAGTGAATTTGGAGTTCGGAATCTGATTAAAAAGAAAAAGCATGAAGCTGAAATCAGAATCCAACTAGGAGTAGAGAACCCATAGCAGAGGGAGAGAATGAGTTAACCCTGATTCATTGCCGCGTCTCCCCGCGAGAGGCATTATATCCAAATCACCATTTGATTTATCGATACCATTTTTTAAATCTGCTTTTTCGCTTTTTCCCAAACACCTTTTTTAATACCGTCCTTCGAATAAAACAAACAAAAAAAAAATAGGTCACAATTGTGAATTTGACAACAATGGTAATCGGGTTATGGAATTCAGCGAGTATGATTGATTTTTCTATGGAATCATGACGTTACCTAGAATTTTTTTTTAATAATGTGTTTGATCCTAGAGTCACATATTTGTTTTGTGATCCTAAAATCATACGAGTATATTTGATCCAAGAGTCATAAATTTATTTTAGAATTACATATTTGGCTTTTTTGTTCAGATTTTTTTATTCTTTATTTATAAAGACATTTTTTTTATACTACTACGATGTCGGTGTATAAAATGCAAAGGATTGGTGGGAGTCTGCAAGAGCCATTTTGTATGTGGTTCCTGAGGACTGGGAGCAGGTGGCTCAGGACCGTGGAGGATGGTGAACCATCTCTTCTCGGGCTGACAAGTGAAATTTTTTTAGTGTGCCGCTAACATACGTCAGCATTGCCAGGCAACTCAGCAGGATCCATATGTCTGTGACATCTGCTAGTGGGTGTGCACATCTAGGATCGGGTTGTTCTTATAGAAGATTGCATGATCAGCGTGAAAGAGCAGGTCAAGATTGACGTTGGAGTGGCGAAGGGATTCTTGACTAAAGTTACGGTTTCCTAAGGAAACGGTGCCGTTATGTAGCGGCTGTAACATGACGTGATGCGATGGACGTAAGAAAACGGCCGTAAAACGGTAACCGGAGATGTAAACGTAAAAAAAGATAGAAACGGTCAGTGAGCGTATTGCGGTTTAGAATGGACAATCTAGAAATAGCATTATTACTATATTTGGAAGATGGGGCGTCATCGGAATTCATTTGGAGGAGAGTGAAATATTTAGAAGTGATGCTACAGAGGATGCATTTCAAATGTTAGTTATTATTTAGGTATTATTTCACATATTTTGTTTTAACTGGGCTTTTCTATAGTCTTTGCTCTTCACATTATATAAAGATTCATTATTTCTTACCAAATCAATCAATATTTTGTCATCTTCGCTGGTCCAAATTACGTTTGCAGTGTTTGCACTATTTTTTATTTTAAAATGGTCACCGCTACACGGGAAAAAATGTTCTACGACTTTTTGTTACGCTATGACGGCCATCATGCAAATGGCGGCACTGCTATTTGACATTACGCTCATAACCAACGCTCTCTAGGAAACCAACGCCATCTGGTTTGCAAAGACAATGTTTTAGTGACGTCAACCCCTGCTACATTACGGCCGCTAGATAACGGCACCACTTTCTTAGGAAATGGTAACTTAAGAGGCCCGGCAACGACGATGATACAGTACAACCTGACGGGGTTATTACGTTTTAACAATCTCTTCCAACCAATTAGAGTGAAAACGAGTCCGTAAGATAAAACCAGACTGTTAATATTAAAAAAAATTGTGTCCCAACAGTATTGAACCTACAACCCTACGATTAGAATATAGTTGTCTTACCAACTAGGTCATAAACGTTGTCTGTGTATGTTTTGATATGTTTTTTTAATCATAAACAGATTCGGAGAAGTACCCAATCTAATGGCCGCTGCCCCCAACTTCCCTTAAATCTCAAATATTTTCAATTAATATGAGTGGGTTCGAACTTGAGCAGAGTCTGTTTTTTTAAACAGCGTTATATAAATTGTCCGTTTATTATTATTATAAGGTAACTATAAAAAAGCGTTGAATTGATTGATGCTGTTTGCAACTTAATTTTTTGAATTTGCATAAAAGTTTTTATATTGACTAAATAATTATAATGTGCATAAAATATGAAAAGTAAAAGGCCATTTGTTTTTTAATTTTTAATTTATTTAAATATGACAAGAAATTTTATAAATATTTATTTATTTAACACTTTTATAGCAAATACAATCTGGCGGGCTTATTGCGCGCAATAAGTCCGCCAGAAGCCCTCATAAATATTGTACATAATTTGTGGAAAAAAAAAACAACAGGGTAAATGTAGACACAATTTTAATGGATCTGGTTTTGTTGCCTTTCAAATGTCTCCAGTAAACTAAGCTTTTGCCAGTATCTAACTTAGGACATACGAGTATATATTTAGGTTGATCGGTTTATTGATTTAATATTCATATGTTTATCGTTAAAGCTGTAGCGACCGTGCGTGCGGTCACTGAACCCACTGAGGCGATCTTTGGCCGCTCGATCATTGAACTCGCACTGTAAGGAATGCGAGACAGCACTGGGCGAAGGTCGCCGCGCGGTCATTGAACTCACTCGTAGCGAACAGCGAGAGCGAGACACCGACATATCTCTTGCCTCTCTTACAGACCGTAGTATGAAATGTATATGGAACGCGCAACAATAACCATGTGTCCGGCGAAGCGAGACAGCGACATGTTCTGCGCCGTTCTATACATTATAAATACAGACGCTTTCAATAAACTCTCTCTCTTTACTTATCTCGATCTCGACGACTTTTATTCAAACAACCTCATCCTTCTATGCGAAACCCAATTCCCTAAAGAACTTTTTAACATTAATGTGAAAAAATAATAACACAAATCACAAATGTCTTGATAAACTTTTAATCTTTATTTATTTATTTGATCATGTAATCCACTGAACACACATTTACGAGTACCATAGGCTATACACACTTTGTCCGCAGCATAGGGACCATGTGGCAATCTCTTCCAATCAACCAGAAATGTGTTAAAGAGACCTTAAGAGAAAAATAGAATGGAATCCTTTAAAAAAAATATAGGTTCCAGCGGGATTTGAACCCGCAACCTCCAGGAGCTAAGAGGCAGGAGTCTTATCAACTGGGTCATGGAGGTCGTCTGTTGTTCTTTTCAATGTCTTTTTTAATTTTAATAAATTTTAAATATTACACAATTTACTTTCAAGAGCGATTACTTAAAAAAAAACTGAGATACAAGTTAGCGATATGTGATCAATCCTGTCTTGGTGCCACTCCATCACCTCACTTAGATTGGTTGTCCTTTCTGTCCTAAAATACTGGACACAGCTGGCCTCCAATTAAACCAATGGACAGGGGCGACGATAAGTTTTAAACATTTCTATTCAATATATATTATTAAAGATTTCATAAAGAATTGAAATATTAAAAATAATAAAAAAATTGTAAAAATAGGTTATAAGTATACAATCTTGGACAAAGAAGTGTTGTGAGTTTGTATCTCACCTTCAAAAATATTTGTTGTATTGTCTCCTCGAGTCGAAGTATTTGCTATCATATTTTTTTCTATCACAAAAAAATAATGACGTATAAAATCGAATCGGTATACTAGTACCAGATCAGACAATATATTTTAGAGGATTGGGAATCTTGCTTTCAGGTATTACCGAGAATCGAACCCGATACTACTGGGTGAAATTCCAAAACCTTAACTACTGGGCAATGGAGGTCGTTGCGTCCATAAATTTCATAAATACGAATAATCTTCTGACTATTTTTCTAACTTATTTATTTTTGTCTGTGTGGTTGGAAGATATTGCCGCGTAGAAATATACCCACCAGGTTGTATTAACAATGATGTGTTAAATAAATAGAGACACAGCGTCATGGATGTAAGTATACGATGTAGATAAAAAAAATGTTCTATCATCACAATAAAAAGCAAATGGGTGCAATAAAAGAAAATATTGAAAGTTAATTAGACAAGTAATATTATAATTTGAGTTAAACATGTTTTATTCCACTTTATACAGCTGTATAACTCTACTGGTTTCAAGGGTTTCACCTTATCATTATTTCTTTCGATAGTCTTACAGCCCATATCGAGCTTTGACCTCCGTCAATCTTCGCTTCTAACTCCTCCTGTCTTCCGCCTCGGCTCTCCAATCCTGCGCCTCCAGCAGCCGGGTTGCGTCCCTCTCAGCTTCGTCCTCCTATCAGAGCCTTGACCTGTCCACTCTCCTTCTCCCACCCGGGTGTCCTTCCAGGATTCTTTTGGGTGCTCGTGATGACGGTATTCTCTGCACATGTCCGGTCCATCTCAATCTGCTCAGTCTGACATGTACAGATAGCCTGGAAGCTTTGTAGATATTATAAAGCTCGTCGTTGTGTCGTATTCGCCAGGTTTCGCCGTCATTCACGGGGCCCAGGATCCTACGTAGAACTCTTCTCTCGAAGGCATCCAGCAACTCTGCGGATTTAGCTGTCAGTGTCCATGCTTCACATCCATATGCCATCACTGTTCTAATAATTGTTTTGTACAGGGTGATTTTGGTTTTTTTATGGACACTTCTGGACTTGAACACCGGCAGTAGGAAGAAGAATGTTTTGCTCCTTGTTGTGATTCTTCTCTTAATCTCAGCATGCTCCTCGTTTTCCTTCGTTATAGTTGAACCCAGTTAGGTGAACTCTTCCACTACCTCAAAGTCATATTGATCCTTGAATCTAATGTAAACCTTGTGGACCATAGTCTGTTCTCCTACTCTGTTTCATGATTTTTGTCTTATTTTCATTAATTTTCAGTCCAACTTCTTTGGCCGCTGTCTCCAAGGTTCCAAATACTTCTTGTTTGGCTGTCAGGGATCTCCCTACTATATTGAGGTCATCTGCATACCCAAATATCTGGCTGTTTTGGGAGCATATATTGGTGTTTGCATTATTATGGTGTGTCTTTCTGATGGCACATTCCAGACCCAGATTGAAAAGTATAGGTGCCAGACCATCCCCCTGTGTGAGACCTTGAGATACGATAAGCTCGTCTGTGAGCTCTCCTCCTATCTTAACTCTACACTTTGTGTTACTCATTGTAGCCCTTATAAGCCTTACTAGCTTTGTGGGTATATTAAATATTAAGAGTATGTCATACAGTTTTTCCCTAATAATGCTGCCATAGGCCTGCTTGAAGTCTATGAATAGTTGACAAATGTCAACATCGAATTTCCAGCATCTGTTCAGGATCTGTCTTACTGTAAATAATGCATCACTTGTTGATCTGTTCTTTCTGAACCCGGCCTGATACTCTCCTATAATGCCCTCTGCCAAATGTTCAATCCTTTTCTTCACTATAATAGTTAGTATTTTGTACGCTGTGCTCCACAATGAAATTCCTCTGTGATTTTCACATTTCAGTTTATCTCCTTTTTTATGTGTCGGACATATTATGCTCAACTGCCAATCTCTTCCGAATCCCATATCTTGTTGATTAGTCTATGGATCAACCTATGAAGGTGTTCGGTTCCACACTTCAGCAGCTCGGATAGTATATTATCCGCCCCTGGGGCCTTGTTTTTTTTTAATTTCTTAATTGCCAGTCTTACTTCTGTGAGGGAAGGGGGCTAACTTCCTGATCATTCTCCCTGGGTACTTCAGTTGTCTCAGTTACCAGTTGTGTATTCGGATTGAGTAGTTTGCCAGGTCCGATCCGGTTTCCAGTCCTTGTCCGAGGCTCAGTGTCTGGTTTCGTAATGTTGACTTTTTTATGGGAAGAGGGTATTAGCCTCTAGCCCAACCCGCATCCTGGAGAACCAGGGTTTTTATTCAAGGTTTTCCTTCCTTTAGCCGGACTACTCTCGTTATTTTAAGGCGCCAGAGATTCGTCTTTCGTCTTCCACCTGTCTGCTATGTTGATTATCAACATATTACCGGGGCTCGCGTTGAGGACGTCATGTGATAGGTCTTACTAGTTTTTATGCTGTGTATTGTGCAGGCTTATCAGTATTTCTTAGTACACCCTGTCCAGCGCAGAAGCGCACCACTGACGCCACCAGTCAAGTGATGGATAGCTTGTTCGGAGTTTCGGTCCGATGGTAGGACACCTTACTCCTTCATCGGATAAGTTCTAACTGTTAAGATATTTATTGGAAATTTTTGGATCTTTTTGGGAATCGGGAAAGGATAGGTTTGTGGTAATTGTTTTGATTTTATGAATGATTATGAGAAATTATAAACGATTAAATACATATATAAATATGATGATATATACATAATATTAAATACAAATATACATAAATTTGTGTCGTCACACACTGTTTTATATTGAATGGGTGAAAAAAAAAAAAAAAAAAAAAAAAAAAAAAAAAAAATGAAAAAATGAATTGTGAATAAATTATAAGAATGAATATAGTATATGTAGATAAGTAAATGAGTGGGGAAATGTGTGTGACTTTTATAAATATATTAAGGTGTAGAAAATGTTTATTGAAGGTGAGAAATGCGGTTGCCTATGGGGGTAAACTGTCTGCCGGAGGAATTATCGATGATGGGGTGTTCAGAGTGACAATCGGGGGGTCATTTGGGGGGATGATTAGAGTTAAAGAGGGGGGGGGGTCGGGGGGATGTTTCGCAATATTGATTTCGGACGAGTGTGTCTGTAACTGGTGTTCGCGTTGTAGTTATCTAAGGCTTTTATGACTGGGTTGGGATGACGGGATATAGAGCTGTAGAACCTTTCGGCCAGAGCGCGCATATGTTCGGGGATAGTATGTAGTTTGGTATCTGCGTGGAGTCTTGAATTACGGACGATGTAGGGTGCTTTTAAAATTATGCGGAGGGCTTTGTTTTGAATGATCTGAATGTGATGTAGCGTTGTTTTCTTCGCGTGGCCCCAGACCGGAAGGGCGTATGTCAGTTGCGGTCTGACGATCGCTTTATATAGGTGGAGTTTAGTGCGCGTGCTAAGTTTGCTGTATTTACTGATCAAGGGAAATAATGATTTGAGTGTTCCGTGAGCTTTTGATTTGATATTGAGGGCGTGTTTATGCCACGAGAGTCTACTGTCTAATGTGAGGCCTAGGTATTTTACTTGTTTTGACCATGGGACGCTCTGGCCGAAGAGTTTAAGAGTTCTGATGGGTTTGATGTATCTGCGTGAGAAGCGGACTGCTGTGCTTTTGGTGGGATTTATTTTGATCTTCTATTTGGTGCACCAGTGCTCCAGAATGGGAATGAAGTCTTGCAGTCTGTTGTGGGATACGGACTCATATTTCGATGAAGAGAGAAAGGCTGTGTCGTCAGCGTATTGCGCGGTGATACAATGTGTACGTGAAAATTGGGGCATATCGCTCGTGTATATGTTATACAGGATAGGGGACAACAGTGCACCTTGGGGCACACCTGCCAGAATGGGGCGAGGGGATGAGTTTATACCGTCTATTTTGACGGAGAAGGAGCGATTTTCAAGGAATGATGCGATGATTTGCACTAGTCTGAGGGGAATACCTGACTTGTGCAGTTTGAATATGAGTCCGTTGAGCCAGACTGTGTCGAAGGCTTTCGCCACGTCTAGTGAAAGGAGGGTCGTGAGGCCTTTGGAGCTGAAGTATTTGATGATGTGTTCTACAACGCGAAGAAGCTGATGGTTGGTAGAGTGTAATGGCCTAAATCCGTGTTGCGAATCTGGGATGATGTTACGTGAGTAAGTTTCTAACGAGAGACGTTCTAGGATTAATTTTTCGAGCACTTTACCTAGAGTCGGGAGCAGACTGATCGGTCTGTAATTTTCAGGGATAACGTGGCTTTTACCCGGTTTAGGGAACATGATGACGTCGGCGTTTTTGAATGGGGTTGGAAAGAATTTATGTCGAAGGCAGGCATTGTAAATGGTGGTAAGGGCGTAAATGGCTTTTTTCGGAAGTTTTTTCAAGGTGAGATTATTGATTTTATCGGGGCCGGGGGCTTTACGCCACCAGTCTTTGAGACCCCTTCTCCTTATCATTAGGGTAACACAAAGAAGACTGAATTATGTTCAAACTGTTACCGACGTGCACACGCGTTTAACGGTACAATATCGGGTTAAGGATCGTGGATAGAGAGTGACAGAAGATGACTTCAGCAAGCAGCGGTGAGATATTGGGAATGCACTCATGTTCATCCCAATGCACTGATATGGATATTTTCAATCTGTCCAATTTATTTCCGTTTCTTATGGATTATGAAAGAATTTGGCATAATCGATAGAAATATCAGATGTGCTCCCCTGATTTCATGTTGACTCGCCCTCTGTTTTGTAAATTTTTTAAATAGTTGATTTCCACTGTAAATAATTAACAAAATTTACAAATGTAATATCTTATTTTTCGAATATTAAAAAGATACTTTATTTAATTATTTATTTATATGCAAGCAATTCTATAAATATATAATCATTTATGAAAAACATCAAAGTAAAAACAGAGTTTTTAAAGTAGAAACTCAATTTATATGGTTTCTTCCTTTCATTTGTCGTGTCCCGTTAAATAAGGCTGTTGCTTGTACCTTACTGAGGACATTTAAACATGGAGAAATAAATTAATGTTTTTTTTATCGATTGTTTATCAATGAATCAATACTTCTGTCAAAAACGTCTTAATTATATGTACACATATGTATGTTATCATTTCACATAAATCAAAAGTCTATCTCATAATTTCCCGCACAAAATCATAAAAAAACACACTACATTTAAGAGTTTATACAATTTTTTACTATAACTTACCTTTCCTGTAAGCTCAAGTATTTGTCAAATTCTTGTCACAGTGATAACTTCACCCTGATTTCCTGCCTGAATTTTTCGCACCTTTTTGCCTTCATTGAATTCTGTATCTCATTGTTTGTAATAGGAGCCAGATAGGCATAATGGCTTTTGGCAAAATATGTTCTAACTCAAGATATTACACGATAAAAAGATAATTTCTTACACTCATCTGAAATCTTCTTGATTCTTTGCCAATCTTTATTTCCTAAATGAAAGCTGTCTAATAATAAAACCATTTTCAAAAGAGGAACAAAATCTTCCATCAATTTACCAACAAAAACGTTTTCTGTATTGCTTCCTCCGTAAGATATTTCTCAAATGTTGGATCGGATCCAAGAAGCTAATATCCAAATCGTAAATTTGTTGCTATAGAGTCATCTGTTGATTCTTTCAGGAAACGTTTTTATTTGGACCCCGAATAAGCGTTTATTCCAAAAGGATAAATTCTCTTTGTAAAAGGAGCCAAAATATATTATAAAACGGCGCTCTTAAAAGATTCTTAAGAAATGAGGTTTCAAATCTTTTATAAAGCCATTGAATCTTTATTGAGCTAAAATGTCGAGCCTTTGAGAGAAAATATCAATAAAAATCTCTATATTTTTTAATAATCGATTTACATAAAAGTGAAATTTTGGTCTTTTGAATATGTATTGTACATAGTAAATAAATCATTAATATTTAAATATTTTCTAAAATTCACTGAATGTAAAATATTGTGGATAAGATTATTAGATCATATATTTTTTACTTAATAAATGTTAAGAATTTTTGAGGAAGCTAATTTAATATATATATTTTTTATTTCAGTCAATTTTATCATAAAGCTTCGCTTCAAAGGGACAAAATGACTTCCTTTATCTTGGATTCCAATATCTGTGGCTTAGTCAGCAAGACGTTTGATGTACACCTAGACGTTTCGGGTTTGATTCGAATATGTATTTGGCAGGCTAATTATCCAAAAGCAATATCCTCAAACCAACTATAGTTCGGAAATCCTAGGATGAGTCCTGTGACAGCACACAAATTTGCCCCAATACAACCTTGTAACGATGTTCAGTAATTTTAATTATTTTATCAACTTTAATATAAGCCTCAATTCTAATAAACAGTAAGTTATTTAGGTAAATACATTACATAAGGTTGTATTGGGGTAAATTTGTGAGCTGTCACAGGACTCATCCTAGAATTTCCGAACTATAGACAAAAGTTAATCAAACTAGTTTTACGTATACAGTTGCACAAATTCTTTTTAATTTGTACAAAATACATAAATAATATAAATAAAACAATAAAATTGAGATTAATAATGACATCCGTAGTCAAATATGTAAAACACTGGTCTGATTTTATACCCGGGGGTTTGGAACCAAATGGTACTCGAAAAGTAAAGGGTTTTATATTTGTGCTGGTCTTGTAGTCTTCACACGTTTGGGGTACTATTTGCTATACGTTGACGAACTGTGAGTTCCATGTCATCTAGTTTCTAGCTCCAAAGACTCGATGAATAGGGCTGAAGACAACTATGTTAACACTTGCCTTACTGTGCTAAACAATTCCGCCCCCCACTGTGCTGGACGCTCAGCATCCAGTGAATAATGTATGTTTTAAATTAAAATTATGCAAAATCTGCTAGGTTATTTTTTGTAATTAGCTATAAAATTATTTTATTATCTAAATCCTGGTCACTCACTATCCATCATAGGGTGGCAAGTGTTAACCTGCCACGCTCTTTAACACATTCAAATTACTAATTCGGATGTGTTAAAGGATACGATACGAATAAATTACATCAAAGAGGACATAATCTGAAAAATATTAGCAGCTTATAACTTCTACTATGGCTTCAAAGTCTAAATCTAAAGTTACGACAGCGTTGCACCACTACTTTGATGTATAGGATATTCATTAGACCCGTATTTACTTAAATGTTAGACTGTTAGATATTTAAACGGACCGATGAGAGATCGTTGAACCTCTTTAAAAAAAGGAGTTTGCGGAGGATTAATTGATTAATGCAAGAAGGTGAATCGTAGCACATTCGATACAGCCATGAATTGTACGACCTCTTACAGGACCAAACCATGTCTTCATTTGATGAACTCAGAAAATCTTGTCGCCGATAAGTATTTTGGACAAGGGATGTTCTTCAATTTGAAAGATTGAACAAGTGTTTATGGTATTCTATTTATTACATTAATCCTCTCTATAGGTGTTTCTACCTCCTATAACGAGGCTCTTTTCAGGCGGACTAATTCCGGTTTGTTACGAGAGCTATGATTTGGTGAGAATTATGTCATGTTACGCTGTTTAATTCATTGATCCGTAGCAAACTAGAAAGCAATGGTTGCATTTGGAGCCCGGTGGGGGTGCAGAACTCACTCATGGTTGAGAAGGTACAAAAAAAATTATCTACGATATCTCTAAATTAGTGAGTTCGGTGTTCATCCATAGCTTTATCCTACTCAGTTTCTGCTGGGCATGCTCGGGTATAACTCATTGAGCGTAAGAAGAGATCTGCGTCTCCTGGTATACTTTGTCAGACTCGTTCGAGGAGTTGTGAGCTGTTCAGCATTACTACAAAGATAAGCGTTAAATGTTCCTAACAATTAGACTAGACTGCGCCGGCAAGAACTGTTCTCTATCACATACGCAAGAACGGGTCTTCCAGCTGCCTTGCCTGTTGGAAGGGCCTTAACTTTTTTGAACGGGACTGCTTCGGATATTGACATATTTCATATCACATTACCAAAAGCGAAATAATATGTTTCAAACTTCTTAATCAATTGTGTTAAAAGACCACCTATACTCCAGGTGTGAGTGGTCTATAGTTATATTACCTACACTAGTTTAACCTAATCATTGCTTTCGTAACAAACCGGGATTATTTCGCTGGAAGAGTACCTCGTGATAGAAGAAACATGTAGCGAGGATTGATGTTATTAGTGAAATAATACTAACTAGTTGCAACCCGTGAAATATTCACGGAAGTAAAACAAATTCTACATTTATGAAAATATGTATTCATAAATGTAGAATTTGTTTATATATATCATTTATACATCGTCCCCTTTACACCGGTTGAAAATTGTTAGCTACGTATTTAAAATTCGTTCAGTATAGTTTCGACGGACCCATCGAGATTCAAATTTCGAATTACTTTCGGAGAGAATCCAAGTATTCTTCTCTCGCTCTCTTGTATTCAAAATTCAATTTTCGTACTTTTTCTTTGACGACAGCCGTCGTATGGGTTTTGGCCTATTTAAACTATGATTGAGTTCAACAAAATTAATGACGAAACCTTTGGAATAGTGTTTATCCCATGAAAAATTAAAATATTATTTTGTTTCTGTAGGTTGCGTGGATCAAGTCAGACTCCAAAGCCATTCTGGCCATCCACACACACATGGTGGCGCTAAACCCGCGTCTCTCCGTCACTTACAACGGTCACAACACCTGGAAGCTGCACGTGGCCAACGTCCAGGCTAATGATTCTGGCTCGTACATGTGTCAGATTAACACTGACCCCATGAGAAGTCAGGTGAGTGTCCATTTGACTATTTTATCTGAACATACACCTCAGTCAGGTAAGAGTTGTTATATAATTTTTATTTCTAATATTTACATATACCATCCCGCCGTTTCCCTGCTGGGATAGGTAGAGAAGACCGAGATCCAGCATTTGTTGCATTTAATAAACTACATAGTTTATTTTGTTTACTATCACTACTTTATATGAAAAAGAATGTTCGGGTGATTGTCCGTCTTTGTGGGGTTCGTGGGTATGTGCTCACGTATATTTTTATGGATTTCATGGGGATGGATAGTCATTTGAATGATTTATGCGACCACGTAACTTACTTCATTTACTTTTGTCTGGTTGTTTGGAAGAGATTGCCGCCTGGCAATAAGCTCACCAGATTTTATTTGCAATAAAAGTGTTAAATAAATACTTACCGACAACCTTCGTGGCCTAGTTGGTAAAACGCTTGTCTCTCAACCCGGAGATTTTAAATTTGATTTTCATTGGAATCCATTTCTCTATTTCCGTTGGAATCTAGAATTTCACTAAAGACCTCTGTAACATTTTCCCGGTTGGTCTGAATACATGGCCACATGGCAATACGCTCACCAGGTTGTTTTGTATACAATGAAAGTGTAAAACAATACAATACTACTTACACTTTAATATCACTAAATCATATGAGAAAATACTACCCAAATAACAAATATACTCAAATTGTTCTAATCTTTCACAATTGTTCTAATCTTTCCCAATTGTTCTAATCTTTCAAAGTTGTCAAAGTCATTGCCTTTATTTCTTCGTTATCAGTTCTTCAATTTAGGCTGATGTATTGAGAAAGAAGATGAGCCCTCTGCGATGGTTTGAGCACGTGGAATGAATAAATAAAGAAAGATTGAGAAAATTAATATACAGTGCGTGGTAGAGAACGACGAAGGAACATATTTTGAAAGACGGAAATAAGAATAGGAAAGAAGTCATAGAAGTTGTGTGAAAAAGTGTATAAATGTAAAAGAGGCGAAAGGTTTAACTCAATTTATAAATATTTTTTTTCGGCTCCTTGGCACATTACAGGTTTCCCTAATTCGTATAAGGACCAAACATACGAAGTAAAAAAAATGTATAAATCAGTTGAACATTTTAAGACTTATGAACACCATTGTTAAAACGTGTGTTACACTAAAACGCAATCACAAAATGTATTGTGTTAGATAGCAAAGTACTACACAAAATTCAAGAGATTTTACCCGAAGGAGCTGAGCGACACATGAAACACGTCTATATGGGGACCAACAAGACGTGCTTCATGATAGAACCATCTGACAATGTCTCCTTTCTGCTTAACCCAAAAGGGTAACGGCGTGATTATATTTATGTATTTAATCAGTTCTTTCGAGATAAATTGTAGTGTTTTCATAACCAAATAAAAATCTTGACCAAATTTCAATGAAAAACTTTAGTCATCTTCCCATGAATATAATAAAACTTTGAGAGTTGTGACTTCGGTGTCTTCCTATTCAAACAAAATGATTCACCAGTCAAACTAACTTTTGCAACTTATCTTAAATTCCATTCAAGTGAGAAAGCAGATTGAGAAAGATATCTTTCAGTGAATTTCACTTGACCACAATTATTTCACTTGGGTGACAAGGAAGTCATGATATATCAGAAATTAATGAATCTTACGAGAAATTTCAAGAGTCAACGTTTATACCATTTACTCGTATTATTCACGTTTAGATATACCCATTTTGTTGAGAAAATTGTCTCATTTTGATAAGAGCTCTTAGTATGTATTTAACTAGTTTGTGACATAGGAAACAAAACCCTTAATAGTTTCATATAATATAGTATTGTATTGCATTTATGTTGAATACAGTACAACCTTATTGACCTATTGCTATGTGATAATCTTTTTCATCCAAGAAGAATTATGTTCAAGAAGTAATTAGTGAAAACTCTTCCTGAATCATTAAAAAAACTTGTTTTCAATGGAAATCGAATCCTCAAACCCCGGCTTGGAAGACAGGCGTCGAATAGACTAGGTCACAAAGCTCACTTAGTATTAGTATTGGTGACCATGTCCTAATTAATAAAACGCGTTTCCCTATCCAGGGTTTGCAGGTGTGATTTCCATTGGAATCAAGACTTTTTTTAAATTCCAGTCTGGTTTTCACTTAGGTATTTTTAACATCTTTGTGGTTGGTTGGAAGGATTGCTTATATCAATAAGCCATAATTGAGAATATAACATCCAGGTATAATTGATACAACCTGTTTTATCGAAATTATTTACGTCTGACCTTCTGTTAAGTTTGAAAATTCAAGAGATGTCCCTGCGAGTCTTAAAATAGCAAAATAATATCTCGCAGTCGCGAAGTCAAATAATCGCCATGAAGAATGAAGTTCGTCATAGCGCTATGGTGAATTTCATGCATGACGAGTGTCGTCCATCATGGGCATTCTAAGTGTTAAAAGATATTACATATTCCAGATGGGCTTCTTAGAAGTGGTAATCCCTCCTGATATCCTGAACGATGAGGATGGTGGGACAGGAGTGGCCCTAGAAGGAGGGTCAGTAAGACTGCGCTGCGAAGCCACTGGGGTGCCTCCGCCTACTGTCACGTGGAAGAGGGATGCTGGAAGGAGTATAGTCTTCAGGCATGATGCAGCCCGAGAGAAGAAAGGTGAGATATTTCATATTTTCACTTAACTTCTGGTTCTATTTATCATGCCTGTATCTCTTTGCATGGGTTTTCCCAGTTTATAATTCCTCCTTAATTCGTCGTTCGTTTTGGAGGCATTAGAAAGGAACGCAGCTAAACACTTTTAATTGGAGATTTTTTAAGATTCCTCGGTCTACTTTTTCAATTTACACAATGCATTTTTGATTTCTATATTCTTTAAATCTTTCATTCTATCGACTTGTCCAAACTGTTTTAATATTCATTTCTTCATTTAAATTACAATATCTTTTTCATCCATAAATATATTTTAACATTTTCCCGCTACATTTGGCAACCCCTCGTGATCGAGTACGATTGTAAGCCATCCTGTGGGTAGAATACTTGTACAACTGTGTGCAAGCTGTTGCCTTTCAGATCAAACCCAAAGTTCGATGACAAGATCTAATGGTTAAATTTGCTGCAGCATTTCATCAGGTAGATTTTTATATACTGCTGGTTAAGTATATATCATACACTACAGAAAACATACATTCAGATGTAAAAAGGTTAAAGAGTAAAACCAGACTGGAAGTAAAATTGCCACGAATCGAACTTGGGGCACCCACTTGCATAACGTGATTTTATACGTTAGACCACTGACACCGACTGAAAAAGATGTCAAAGTCCTTAAGTAAAACCTAGACAACAATCGTTATACAAGAAATCTGAATTCTAACGAGAATTGAACCAGCGTTCCAAGGTTTAGAAGCTAAGCACTGTAATAACTAGACCACATACGGAGTGTTCCATTTTCGAAGTAGACGAAGATAACATATCTCTCTATTCACAAAAACAGTTTTTGCTTAGATTTTCATTTAATGTTTCATAAAAAATTATATAAAATAAAAAATAATGCATATGCATACATACGAGTATATACACACAAACATATGATACACATATATTTACAGTCACTTAAGTACGTTGATGAGTGCTTTCTAACGCGCTCAACCTAAGAAGAAAATTTACTTTTGCTTTTGGTAATGTTATATGTCAATATCCGAAGCAGTCCCGTTCAGAAGAGTTAAGGCCCTTCCAACAGGCATAGCGGATGGAAGACCCCTTCTTGCGTGTATTATTGCGAACAGTTCTTGCCGGCGCAGTCTAGTGTAATTGTTATTGCAAATGTCAAGCAAATACTTCTAAAGACACGGAAGTAAAAAAGTATTTTATCGATTCCAATCTAAACTTATCAAAGATTCAAATTAAATTTCAAACCAATAACCGAACTTCAAATATTTCCGAATCCAATACTGTACTTATGTATAGAGTATTTGTATTTAAACTTGATTTTTCAAATACGCAGTTTAATATTTCCTTTACTATTTGCCAAGTTACGATCGTTTCCAATATGGTTCAAGATAAAGAAAAAAAATAATACTAAATAGTCGTATTATTTCTGATATTTCTTTTCGGATTACTGGCGTATTTCCTTATTCCTGCCTTATTTCCCTTACTTCAGTTTACTCACGAAGTAAATATTGACTCGAGTTGACATTTTCTTCTGTTTTCACGTACAACATGACAAAAAAACGCTAAAGAATTGAGAAGGATTATTGGAAAGGACATTTGTGAATTTGTCTGGAATTTGATTCATTCCAGAAATTTCCTTAATATTATACGTTTATTCTTATTTTCTCGGCATTTTTACTTATGAAGTTATTCAGATTTTAACTATCAACTCATGCGTGAACTTAAATTAAATAATAACCAGTTTAAGTGGATGGATTTATTACCTATTTTATTTAACGTAAATGTTGATAATTTTTAATTAACTAGTTGTGACCCGTGAAATATTCACGGAAGTAAAACAAATTCTATATTTATGAAAATATATATTCATAAATGTAAAATTTGTTTATATACTCGTATATCATTTATACATCGTCCCATTTTACACCGGTTTGCAAATTGTTAGCTAGGTATTTAAAATTTGTTCAGTTATCACAAACCCACCGAGATTCAAATTTTGAATTACTTTCGGAGATAATCCAAGTATTCCTCTCTCGCTCGCTCTCTTGTATTCAAAATTCAATTCTCGTATTCTTTCTTTGGCGAATACCATCGTATGGGTTTTGACCTATTTTTACTATGACTAGTTGCAACCCGTGAAATATTCACGGAAGTAAGACAAATTCTACATTTATGAAAATATATATTCATAAATGTAAAATTCGTTTATATATCATTTATACATCGTCCCCTTTTACACCGGTTCAAAAATTGTAAGCTAGGTATTTAAAATTTGTTTAGTATCACGGACCCACCGAGATTCAAATTTCGAATTACTTTCGGAGAGAATTCAAGTATTCCTCTCTCGCCCTCTTGTGTTCAAAATTCAATTCTCGTATTCTTTCTTTGACGACAACCATCGTATGGGTGTTGGCCTATTTATACTATGACTAATTGCAGCCCGTGAAATATTCACGGAAGTAAAAAAAATACTATTGGGTGTACAAATAAGTCACCGCCGTTTGACAAAAGTTGGCGCCACCAGTAAGTTATGGTTAAAATTGTCAGATGTAAAATGTCATTATCGTAAGGTTGGACATCTGTCAACAACATGACCTTGAAATATAAGTGAATTTTTATCAGTATAACATATTTTTTTGTGTTCGAAAATGTCAAGTTTTGAGCCGAATAAGCGTCATTTGCGGGAACTTTTGATTTACTTCTTCAATTTGAAGAAATCTGCAGCTGAGGCGCATCGATTGCTTGTAGAAGCATATGGTGAGGCTGCCTTAAGTGAGAGAAGTTGTCGTGAGTGGTTTCAAAAGTTTAAGAACGGTGAATTTGACATCGAAGACAAAGAACGTAGCGGAAGGCCGAAAGTGTACGAAGACGCGGAATTGGAAGTATTATTGGATCAAGATTCGTGCCAAACGCAAGAAGAACTTGCACTTACATTAGGAGTGACTCAACAAGCAATTTCACATGGGTTAAAATCATTGGGAATGATTCAAAAACAAAGAAATTGGGATTCATATGAACTGACACGGAGAAACTTTGAATGCCAATTTTCCACATGTGAAATGCTGCTTGCCAGGCATAAACGAAAGGGTTTTCTGCACCATATAGTCACTGGTGATGAAAAATGCATCCATTATGATAATCCAAAAAGGAAGAAATCATGGGGATCCCCTGGTCATGCTTCAACATCTACGGCTAAGCCAAATATTCATGGAAAAAAACTCTTGTTGTGTATTTGGTGGGATCAGCTTGGTGTCGTGTATTATGAGTTGCTCAAACCGAATGAAACCATTGCTGGGGCTGTCTACCGAACATAATTGATGAGATTGAGTCGAGCACTCGAGGAAAAGCGCGCCCACTACTACGCCAGACACGACAAAATTATTCTCCTGCATGATAATGCTAGTCCACATGTTGCGGCACCGGTCAAAACCTATTTGGAAACACTCAATTGAGAAGTTTTACCCCACCCGCTGTATTTACCAGACATTGCTCCTTCTGATTACCACTTGTTTTGATCGATGACGCATGGCCTGTCTGAGCAGCACTTCACATCATATGAAGATACCAAAAATTGAGTCGATTCGTGGATAGCCTCAAAAGATGATGATGATGACTGACGCGGTATTCGTATGCTGACAGAAAGATGGGGAAAAGTAGTGGCAAGCGATGGGTACTACTTCGAATAAAACATGAGGTTCCGTTCTTTCACAATAAATGCCCATTTTTTTATAAAAAACGGCGGAAACTTATTTGTACACCTAATACATTTATGAAAATATATATTTATAAATGTAAAATTTGTTTATGTATATCATTTAAACATCGTCCCCTTTTACATCAGTTCAAAAATTGTAAGCTAGGTATTTAAAATTCGTTCAGTTATCACGGACCCACCGAAGTTCCGATTTCGAATTACTTTCGGAGAGAATCCAAGTATTCCTCTCTCGTTCTCTTGTATTCAAAATTCAATTCTCGTATTCTTTCTTCAACGACAACCATCGTATGGGTTTTGGCCTATTTATATAATACTATGATTTGTGTATTTGATATAAGTTATGCATGCAACTGTTTTTGAAAAATCAATACATTATCACTTAAATAAATATCATTGAAAGTTTATTAATATTATTTCAATATTTGTAACTTCTTTACTGGTTTTGCGAAGAGAAACCATTTAAGGAAAATTTGTATCTTTGTAGCGTGTTCAAATCACACGGTCGCGAGAAGTGCCATTTAAAAAAAATAGAAGCAGTAGGCAACATTGTGAATGTTGTGTTAAACAATGTGTTTATGGACCGGAGTATTTTAAGAGAAGCAAAGATGACTCTTTATAATGGAATCTTGGTACTTTAATAATGATATGGAGCGAAACTTGAACGAGGAAAAGAAATGTGATAAAAGTGGAATAAACGTGATAGAAATTAAAGCGTTGTGTATAATATGGGGGAAAATAATGTATGACATGAAGGAATTAAGACATAAATAAGTAATGCTGATTCAAAGAATGTACTTGCGACAAAGTAAAAATAATGAATGTTTAATCTACACAAGTAATATACAAGGCACAAGCAGTTTAACATTTCTCTTCCTGTGCTAAAAAAAACCCAGTGTTCCGGTGCTGTGTATTCAATACACATCAATACACATGTAAAAATGAGCGATTTAAAGTCGAAAAAAACCAGAATATTCATAGCCAATCGCTTAGATTAATTAAATTTGAAATTTAATTGCTGAAAACATGAAAAAAAAAAACATCGGCCGACGTTCACAAAACGGGGGAAACGACCACCTCAAACGAAAGCCCGCGAGCTACTGAAGCGAGAGAAGTGAGCGAACTGAGATTATATTTCTTGCATTCCCATATACCGAAAGAGAGTGAGAGTGAGACGTGAATAGCGTCGCTTCCTCACCCATAGCGGTTTTTTAGAATGAATATACCTACGTCACACACTGGCACACGTTTGATTGTATTGGTGAATTTATTCCCGATTTTCACAAAATATCTCTGATGTGGCCGATCAGTGCTAATTATTATTGTTATATTTTTTTCATTCAATGCGCAAATGTATTACGGAGGAAATCTAAAATCTGAACTCAGTATTTATTATATTTATAGAAATATTAAAGTTTTTAGAAGCAATGTGTACTAGTTACACATCACAGGGCAGGAAGGGTTAAAAGAGCTAGAAAAACATGGTACGACCAAAGTAATACAATTCTGAATTATGGAATTTATAATAGAAAAGTGTGCATTGTGATGTGTATAGACGTGAGAGAAGCAATATATATATATACACGTATGTCACACGATATTTGAAATTGAGATATCTTCTCTCAGCCTACTATGATAGTGACATAGAGTGATGGTTATGATAATGTTACCTTATTGGTAATACTGAATAAGTTGACCGATATGAAATAGGAAAGAAACAACGTGAATAAAGAAAATCCGCATGTGATTATCTTTAACAATACATATATATATATATATTAGATTTTAAATATTTTATTATATAATAATGTAAAGATTTTATTATACAATAAGGGTGACCCAAAAGTCACTTTCTATTTTAAAAGAAAATAACTTTTTTAATTTCTTAATAATTCACAACTATTCTTTTTAAAAATAAACACACTTCTTGAAAATAAATTTTGTTTAGTTTTGAAAATTACATCCCTTAAATAACTGCAATTTTGGTCTTCACACTGACGCGCTCTTTCTAAGGCGAGAACCATCACCTGTCGTAATGTTTCTTGCTTATTTCTTCAATTTCTTCACGGATGTTGGCCTTCAATTGCTGAATGGTTCGAGGATTGTTACGGTATACTCTATCTTTCATAGAAATTCTGGAGCAGTTAAGTCAGGTGAGCGTGACGGCCACTTGATTTCAGACTTTCACGAAATTATCCTTCTTCCAAAAATTTGTCTTAAGAGTTCAATTGTCGGACGAGCTGTATGAGCAGTATTACTATCTTGCTGCCACCATACCTCTGGTGTGTCCTCGACTGCAGGACGCACGAAATTCTCCAGCATTTCTCGATACCTTTAGCCATTGAAGGTTAGTGGGTTTTCTGCTCATCTTCAAATAAATAAGGTACAAGAACCCTTTCCGTATTTACACCACACCAAACCGTTACTTTTACGGTGTTCAGACTACGTTGGTGGACTATTCTTGGATTTTCTGTCCCCCAAAATTGCATATTTTGTTTATTAACAAATCCATTTAGGTGGAAGTGGGTCTCGTCGCCCAAAATTAAGTTATTTAAAGAATGTAATTTTTAAAACTATACAAAATTTATTTTCAACAGATGCGTCTTCTGTTGATAAAAGAATAAATGTAAATTATTAAGAAATAAAAAAGTTATTTCTTTTTAAAATGAAAATTTAACATTTGGGCCACCCTGTACTACCTATATTTTAAGTAAGGTATAAAATTGAAGCAATCCTTTCAATAGTCCTCTACTAAATAATTTTCAAGTTTAAAAGTCATCCTTTTGACGCCCATCTTCTCTCCTTCCCTTATTAGCCACTATTCTTCTCCCCCTCTCCTGTACATATTACAATACGAAATAAAAAAAAATAGGACATAATTTAGTTCATTTTCGCATGACGAGAAAGACGGAAGTCTTTGAAACCCCTTAGTGAACTTAAATAAAACAGTGGTGTATATAAAATAAATAATTAATATATTTTTTTTTTATTAAAATATCATATATAAATATGGTTTTAGATTAGACGACTTTCACGAATTAACTTACTAAGCTTTATTTAAAAACTTTAATCTTAATTATAATTCAAAATCATTTTATTTTAGAAATATTTGTTGGTAGAATTCCTCGGGCATTACTCAAATTACCGTTGAAAATAACAAAGAATCGTAAATATTGTATTTTGAGCTGGGCTTTTCGTTTGGCTCACTTCAAATCAAGCAGTGTTAAATTTCACTTTGAATGAGATTGTTATACAAATTTATAATTAATTATTATTTCACGAATCATAATACTTCAAGCCGTAAGGTTTGTATAGTGTAATTAATTTGAAAAGGGATTATTCCAGTGTATTTGGCCTCCCTGTGGGGTCGAAGAGAATACAGCCTCCGTCTTTTTCAGGTAGTCTTTTTCGATATTTTGTAAGAAACAAATGTTCGAAAATAACACTGTAAGATGAGACGTTCTAAGGGTTTCTCCAAGTACTCTGGACCATTTGGTGTATTTAGTTTCCCCACGGGGTCGCTGGGCCAAGGGAACAAGAATTTTATCTGTTTTGAGTAGTCTTTTTTCCGTATTCAGTAAGATACATATGCTCGAAAATAAGATTCTAATGTGAGCTATTCTAAGGGCTTCCTTCATGACTCGGAACCGCTTGGTGTGTTTGGGCTGCTCGTGGGCCGCACGGTAAAGAAAAATACGACCTTTTTCGGTTTTAGTCAGTTATTTTCGGCAGTCTGTAAGATATAGATATTTGCTAGTAAAACTTTTCTGTTTTAGTCAGATATTTTCGGTAGTCTGTAAGGTATAGATATTTGCTAATATTTTTTTTCTGTTTAAGTTATTTATTTTCGGTAGTCTATAAGATATACGAGTAGATATTGGCTAGTAAAACTTTTCTGTTTTAGTCAGTTATTTTCGGAAGTCTGTTAGATATAGATATTTGCAAATAAAACTCTTCTGTTTTAGTCAGTTATTTTCGGTAGTCTGTAACATATAGATATTTGCTAACTAAACTTTTCTGTCCAAACATACAGCTTTCGCATCTTCCACAGTCAAACATCTAGTCATGCATAATCTTCTATTGATTATACTTTTCCCTTTACCTTCTTTTAAAATCTGGACCCTTTGGTCCAGACACGTTTCCCTCGATCTACCTTTTCCACACACACCTTGCACTTCTCACTTGAATACTCTTTTACTCCTTCCTTCGTCATTCATTCTCTCCACGTGTTCAAACCATTTTAAAGTTTCTTACGTCATCTTACTCAAAACATCAATTTCATCCATACATTCATTTTTTACGTCTACATTCCGCCCTCCACAAATCTTCCTTAGAGTACGCATCTCCGAAGCATGAGTCTTAGATTTTGCAGGTTGTATACTATACACACTGAAAGTGTTATACAGTATGTCTTTTAGGTTTTATCTTGTAACTTGAAAGAGATTGCCACTCTAGGTGATACAGCATCTTGTTTATTTGGTCAAGACACGTTTTATTCGGTCTGTCTCTTCTACGTACACTTTGCACTTGTATAATATATTGAGTCATTATTTCCTCACTCATTCTCTTCACATGTCCAAACCAACTTATAGCTCCTTTTTGCATCTTACTGAAAACATTAATTTTATCTACGTATGTATTAATTTCCAGTGTCTATTCCACCTTGTTTCAAACATTGACACTACAAATTTTCATTAGTTTTAAAAATTAATTTTATCTACGTATGTATTAATTTACAGTGTCTTTATTCCACCTTGTTTCAAACATTGACACTACAAATTTTCATTAGTTTTAAACATTAATTTTATTTACGTATGTATTAATTTCCAGTGTCTTTATTCCACCTTGTTTCAAACATTGACACTACAAATTTTCATTAGTTTTAAACATTAATTTTATCTTCGTATGTATTAATCTCCAGTGTCTTTATTCCACCTTGTTTCAAACATTGACACTACAAATTTTCATTAGTTTTAAACATTAATTTTATCTACGTATGTATTAATTTCCAGTGTCTTTATTCCACCTTGTTTCAAACATTGACACTACAAATTTTCATTAGTTTTAAACATTAATTTTATTTACGTATGTATTAATTTCCAGTGTCTTTATTCCACCTTGTTTCAAACATTGACACTACAAATTTTCATTAGTTTTAAACATTAATTTTATCTACGTATGTATTAATTTCCAGTGTCTTTATTCCACCTTGTTTCAAACATTGACACTACAAATTTTCATTAGTTTTAAACATTAATTTTATCTACGTATGTATTAATTTCCAGTGTCTTTATTCCACCTTATTTCAAACATTGACACTACGTACATCTCCACAGTATTAAGTTTATTCTTATTATTCCTCTGCCAAGTCCAAGTTAAGTTAAAAGTTAATCATTGTATTTTTCCTTACACTATCTGAAATTATTGCTGGTAGATTAAATTATTAAAACTTTTTGTATCAACAATTCTAAAATCACGTGTTTAATACTATATACTCGTAAGTAAGGACTTACAAGTGATTTATATTTTATTAGGAAAAAGATTTTGAATGAAAAGGGGAACTCCCTCATCTTAACACATGACCTAGAGATATGTTATTTAAGTTATTGAAATTTATTCAGAGCACACATATTACGAGTACAGTGTTTGTAACATGATAAAACTATGAAACTAGAAGCATTCTATGGTGAGTCCAGATATGAGCTATGGATGAGTTTATTTAATTAAATACTTGTATCGACCATATTAATTTGTAGTATGCAAGGGGCATTGTACTTTACGTAACACATTGAAAGGAGAGGCTGTATAGACAGTACATGTGGTAAAAGTTTAATGTTATTAAGATTCAACCATTAAGTAATTAAAAAGTCTGAATTAAACTTATTTTTGTTTCATGCCATACGAACGACTTTGGCCCCAAGATTTATTTGTACGCAATTTTTTTTACGTTTGTATGCAAAGATATTTATTGATTGTGAAACTATTAACATTAAGACGTCCTTGGGTCACCAATTTAATAGAATGTTAATCAATTTGTTAAAAATAGGAGCTAGAGAAACGGTTTAGTAAGAAAGCATTTTATGACTTTAATATTTGATGATTACATTCATATAAAATGCATTTGAATATCCAATCGGTAACATGTACGAGGGTCATCCAGAAACTATAGTTACAAGGGCTCCTGAGGCCGGGGGAAATTTTTCTGTTCAAAATTGGTGCCACTGGCGTGTAGGGGGGAACTTAACGGTTAGTTTGTTTGGTCCCGCGTGTTTGTCGGCCATTTTGTTCAGTCACAGTAAATTCTTCCGATGGAGAGGTCGTCGTGCGCTCCAGCCAACTCTCGTCCGTGCGAGACCTGCGCGGTCATCAGTTTTTTGACTTTGCGGAACAATACTGCCGCGAATATCCATCGAAAGCTCGTGGAAGTTTATGGTAGTAATGTGATGAGTCGTCAACATGTCAATTTCAATTAAAAACAAGCATTTTTCGATCCTACATAAATGTTGTAACCTTACTTTCTGGATGATCCTCGTATATTTTATGCTTTTTATTTTTTTTATTTTCAAGAGTAATTGTTGAACTTAATAACTATTTAGTTCAACTTGATGTAACATTATCGTGAAATTTCTTAAATTTATAAAATATAACTGCACTGAGAATCTAGAAAAAAAACATGAAATCTGTTGTACTTACGTCCGTGTGTCAAAATAGGTTTTATCATAGTAACGGTTTTATAAACATTTTTAATTTTACAAATTTTATTTAACAACTGTCACTCTCGATATGATTAAATGACGTAAAATAATAATGACGAATGATGTATTTATTATAAATATATGATTTAATTGTTAAACTGTTAAACTTTTATGTAAAAAGAAATAAAATAAATAAATAAAACACTTATTTTATATTTTTGTGCTCACCACTGGTTTATTTTGAGTTTACTACCAGTTTCGAAGACCTCCGTCTTCATCGTCAGGTGAAGATTTTTATCCCATTCACCATTGAATCCCCATTTACAATTGAATCACAACTCTCCCACTTCTCTACCGCTAACTCATTCCTCTTATACTATTTACACTTGCAGAAGAAATATATTGTGAGCAATTTAGTTTATCTTCACCTGACGATGAAGACGGAGGTCTTCGAAACTGGTAGTAAACTCAAAATAAACCAGTGGCGAACACAAAAATATAAAATTAGTGTTTTATTTATTTATTTTATTTCTTTTTACATAAAACATGGCACCACAAAGTGAAACCAAAGTCTTTTCGAAGTTTTAAAACTTTTATTTATTAAAACGTGAAAGCTATTTAAAATGTTTAAGAATACTTGATTCTTTGAATATAATTAGATTAGTCATTTCACTGACCTGCTGACATGATGGAACCGTGCAGGAGATGAACACTATAGTTCGGAAATTCTAGGATGAGTCCTGTGACAGCTCACAAATTGGCCCCAATACAACCTTGTAACGATGTTCAGTTATTTTAATCATTTTATCAATTTTAATATAAGTCTCAATTCTAATAAATAGCAAGTTATTTAGGTAAATACATTACATAAGGTTGTATTGGGGCAAATTTGTGAGCTGTCACATGACTCATCCTAGAATTTCTGAACTATAGTAATTGAGATTTTAATCCTTGCTTATATTTATAAATGGTATACTATATCGGACATATGCGTCACCTAAAACATATGATTTTATTTGTAATTGCTGTGTAAATATTGTAGAGTTGAAACCTGTACCGATTGTAATGAAATGTTCCTTGTGCGTGGCTTTCAAAATAATGGAACATCTCATGCATGCAGAGAGCGCGTAGTATACATGGTATCTAGCAAGTATCTAGTAAGCCGTGACTGCATACATAGGCGAATAAAGTGGCTTACGATGAGCGATGGTCTGCACACAAGGAACGAAAAATAAGGACTACGAGTATATATTTTTTGTTTCTTGAACGTCCACTGTGTTTTATTTACGACAAACTTCTACCTGCTAGAGAGGAATCTCTTCACCATGCCACTTTTCACCGAAAACGCAAGAAGTAAACCGGAATCTACGAGTATGGAGCGGCAGCCATTTACCTATTTTACAGTCTTTGTACCGGTGCTGTACAGAATACGTTATGTGTTCAAGTCCTTATTAATTGCCAGTAAGTGTTATTTTACAGTCTTCGTACCGGTGCTGTACATAATACGTTATGTGTTAAAGTCTTTATTAATTGCCAGTAAGTGTTATTTTACAGTCTTTGTACCGGTCCTGTACATAATACGTTATGTGTTAAAGTCTTTATTAATTGCCAGTAAGTGTTATGTTAAATAAAAAAGGAATGATTATTTGTGACAAATAACAGAATAAATTGATAAGAGATGAATGTGGACTTAAGGTTGATATGTTAAGTAAGATAAAGAAGATCATGCTGAGATGATTTGGGCATGTGGAACGAATGAATTAAGAGAAAATAACAAAAATGATATATATTGCAAAGGCGTGTGAGAGAAATACCTAAAAAATAGTATGATTGGATTAAGTGAATGATACTTTGAAAGAAGGGAATGTAGGAAGTCGGAGAAAATGTGGAAGTTGCATGAATATAGAAGACGCAAAGAATACGTGACGAGATAAGAAAGTATGGGGCTCTGTGTTCTCTGCCTACCTCAACATGAAAATGGCGTAATGGTGTATATACACATATGTGTATGTTATTTAATATATTAAATAAATGGTTTATGTCATTATAAAGTATTCTGTCAATAAGATATATTATTATAATATGTTCAGAGTTTCATGTTTTTCAAATTTTACATTATAAATAGTCCAAACCCCGTACGACGGTTGTCGTCAAAGAAAGAATACGATAATTGAATTTTGAATACAAGAGAGCGAGAGAGGAATACTTGGATTCTTTCCGAAAGTAAATCGAAATTTGAATCTCGGTGGGTCCGTGTAACTGAACGAATTTTAAATACCTAGCTAACAATTTTTGAACCGGTGTAAAAGGGGACGATGTATAAATGATATAAATAAACAAATTTTACAATTATGAATATATATTTTCATAAATGTAGAATTTGTTTTACTTCCGTGAATATTTCACGGGTTGCAACTAGTTTTACATTATTGAAGATTTCAAGTCTTATCCCGGAAATTAATTAAACTAATTATTTTGATAAATAGTTTTTGATTATTTCTGTAAGACAAAATTTCAATTCTAAATATAACAGACTGATAATTATACTATGGTGGCATAAAGACTTGATGATGCCAAAAGAAAGAGACGTCCATGTTATTCACAACGAGCACGCAATGCTATAAAAAAGCACCAGTGTTGAGTTGGCTTAAATGATGGCCAACGTTTCAAAGGCGTTGCAGCCTTCTTCAGGGCGATGTTAAGAATATTTCCAATAATAGCAACCATTCAAGAAGCAACCACCTAGTTACCCGTACGTCGAATCTTTTATTATGTTCTGTAATGTTTATCGTCCTGAGGATGAAAGCTGCAACGCCTACAAAACGTCAGTCATCATTTAAGCCGATTCGACACGGCAACAACTCCGAAAAACATTTAATATGATTAATTATGTTTCTCTGTGGAATTAATTAATCGTCATTTTACCTAAAACTTCAAAATTGTTTGTAAAATTTTACATTAAAAAATAAATTTAACTCCTTTCAAAAAGTTTAAATGGATTTAATCTCGTTCCGTCACTTAAAACTTTGACCGCCTCTGTCGGTACAGTGTGGTCCGTATATCGCGCGGTCAGCGCTACCAGGGAAGCCCATTTGTTACGATTTATTCGCACCACCTAATACCGGAGTTACATCCATATATACACATACGTGTATGTGTGTATACGTATACTTTGGCCCATTTGCTGAAAATAACACTGAACCAAACCCGGTATATATTCAGTCTGAAACTGTGCTGAAAATTTCAGGATTTTATATATTTCGTTTTGAAGATGCTTTAGATTTCAATCTGGAAATTTTATGAACCTTAGATTTAAATAGAAGTTTTTCGTCATTATTTAAAATATATTCATTTGACTTTTTTTATATTGATTTTTTTCAACGTTAACTAACTTTTTGATTCAAAATATTAAAAACACAATAACTTGTAAAATTTAATATTGACATATAAGCATTGTTATATAATAGAGATGTACGGCCGCGTGGAAAAGCTCTGGACTTCCATGTGGAAGGTCGCCGGTTCGTACCCCGCGCTGTTCTACTCCCCTCAATTGACACAAGCATTTTTTTGCTTATTATTTGGTGACATAAGGATACATACTTCGATCACATTTATTCTTTAAAAAAAGAGAAAAAAACATGTCGGTGTGCTTCGATCGACTCATTTCGATGTGCTATCGGATCCAGGACAACGGTGTGGCCGGAGAATTTGCTGGTGTGAAATGGCCCACTCACTTGAAAAAAACAACAATCTCTACGGCACAGCTTATCTTTTCAATTAAATTGACGCAAGAATGGCGAGGAGATCCTTTACTACGACAGCCAGCAACGATGACGACGATACAATAGAATAAAAAAATAGTACAAGACGAATTCAACACACACCTACACAGTTTAATCAATTCATCCCGATAAGAACAACTTCTTCAGTTTATTCCTGTAAATAGTCAAATTCACATGAAAATTATGCAAGGAACGTTTAACAAGACAAGCTGAGTTAGTTACGGACTATTCAAATACAAACTAACATTATTTAATAATGCTATGTAGGACGAACATATATCTTCTTTCTCGAAAGGTTTTAATATAAATACATCACTTCAATCAATAGACCATAGTTCAACTCAATTATTTGAACATTTCACTTCAATCAATAGACCATAGTCAAACTCAATTATTTGAACATTTTACGTCAATCAATAGACAATAGGCCAACTCCATTATTTGAATACTTCATTTCAATCAATAGACCATATTCCAACTCAATTATTTGAACATTTCACTTCAATCAATATACCATAGTCCAACTCAATTATTTGAACATTTCACGTCAATCAATAGATCATAGGCCAACTCCATTATTTGAATATTTCATTTCAATCAATAGACCATATTCCAACTCAATTATTTGAACATTTCACTTCAATCAATAGACTATAGTCAAACTTAATTATTTGAACATTTCACTTCAATGAATATACCATAATCCAACTCAATTATTTGAACATTTCACTTCAATCAATACACCATATTCCAACTCAATTATTTGAACATTTCACCTCAATCAATAGACCATAGTCAAACTCCATTATTTGAATATTTCACTTCAATCAATAGATCATATTCCAACTCAATTATTTGAACATTTCACTTCAACCAATAGACTATAGTCCAATTCAATTATTTGAGCATTTCACTTTAATCAATAGACCATAGTCCAACTCAATTATTTGGACATTTCACATCAATCGATAGACCATAGTCCAACTTCATTATTTGAATATTTCATTTCAATCAATACACCATATTCCAACTCAATTATTTGAACATTTCACTTCAATCAATAGACCATAGTCCAACTCAATTATTGGGATTAACAGTTGTGATTTATCGATACATTATATTTGAGTCGTCGAGTTCAAAATATTAATATTATATAATCATGTTTTTCTTAAGAATGATTAAGGTTTTTTTCAAGCACCATGTACAAATTATCTAACATGTTACATTCTCTGATATGCTCAGTTTTCTTAGACCTCGATACTGACGGTAAAAAGGGGAAAAACGGTATTTAAGTTGTGCAAATGAGATATTCAAGGTTCAAAATGTGGTGTTAAAGATACATGGTGAGGATATCTTGGACAGCGCACTACACTTATGATAATAAACTTATTCATATTAAAAAAAATGGGATTCAGGATAAGCTGACCACGATTTTTCTCCGACAAGTACTCTACGCAGTACACTCTATAGTACGCAGAGGAGAGAAGAATTTGAGAAAACTTGTGCTATCTAGTAATGCGAAAGGATGATGAGGCAGAAGAAGACCACCAACCTGATGTACTTTTAGGGTATGTATCCTAGAGGGAAGAGATGATGATGATTTGTTGATAAATAAAACACGTTTTCGATCGCAATGCGGAAAGAGAGAGTTTTTATTAGTAAACGTAGGTATTTATACTATTTACGCGTGTGTGCGGGAATGCGAGCAAGATATCCTTCGTCTCGTTTCTGCATTCGCAAAACGATTAATGTCGTATGTAGGTGATAATTTATTTACGGAACTGGCGAGACAGGTGTGGTGCGTTCTCGCTCTAGTATGGAATGCACGTCGCTCCCGGCAATGAGTTGAATGACCGGCGCGTGGACTTGGTACTTGTTTGTTTTGCATTGCTAAGGAATGCAAAGGTCATTTCATCGGTCATTGACCGCGTGTGCGACCGCCACATACTCATCAAGATAGTCTGAGGAGTGTCTGTGACGGTAGTTCTAGAGACTCAACATGGAGAGAGAGGTGTAGAATTGTTGGGCAGATGAACTGGAGGTATCAAGATCCTCGGTCACGAAGAATTGATAAAGAATAACGAAATTCGATTTTTGTGTTCATTTACTTTATAATAATTCACGAGTGATTTACGAAATGAAATGGAAATTAGGTGAGTTAATCATATTATATAATTTTGTGGAAGTTTTTAAGGAAATGAGTCAAAATTACATAATGCTGAGTTAATTATGTAATTTTCTGAAGTTTTACACTCTAAAAAGTCAAGATTTTGTTTATTTTGAGTTAGTAATGCTATTTTGTAATTTAGTAAAGAAATATTTTTAATATACTTTGGTAAAAAAAATCCTTAAGGTGTTTTATACAAATAATGTTTTTTAAGTCTGCAAGGCAACACATACTTCTTTATTTCGTCCTTACCTTATCCTTACACGGAAAATTGATAAATCAGAAACATGAATCACAACGCAACGAAAGGTAGATTCATGAATCTTATAAAATCGATTGGTTCATAAATCTAAACGCAATTCTCTTAAAATATTTTTTTGAGTTGTTTCCGTCTAGAGGTCGATTAATTTTATCGTCTATCAAATTTCTTACGTACATACCATCACGCCATCTCCCTGTCGGGGTGAACAGAGGACAAAGCGCTATATTTTTCGATTTTGACATACATCTTTAGCGTTTTCTATATCCATACCCTTTTTCATATAACTTCTACGCTTTCTCTGACTTTCTACGTTACCTTGTTTCAGAATAGTTCACTTGATTGAACCATTCGTTCCTTGGCATACTTCTCAAAAGCTTTTCGCTCACATTTGCACTTTTTTTATCTATCTCAACGTGCCGATCAAATGTCGTGAAATTATTGATATTATAAGAAGGAATGACCCATTTCAAAGAAAATATTTCACTGGATCTAATCGAACTTTTCTTTATCATCGTCTATCATGACCTACCTCAACTATGACCTTCATTAACGTTTGCATTGTAGATATCTTCTTCTTCTTCAGCCGTCTCTCCACTGCTGGATGTAGGCCTCTTCTAAAACCTTCCACGCTTCCCTGTCTTGGGCTTTTCTCGTCCATTTTCTACCGGCGACAGGAATAATGTTGTCAGCCCACCTCTTCTGGGGCCATCCCATCGGTCTTCTCGTATACCACAGCCTCTATTTCAGGACTCTGGGTGCCCATCTTTCATTTCGTTGTCTTGCAACGTGACCTGCCCATTGCCACTTCATGCCAGCAACATGGTCCATTGTGTCGACAACCCTAGTCCGTCACCCGATTTCTTCATTTCTGACTTTTTCTATCAGACTTATGCCCAATATTCGTCGTTCCATGGACCATTGTGCGAATTTTAGTCTGTGAATGGTATTGGTAGTTAATGTCATCGTTTCTAAGCCATACGTTAGCACAGGGAGGACGCATGCATCGATTTTTTTTCTTTTTAGATTGGTGGGAACTTCCTTGTTCTTGGGAACATGGTCGAGCTTTCGGAATGTAGATATACAAGTATTTAACTAATACTTCGTCAACAATGCGTTCTGTAGGGATCCACGGTCGTCGCTGAATATTGTCGCATACATACGGTCAATGACCGACGAAACGACCTTTGGATACCTCGACAAATTATAGTAAGCGGTCCAAAGGTCACATGCCCGACATGAGGCCGGCCGAGCATCGCGCCGCATTCCATACTAGAGAGAGAACGCACCACGCTGTCTCGCCGGTTCCGTAAATAGATTGTTAACTACAAATACTACAATTGACCATTTCTGCATTCACAGGAGCGAGGTAGAATCATATTGCGGGCGCACTCCCGCGCCCATTCTGAAATGTTATAAATACCTACGTACTATCAAATAAAAAATTCACTCTCTCTTTCCGCATTGCGATCTAACGTGTTTTATTTATTTATCAACAATCATAATCATCATATACCTTTAAGGGACATTTCCCTAATTTTCAATGTTTCTCGACCACCTCAAAATGCTATTTTTTACCCTTCTTTGCCATCCTGTCGTGTAGGTCATGACTCCCATGATAACCTCTGGTGACTCCTCTCCATCCATCCCTACGGTCCGCGGCTCGAAGGGCAGTTGTTAAGGGTAGTACAGTTACATCTCTCCCTTAGTCAGTCCAACGCATTGGGATTTTCCCTCTTGTGCGTGTTCCTTCCACACCTCAAGTAACCACAAACCTCTCCAAACTGTATCCTTGGACGCGAGCAATATGCCTAAAGAATCGGAAGACTCGCCGAAGGCCTATTGTTGACAATCTGTCGATAATTCTGAACTCTTTGAGACTGGAGGCGTCAGTTCACCCTTCTTTATAAATCGATCTGTAGATTATACTCATTCTTAATAACTACATTAATTATTCTCACACACCACATATTTTTCCCCTCGCACCCATTTACTCTTCTACATATTTTTTTTTCGTCCGCGTACTTTCCCATAACTTAAACAGATCTTGACGGTGGACTTGGTTCGAGTATATGTCTTTTGTAACCCCATCAATCTTGTTTTCTATCGCAACACGTCTCTTTATATCTTTCAACAATGTTAGTTAGTTTGAAAGAAAAGAGTAATGTTTGACTTATGAGTCATAATCTCAGTAATCTTGTTCTCTATCACAACAGGTATCTTATATATTTTTACAATGTTAGTTACTTTGAAAAAAAAGGAGTAGGTAATGTTTGATTTATGAGTTATAATAAAAAGGAGTAATGTTTGACTTACGAGTCATAATAAAAAGGAGTAATGTTTGACTTATGAGTCATAATAAAAATGAGTAATGTTTGATTTATGAGTCATAATAAAAAGGAGCAATGTTTGACTTAAGAGTCACAATAAAAAGGAGTAATGTTTGACATATGAGTCATAATAAAAATGAGTAATGTTGGACTTATAAGTCATAATAAAAATGAGTAATGTTTGATTTATGAGTCATAATATAAAGGAGTAATGTTTGACTTATGAGTCATAATAAAAATGACTAATATTTGATTTATGAGTCATA
The DNA here is from genome assembly GCA_949825065.1 of Odontocerum albicorne. Lineage (NCBI taxonomy): Eukaryota > Metazoa > Arthropoda > Insecta > Trichoptera > Odontoceridae > Odontocerum > Odontocerum albicorne. The sequence continues at coordinate 37,661,914 of OX463850.1, forward strand.
ATAAAAAGGAGTAATGTTTGACTTATGAGTCATAATAAAAATGAGTAATGTTTGACTTATGAGTCATAATAAAAAAATAAAAGATTATTTAAAAATTTATTTGTTAAGTCCTTTTTTTAATTTTTTTTTCTTATAACATAATTGACGGTTTGCTCTGTTTTTCTATGTGTTTCTTTTATGTTCATTTTATCTCTCCTCATCTTTCTTTCCTCTTTTTCAATAACCTCGTATCTTGACCATATGTGTATTTTTAACTAATTATTATTATTTATTTCAAGTACTATAATATTTAATTTGAGAAAGGTTACTTCTTATTAAAGTTTGTATCAAAATAAATTTCATACAGCTTACAAAAAATATAGCAACTCACATATTATATTCCTTTTGTTAAACTTTCAAAGATGGCGTTATTCAATAAAAAGTTTGTTGGATACGTAACACAAATAATACAATACCACAATATATTGCTTTTATCTTAACTTTTTCCTTTATCTGTATTGAGCTCTATGAGTATTAATGTATAATCGAATTTTCGTTGTCTATTAGCATATCGTATCATTCTTGAAAAGTGAAATTAATCCAAGTGAAAGCTTTCTCACATTCCCTGAGGCACATCACGCCCAATCCGGCATGGGAACGGTATTAATTAGATAGATCTCGACACGAAACTAATGTTATAATTTAGAATAAACCAATTAATAACACAGCACTCGCAAGAAGATATACAGTGCCATTAATCACCGTGTAATATGTTCGCCCCGCGAGTCCTTGTCGAACCTAATTAAACTTTAGTGCGCCGGGAGAGTCTGATGATGCCATTAGACGAAATCTGAAACATTAATTTGATCAGAGACTGTGTATCGGATCATCTACTGTCAATGCATATTGACAATGTGCCCAAAATAATAAAACAACCCCTCACTGATTAATACCAAATAACAATATTAAAGTATGAACACTAACCCTTAAGTTGAATATGTAACTATCAAACATCGTAAACTCTACAAAGGTTTCTTTGTGTTCGTTTTCCTTTGGTAAAAGTTTTCTGGGGCTTTCTTACCACATATCTCTTTCTAAACATATATTCTAATGCGGGGAAGTACCTAATGAAATGGCTGTAGCTGTCACTTTTTTATTCTTCCACTCAACTTTTATATATTTATTTTATACTACTCGTAGCTGTACCCGGCCACGCATTGCTGTGGCTAAGTCTGGTAAAATGGAAAAGAAAGAAACGAGAAAGCACACGTTTCTAATATGTTTAATTTCACAATGCTTGTAGGTATACAATATTTTTGACGTCTTTCAGCCACTCTCAGCCTGTCGCGTTCATCCTGTTGAGAACGAAGCAGATCTGAAGCTGCAGAACGTGATCGCCGTGCTCGCAAACGTGCATCCTTAAGTCTGGCTGCACGTCACTTCCTTGGCACGTATTTGAGTCATTCTTTGTCTGTTTCGCTCGTTTGCTGACGACCTAAGTTTGATCTTCTGCGAAGCATTATTTTGATTAACTAAAACAGATCGATTGCACTGAAAAAGAAGAAAGAAAGTTATAACAAAAACATATAAAATTGCGAAACATTAAAAAAGGAAAAAACACGAACTAAAAAACAAAGAAAAGACCAAAAAAATATTGTGTCACCATTAAGTAGAGTATTTCAGGCAAGCATTCATTTCGTCCGCTGGTGTCGATCGAGGAATTACAGGTAATGTTTGCCTGAAATCTCCTGCAAGCAATATTAATGCGTTCCCAAATGGTCTGATGTTTCCACGCCAATCTTGCAATGATCGATCAAGAGCCTCGAGCGATTTTTTGTGTGCCATTGTGCATTCATCCCAAACAATAATTTTGCATTTCTGCAATACTTTTCCCATGCCGGATGCTTTGAAAATGTTGCACCTGGAAACTTGCACGTGGGAGTTGCAAGTGAGAGTTGGGAGCCGGATGCTGTGGAAATGTTGCACGTGGATGTAACATACGAACATTTACGAGTTATAATTATTTATTGACACAGAAGATTTCTCCAACCCCTTTATTGACAGTTTGCATTATTTGATCGTAAATGCCTTTTTGCTCAAGCGTTAGGCTAGGAATATTTGATTACAAATACGACAAAAGATCACCCGTGTTGTAATTTTGTTCACGACGCAATTCTACATCGAACGAATCAGCAGCAGATTGATTCGGTGATGGCATTCCCAATTGATTGCGAACTTTGTTTGCGATTTCTAAGCACAAATCTTCAATCATTATCAACGCTTCGTTGTAGATTTCTGCTGAGAAATCCATGTTCATATTTGAATTTTCCTCGCGTATTCGACGGAAAATATTTTCAGCTATGTGCGATTTATATTTCTCCCATAACTCTGTTGAACATGAAGGAGAGCAGGTGGTCAATATGATTGCAAACAATGCATGAATTTGATTTAAAAAGACGAAATGAAAGAATCGGAAGCATTGAAAATGCTAAGTGACTGACTAACTAAAATAGATCCGCATTCGTAGCATACAGAAAAATACATACCAAAGTCACGCCGTCTCGCTGAGGCACATGGCCGTGTCACTCCAAAAGGTCAATTTCATGATATAATTTGAATTCAAATTAAAATCAATCAACACAATTCAATTTCACCGCTAATTGCACTGTTTAACGAAGTGAAACAACTATTCTTTAGAGCTAGACGTCAACAACGCACACTTTACGAAATGACGCATAAAATATTTAGTATAGCTAGGTTGCCGTTACGTTCAACAGAGAGCGCTCCCATTTATCGTCTGTTTTATATTCTTTTTTATATTTATTATTTAATATTTAATAATTTAATATTTAATATATTATTTAATATTCGAAATCAAAATTAAACTGTCCAAATTTCAAAGCAATCCGTGAATAACTTTCGGAGATTGGAGATTTTTAATTAACGAACATTTACATTTTTATTTATATAATATTTAGGCCGTAGCCGTCACTTTTATATTAATATTTATTATTTAATATTTAATTATTTAATATTTAGTATTATTTCCGAAAGGTCGAAAATGCAATGTGACATAACTGTCAATGAGAAGTAATCAATGTGTCAATTATACAAAAAAGCACGACAAAATTTAAAACAGAAATATATTGTACATTTTTGGTTTGATAACAGAAAACGTACATTTTTGGTTATCTTGACATTTTTAGTTGCGACTTTCATTTTTGTCTATCTATTACGGTTAATATTCACGAAAAGTGGGCGTCCCACGTTCGATTCATGACGAATTCACTTAGGAACTGATTTTATTCTAAGTTTTAATATTATTTTTCTAAATTTTTTTCCGTATTTTTCTCTATTCTTTAAACCCCCACAACGTTAATGCCTTAACTATAAACAGTAATATTTTTGTGTAGTTTAAACGCTGCTTTTTATAAAATTGTAACATTAAAATAATGTTACAAAACTGGCTTATAAAAGGCAGAATCAGATTAAACCAGCCGATCGTTTTGGAAGTTTAATCTCCTTACCATTGATATTTTGGTTTTGATATGCCAATAATGTGTGCTTGCTAAAGTGTAACAGCAGGCACTTCCATTCACATAATAGCTGACAATCATACTCGATCATGAAGGATAGTCCATGTATTGCGTAGAAAAGATTCCTTATTGAAAATCGGAAGGATAACGATTTCGAAGTCTTTGGGAGTTTTTCAAAGTTGACGTTTTTGCCTGAAGTTGACGTTTCAAAGTTGACGTTTTTTTATTTTTTTTATTTATTTATTTTCTCAAAACAGGCTTAGCACAATAACTTTGAAAAATACAAGAGGCGTTAACAATAAAAATAGAGAAAAATTATATAGAATAAGAAAAAATTAAGTATATAAATTAAAAATAATATATATGCATACATATATGTTATACACATATATTCAAAGTCACTTAAGTACGTTGATGAGTGCTTTCTAGCCCGCGCAATCTTAGAAGAAAATTTACTTTTGCTTTTGGTAATGTGATATGAAATATGTCAATATCCGAAGCAGTCCCGTTCATAAGAGTTAAGGCCCTTCCAACAGGCATAGCGGCTGGAAGACCCGTTCTTGCGTTTGTTATTGAGAACAGTTCTTGCCGGCGCAGTCTAGTGTAATTGTTAGGAACATTTAACGCTAATCTTTGTAGTAATGCTGGACAGCTCACAACTCCTCGATCGAGTTGGACAACGTATACCAGGAGACGCAGATCTCTTCTTACGCTCAAGGAGTTATACCCGAGCATGCCCAGCAGAAACTGAGTAGGATAAACCCAAGGAGAGATACCACACTCACTCATATAGAGATATTGTAGATATTTTTTTTGTACTTTATCCACCTTGAGCGAGTTATGTGCCCCCACCGGGCTCCAATTGCAAGCATTGCTTTCTAGTTTGCTACGGATCAATGAATTAAAGCTACACTCGTATGATGGTGGTCAATATACGGTTAAATAGAAATAATTGCATATTTGCTTTGAAAATGCAGTCCAGTTTCAAATATGATAACTTATGTCTATCAAAAGAAAATAAATTATTGATTGCATCTCAATGGTGTAAATGTGAGTAAAATACGTGGTACAGGAAGACCAAGGAAAGTATGATTCTTCTCCCTGGCTCCAACCCAACTCATTGTCTTTGAAGACTGTTGGGGTCAGCTCTCCTCGCCCTCAGGTTGTATGCTCTTCTGTCCCGGACTACGTCCCCCGGGCCGTGCCTCTGCATCAGGTTATCTTTTTGCACCACCCATGAATTCTTTGGTCTTCCTCTGGTTGTTATTCGAGGAAGATCCATGGAGATTGCCTGGTTCACAATGTGATCGGGTGCTCTGCGTCCAACGTGTCCATACCATCTCAATCGCCTCTCTTCCATCTTGCTGTTGATATCTGTAATACCTAGGCTTCCACGAATGCGTGAGCTTTTTATTTTGTCTCTTAGGGACACACCAGCTGACCATCTTAGCATGCGCATTTCAGCAGTTTCTAGTTGCCTAGAGTAAGAGTTATACATCATCCAGCATTCGAAACCATAGAGGAATGCAGGTCTGGCAATCGTTTGGTATACTTTTCCTTTTAACTTTACTGGTATTTTCGGATCACATAGAACTCCCGTTATTGATCTAAACTTCATCCATCCCACACTAATTCTATGTGTTACATCTGCTGCACATCCTCCATCGCTATGGATGAGTGACTCAAGATACTTAAAGGAGTCACAATTTGGTAATGTTTCTTCATCCATTTGCATTACCAAGAAAAGTATGATTGCATTAAGAAAATTATATTTTTAAAGAAGGAAAAATAAAAAAGTTACAGAAATCGAAAGATGTACGAGTATGTCGCGATAAGACAGTCTAGCGTTCTGTCTTCTTTACCTATTCCGATAGGGAAACGTCGTGATGATATGCATGTATGGTATGTATTTCAACGGATCAAATCTTAACTTATACATATTTCAAATCAACATTTTTCTGATTATAAGTACAAAAATTATCCTTATATGTATAGTATTGTTAAACACTTTCAGCTTATATACAAATATAATAACTGTTGTTTTGTTTGCTATGTGGTAATCTTTTTCAACTAGGAATACCTTAATTGAAAACAAGACTGGTACACCCATTAAAATAAATTGGGTTCCAACAAGAATCGAACCCGTGGCCCTGGGTTTCAAGACGGGCGTTTTAACAACGAAGGCCACTGAGGTCGTCGTTATATTCAGAACTATTTTTTTTAATTTTTAAAAGAAATTCAAAATATGGAAAGGTGACGGAGAAGAGGTTGATGGATATCAAAAAATTAAACGTGCTATTGTAAACAATGGGATAAAAATTAAACGTGCTATTGTAAACAATGGGATAAAAATTAAACGTGCTATTGTAAACAATGGGATAAAAATTAAACGTACTATTGTAAACAATGGGATAAAAATTAAACGTGCTTTTGTAAACAATGGGATAAAAATTAAACGTGCTTTTGTAAACAATGGTATAAAAATTAAACGTGCTATTGTAAACAATGGGATAAAAATTAAACGTGCTATTGTAAACAATGGGATAAAAATTAAACGTGCTATTGTAAACAATGGGATAAAAATTAAACGTGCTATTGTAAACAATGGGATAAAAAGAGCTTGCAGGTCGAGGGTTTAGTTCCCGATTAAATGTGAGCTCGTGAGTGTGGGTCTCTTCTTGTTGTTTTAATTTTGGTTGTTTTTGTATTTGTGTTTTTCTTTTCTTCTTCTTTTTTTTTGTTTTGAATTTGTTTTGATTTTTATTCTTATGATTGTGTGCAGTATATTGTGGGATGAATATTTTTGGTCTTTCTGGAGTGATAATGTGTGAGGAGTTGAGTTTCGCAAGATGTTTCCAGTTGTAGTTGAGTGTCACTGTTTGTCAGGTTGATGAGAGCGTGCAACGAAGTTTTTTGTGTTATCAAAAAACGGAAAGAAGTATCGATTTATTTTTTCATGCTAAATATCCTCAGTGAGATACAGGCAAAAGCCTAGTTTACTGGGGATACGACAAATGAAAGGCAACAAACCCAGATCCATTAAAATTATATGTCCAAATCAAATTACCTGTTGTTTTTTCTCAAATTGTGTATATTTCTTGTCATGTGTAATAATAATAATAATAATAATAATAATAATAAATAATAAATAAATATCGTTTTATTTATTCCTCTTTCAAAAATGATTTCGTCTTAGAACAGTTAAGCGTTAAAAAAACTTCTTAATAAATCTCTTTATTTCAACGTTCTAAGATAAATTCATCTCTCAGCATCATCGAGTATTCTTTGCGTGGATAGTTTATTCATAGCCTATATGCAATACAAAGAATAATATACACATATACCGTAAGAGTCTATGAAGAAACCACTCTATCACATTCTTTCTCTCTTAGTTCCTCCATCGCCTGCTTACATCAGCATACGAATTGTGTTCAACTCTTAATATTTCTTGACATATGAATAGCGCAAGGGAAAAGGGGATAACATACAAGGGTGCACTCATTCTATTGGTATACTTATATGATATTATCTCAATAGGGGATGTATTTGTCATGCAGAATACATGGTGGTTCTTACAACATGGTGTCATAGTCTTTTTTGTATTTAACACTTGTCAACTTTAGCTGATAATGGAGTAAGATGGTAAAAATATATGTTGAACGGTGAGTTATAATATAAAGCCAAGTTAATAGGGCACTTAAAAATCGTCCCGAACAACATTAACCCTTCCTTCCCTGACGTGATGTGTAACTAGTACATATTGCTTCTAAAAACTTTAATATCTCTATAAATATAATAAACACTGGGTTCAGATTTAAGGTATTTCTCCGTAATACATTTACGCATTGAATGAAAAAATAATATTAATAATAATTAGCACTTATCGGCCACATCAGAGATATTTTGTGAAAATCGGGAATAAATTCACCAATACAATCAAACGTTTGCCAGTGTGTGACGTAGGTATATTCATTCTAAAAAAAACCGTTATGGATGAGGAAGCGACGCTATTCACGTCTCACTCTCACTCTACTTCGGTATATGAGAACGCAAGAAATAGAATCTCAGTTTGCAGTTGTTTCTTCCTTCGAGGTACAACATACACAGTGTTAGCGTTCCGAGTCCCGTTTTAGCAGCTCGCGGGCTTTCGTTTGAAGTGGTTACTTCGCCCGTTTTGTGAACGTCGGCCGATATTTTTTCATTTTTTCAGCAATTAAATTTTAATTATTATCCTTTTTGGCTTCAAATTTTAATAATTTTAGGGATTGGCTATGAATATTCTTATTTTTCCGATTTTAAATCGCTCATTTCTACATGTGTATTGAATACACAGCACCCGAACGCGCAATTTTTTTAGCACTAGAAGGGAAAGGTTAGCAAAGTTTAAAATGATGATGTGTGATAGTGTATTAATATTAAAATTGGTGTATGGGATAGAAACGTGGTCATGAATAATGAATGAAATGAACCAAATAAATTCGGGTACTGAGAAGAATGTGTGGTGTATCGATATGTTTCCAAATAAGACATGTAATAAATGAAAATGAATGTAAGCCAAAGATTGATTTGTTAAGAAGGGGGAAAAATAGCACATTGAGTTAGTTTTGGATATGTTAACAAAGTTTATACTTAGAAGAAACAACACCTCCCTTGTCAAATATAAAGTATTTTTCATAACACTGAATAGAGTGAAAAGATGGACGCTGAGAAAGGTGTCTTAAATAACTTGTTAAAATCGTTAATTTTATTATATTATAAGGTAACACCTGACCTACTTGAACAAGAATTATAAGCGACCTACAAAAAAATACATTTAAATTTATCAGGCCACAAAAGAACATTCGATTTTTTATAGTAAAACGTTAAAAAAAATGTATAATAACGACGCAGTGAAATTATCCAAACGATGATGGAATTTTTTTTTTTAATTGAATTAAATTTTAAGAAAGAAATTGACCTATTTTGACAAAAGATGTAAGTTCATAAGTCACACTCAAATTTATAAAGTCACTACATATTATATTTCAAAACCTCAATCGTAAAAATTAATTTAAATGTTTAATTACGACGCAGAGAAATTTATCAAACGTAAATCGCGACCAATTAGACATCAAAAAGTTATGTAATTCCGTTTTTGTTTCATGACGCTTCAGGTAAGGATAAACAACGAGTTAAGTTAAATTGATAGAAATTACGTTGGAAAAGTTGTCCACTTGCTAGTGTAATAACTTAATTTTATGCCACACAATGGCATGAAATAAAAATAATTAACAAGTGTTATAATTACAGAGGTCTGTACGAAATGAAAAAATAAATAAAATCTCAAAAGATTTTGACAGATAATAAGAGATGCCATCCAAATAGCATAAATTTCCCAATATAATTAATACATAATAATAACATATGTACATAATAATAACAGCACAAATTGTCCATAAGAATTTAGATATATAGGAACAGATGTCACCCAAAACGCACGAATTACCCAGAAGAATTTAAATAGATAGTAACAGATGGCATCCAAATAGCACGAATTGCGCATAAGAATTTAGATAGATAGGAACAGATGTCGCCCAAAATGCACGAATTACCCAGAATAATGTAGATAGATAGTAACAGATGTCACCCAAAACGCACGAATTACCGAGAAGAATGTTGATAGATAACAGATGTCACATTACATTCACTTTTGAAAATAAAACGAGGCGCTCGCCATAATAATTCATTAATAAAAATAGAATTATTAAGTTTTTACCACGTCTTGATGTAGCGTTGAATAAATAATAACCGCAAGTTAAGATTTTATAATTTTGATATTCAGGTGTGTGGTGTGTCGGGGCGGTATTGTTGTGTTTAATGTGATTTTTCGTAGGCTATTTTTAGATGCATTATTCATTTATAACATAACAGTTTAGAAACGTTATAAAAACACTCCAAAATGGTGCATAGCCCGAGTTAATTGTTTAGTTTTAATGATAATGAACCTGAATTATTTTATTCCTCTTAAAATGTATTATTATTTGATTGATAAAATATTATTATAAATTTTAAAACAGGTTTGTTGAAATTCTTCTACGTATGATGAATGCTGTTTCGTGTTTTATATAAATATACGCGATAAGATTAATATTGTGGATACGCGTACACTAAGAAAACATATTTATTCATTTATGTATTTAAATATGACAAAAATATAATTTGTGAAAAAACAACAGGTAAATTAATATGGACACCCAATTTATACGGATCTGGGTTTGTTGCCTTTAATTTGCCGTGTTCCCAATAAGGCTTTTGCCTGTATCTTACTGAGGACATTGTTGAATCATGGAATTTCAATGTGTAATAGAAAACGAAACGATGACATCAAATTTGAATGATGAGGCCATTAACAAAACAACGCTTTATAATTATCTATTATGATAGTAAATAAAAATAATTATTATCAACAGAAGAAAGAAATACAGTAAATAATAGTATTTGGTGCCCACCTTGAGGTATGAAAACCAAATTTGGACATGGAAGATATCGGATACAAGTATAACGAGTATAATGCTATGGAGATGTGTGAACTGAGAAAGAAGTGTGGTATATCAATGAATAAAAATGGATGTTTCAAATGAGATAGAAAAAGGTACTTTAAGGTAGTTTGGACACGTGAAGAGAATGAATAACGAATGAATGACAAAGCGAGTATACAAGTCAGAAGTGTAAGGGGCGCGTGGAAGTGATAGACCGAGTAAAACGTGTCAGGATCAAGTGGATCTATTTTTTAAAAGAAGTTAATTGATATTTATTTATTTATATATTTAACATTTATTGTAAATACAATCTGGTGGGGTTATGCCAGGTGGCAATCTCTTCCAACCAACCAGACAAAATTAAATGAATACATGGTTGCATAAATCATTTAACCTTTGCTTCCCTGTGTTGGGTATCTTCTACACGTTGCTTCTAATAACCATCAATATCTCTATAAATATAATAAATACAAGGTTAAAATTTTAGGTATTCCTCCATAATATATTTACACATTGATTTAAAAAATAATATTAATAATAATCAGAATTTATCGACTACATCGAGGTGTTTTGTAAAGATCGAAAACAAATTCGCATTTAAACGCTGCGAGTGCCTCGTCTTGACGATAGGTGAATAGTATGCGGGAAGCGCGACACTATATTCGCATCTCACTCTTGCATACTAGACTGAATTGCGAGAACCTGAATTGTATCAACGTCGCAAGCAAAGGCGTAAGCGCCGGGGTATGCGACTGACGTTCCGCGCCACTAGTAGCCTCTAGGCTTGCAAATAGGTTAGACGTACGCCCGTTCCGTGAGCGTTTTTTAATGTTTTTAGATGGTTTTTTAATGTTTTCAGCAAATAAATCTCAATTATTATAATTTTTAACTTCAATTATAATTAATTAAGGGGATTATCTATGAATGTTCTTATTTTTCCGATTTAAAATCGCTAATTTTTTATTGTGTACTCACTACCCAACACCGGAGCACGCGTATTATTTTTATCACCGTAAGGGAAGGGTTAAATTACTATCCGTCCCCACGAAATCCATAAACACATACGTTAGCACATACCCACGAACCCCACAAAGACGGACAATCACCCGAATATTATTATTTATATAAAGTGAGATATCATCAATCAAAAGAAAAGGAAGGGATGGTGGAGAGGAAAGGAAAAGAAAAATCAGGAATGAAACACGTTATTTTACTGACTAAAAATTAAGAGTTTTTTCAGTCGCTTCTTAAAGCATGTCAAGGACGGAGCGAGTCTTATATTGGTTTGTAACTGATTCCAGAGTCTTACTGCATGGACAGTAAAGGACGACGTAAAAGAGGAGTGGTGAACTGGAAAGGCCAATACACAATTTCTGTTTGAGCGTAGCGCTAATCAATGATTGGAAAGACGCTGAAAATTTTCGGCGAGATAACAGGGGGCGGCAGGGCAGTTAAGATTGTGTATTAAGAAATGTGTGAATGTAAATAAGGCGAATGTTGTATTTACGGATATGAAAGTTTTTAAATTTGTGCGCCTCGTAAACCATGAAAAGGACACTGTGATGTACCAAGTACCAAGTTAAATTAAAACCAAGTATTGTACTAAAGGTACAATTATTGTACTAAAGGTACTTGGTACAATTATTGTACTAAAAGTACTTGGTACTTGGTATTTTGTACAATAATTGTACCAAGTACCAAGTTAAATTAAAACCAAGTATTGTACTAAAGGCTCAATTATTGTACTAAAGGTACTTGGTACAATTATTGTACAAAAAGTACTTGGAACTTGGTATTTTGTACAATAATTGTACCAAGTACCAAGTTAAATTAAAACCAAGTATTGTACTAAAGGTACAAATATTGTACTAAAGGTACTTGGTACAATTATTGTACAAAAAGTACTTGGAACTTGGTATTTTGTACAATAATTGTACCAAGTACCAAGTTAAATTAAAACCAAGTATTGTACTAAAGGTACAATTATTGTACTAAAGGTACTTGGTACAATTATTGTACTAAAAGTACTTGGTACTTGGTATTTTGTACAATAATTGTACCAAGTACCTTTAGTACAATAATTGTACCAAGTTAAATTAAAATGTACCAAGTTAAACCATCTGTGTTTTATCCAAAATTTAAAAAAATAAGACCCTTTAGAACAATAATTGTACCAAGTTAAATTAAAATGTACCAAGTTAAAAGTACCAAGTTAAATTAAAACCAAGAAGTTTTATATTTTAACACATCAGGTATATTTTCAACGAATCACCTCTGAGTAAAACTTTGATTTGTGGTCTTGTTATACCCCTTTCCCACTCAGCTGTCCGTGTTGGGTGCGGATTATTCTTGCCACGTTCCCGGGATGTCTTCGTAATGGATATGGTGAGTGCGCTTTGTGAGTGGGCCACTCAGAATATAACTTTACTGATAAGCGGATTACTTACAGAAGAAAAAGAAGAAGTGTTGAAATGGGAACACGCCGCATTTCCTTAAGCTGAGAAGATGCAAATTAACACCGAGCCCGTAGCTCCGAGGCAGGTTTACATTTATTCATGTTTTTTTTTTCAGGATTTCATAAAATGCCATCTTGTGGACAAAATATTAAATAATTTTAACATATTTTTTTATAAAATAGGTTCGAGTCTTTGATTTATTTACTATTACTATAGTTCGGAAATTCCAGCATGAGTCCTGTGACAGCTCACAAATTTGCCCCAATACAACCTTGTAACGACGTTAAGTTATTTTAATTATTTTATCAACTTTAATATAAGCCTCAATTCTAATAAACAGCAAGTTATTTAGGTACATACATTACATAAGGTTGTATTGGGGCAAATTTGTGAGCTGTTACAGGACTCATCCTAGAATTTCCGAACTATAACATATATGTATTTTTATATTAACTTTTGTTAGTGGCACCATTTGACCAAAAATTTGACCATTTCGTCATAATTCGGTTTCGCTCTGGGCTGATTTCACTGTCAGACATTATTTTATTGTATTGTATTACATTTTCCTTATATACAAGACAATCTGGCGGGCTTATTACCGTGTGGCAATCTCTTCCAACCGACCAGAAATGTGTTTAAGAGGCCTTAAGTGAAAATTAGATTGGAATCCTTCTTTAGTGGATGTCCTAGTAGGACGTGCTGATGATTATGATTGTTGTTTGGTATTTAAATAAAATACCTCGATTAGCAATGCGGAAAGTGAGAGTGAATAATCAATGAATAGTAAACAGCGATGAATGGTCAAGTGAGTAATAATAAGTCATTTTTATTTATCGATAAGTAGGTATATATACATTTCAGAACGGGGCGCGTGAGTGCGCCCACAATATATTTTTATCTCCCTCTGTGCGTGACGTCGCGTGACACGTGAAATATTGCAGACGTCGCGAATAATATTGTGGGTAGGTAATTTGTTAGCGAAAACGGTGAGACAGCGTGATGCGTTCTCTTTCTACTGTGGAACGTATCGTAAATAGTATTTGCGGGTAAACAATATCAATGTTCTGGTATGCGACCTTTGGACATGTCCGAAGGTCGTTTCGTCGGTCGTTGACCGTGCGTGTTGACAATATTCAGGGACGACGGTATTCCCTACACTTCTTTAATCTGGGTTTCAGTGGGATTTGTACCTACAATCTCCGGGATGGAAGAAAGGCGTCTTACCAATTAGGCCACGAAACTCAACAATACTTTGTGTATCGTTTTCTTTTGTATCGTGACCTCGATGCCGAGAAACATGACCCGTGTTGAGCATATTCATGTAGTTTTATTGAAAAAAAAAAAAAATAATGCGGTGGTTTCCCATTGCCTTCTACGCTGCAGTAGATATAATAGGAATTGAACACATGTTGTATACATTGTGAGCCCTGCTGTATTTTGGGGTGTAGTATTAGGTCCTTAAGGAAATGTGTACTTGTGGATGTTAAGCGGGAGTCTCAGAAGTGTTGTAGAAATGTTCAGGGATATGCTGATGTGGATAGAAGTTGGAATAATTAGGAGAGAGGATAGGGACAACACAGAAACAGAAGTGACCGGCCTTTGTGTTCCTCTAGCAAGTTGAACCCGCGGACCCACGCTATTTCTAGGGTGTGACCACATGCAGTGATATCTACTTTGAGCCAAAGGTGGAGAGTTCGAGATACCAGAGGACTAGAAACTGAATATTTTTCGGTAACCCAAGATTATCCACAAGGCACTACCGCTTAACATATCGATACACCCAGTTAATTACAGTTTAAACAGCGCATACTCAATGGCGCTCTAACTCGGGATTCGAACCAAATATTACAAAATAAGTATAGAAACTGTAGGAGCTAGTCCTTAAGGGAAGAGATGATGATGATAAATAAAACACGTTTTTGATCGCAATGCGGAAAGAGAGGAATTTTATTAGTAACGTAGGTATTTATATCATTTTAGAATGTGCGCGGGAATGCGCTCGCGATATGCCTACGTATCGTTTCTGCGAATGCAAAAACGATTAATGTTGTATCTAGGTATCATTCAAATACGGAACTGGCGAGACAAGTGTGGTGCGTTCTCGCTCTAGTATGGAATGCGGTCCGCTCCCGGCTACGGGTTGAATGACCGGCGCGTGGACTTTGTAATTGTTTGTTTTGCATTGCTAAGGAATGCAAAGGTCACTTCATCGGTCATTGACCGTGTGTATGGATGCCCACAGTGTTCCGAGTGTGCGAAGACCGCCACAAAACATTTAGTGTTAGAGAATGTAGGTTGTGCCTGTGGCAAGGTATTTTCTTGTATTCTGTCTAGAAAATTCTACAGCACTAGTATAAAGACTGAATAATAGGTAGCGGCCTGCCGCTCAATCCTTGAAGATTCCAGTTTGTTTCTGGCATTTTCAGTCAAAAGCAGTCTTTCAGTCTTGTTTGTCTCCTCTGATGATGACGTGAACACCTTGAAACCGGTAGGGTTATACCGTTATATAAAGTGGAATAAACATTGTTTAACTAAACAATTTACTATGTTTACATATAATATGTACTTGTTTACTAGTTATTTCAAACAAAGTGGAATAACAAAGTTATTTATTTTAAAATTTCGAATACAAAGTTTCACAAAATGAAACCTGAAACTTTTGCTGAATAATATTCAAACTATTACTCGTTTATTGTAACGTTTTAGTTATTATTTTCAACGTAATCATGGATTGGCAATACTCGTACCACTAACTTTGCGAATCTAAAAGTAGGGCGAACGGATTCAAATTTATGACCTCCCAAACGCAATAATACGTATTTGCAGCGGATTTATAACCGGTCGGATAATTAATTTTGGCTCGGGCTGCAAAGTAAATCGTTCGACAAGATGATATTTGACATTCGACCCATTCGAATGTCACGTTTCTACAATGATAATGTCACGTTCGACTCTGATACGTGTCGGCTGCCGTTTGAATTATTTGATCAATTTTAGAACTGTTAATTCCAATGTACGAGTAAATGTATCATATGTATATCGAATTTGCATTTTTGATCGTTAGAATGACTGAAATTTGATCGAAATGAAATTGGCACACTCAGAAATATATTTTTTTAATTTGTTTATATTTTCGACGATTGAGCAAGTATGGGTTATGTCATCTCGAGTAGTGACTAGCTGTTTAGAGTATCGGACCAGTGGCAGGACGCCTTACTCTTTCATCGGGTAATTTTTGACGGTTAGGATATTTTAAGTTGAAATTTGGGGAGGAGTTTAAAGGGAATCAGGAAAGGATAGGAGCTATGAGGTGTCTGTGATTGATAAAATAATTAAAGATGAAATAATGTGTACTTATAAAATGTTAAATATTTATATAAAAGTTATGGTAATGTCACCCTGGTTATTTAATATTTTTGTTGAGTTGGTAGTGTTAGAGGGGATCGAGAATGGATTACAGATTTTGATAAGTAAATTGTATGAATGTTGGGAAATTTAAAGTCATGATGATGGAAAAATATGAAACGAAAAGTTAATACGATATATGGACAAGTAATGAAATATTAGAGAGTGTTAAGAGATCCGGCTATTTGAAAAGTGTTTGTGCAGGTAAAAGAATGAACGATGTGTAGTGATAGGAATAGTTACGCAGGTAATAGAACGACGTGTAGTGATAGGAAGAGTTACGCAGGTTATATAACGATGCGTTATATAACGATATGAAGAGTTACGCCGGTCATAGAACGATGTGTAGTGATAGGAAGAGTTACGCAGGTAATAAATAGAACGATGTGTAGTGATATGAAGAGTAAGGCCAGTAATATAACGATGTGTAGTGATAGGAAGAGTTACGCAGGTAATAGAACGATGTATAGTGATGGGGAGAGTTCCGCAGGTAATAGAACGATATGTAGTGATAGGGAGAGTTACGCAGGTAATAGAACGATATGTAGTGATAGGGAAAGTTACGCAGGTAATAGAACGATGTGTAGTGATAGGAATAAATAAATTCAAAGGGGCATTTAAACATAAATACTTGAATCGAGCAGTATCAAAATCTCAAAATCTGCTTATATGATGGTCTACAATAGTATTTTAGTGCAAATTTTGATGTATGGGAGTGTAACGTAGACATGGAAAAGGACTAAAAGCAGCCAAATATATTCTGTGTTAATATGCATACACTGAGAATAATACATTGGGTGACAATGAATGACAGGTACAGATTGAAGTGGTTAAGAATGTATATGAACTTAAGCCTGATGTATTTCAGTAAATTGAAATGGAGAATTCAGAGATGGTTTGGACAGGTAGAACGAATGATCGAAGAATGACTGAAAAACGTACATACAGTGCAAACGTGAGTGGAAAGCACGGTAAAAAAACAAGGAATGTACCGTGGGATCAAGTCAGCGAATTTTTTTATTATCAAATTATATATTTCTATGAGGAGAGTTTGATCTCTAAAATTATCCTAGTATTATTATTATAAAAAAAGAATCATTGCATCAAATATATTATCAACACAAACATACAAATCATCATTTACCTATAAATACTTATCTCTACACTTTAATCAAAAAAATCTTATAATTCATTTCATTTACCTATAAATACTAGTCACTTTAAGTAAAAATTATTCTAATCACTTGTTTATTATAACACTTATATATAAATACAAATCTCTACACTATAAGAAAAAAATCTTATAATTTATTTCAACACTTTAATTTACCTATAAATACTAATCACTTTAAGTAAAAATTATTCTAATCACTGGTTCATTTTAACACTTATATATAAATACAAATCTCTACAATGTAAGACAAAAATCTTATAATTTGTTTCAACACTTTAATTTACCTATAAATACTAATCACTTTAAGTAAAAATTATCCTAATCCCTTGTTTATTTTAACACTTATATATAAATACAAATCTCTACGCTGTAAGAAAAAAATCTTATAATTTATTTCAACACTTTCATTTACTTATAAATACTAATCACTTTAAGTAAAAATTATTCTGATCACTTGTTTATTTTAACACTTATATATAAATACAAATCTCTACACTGTAAGAAAAAAATCTTATAATTTATTTCAACACTTTAATTTACCTATAAATACTAGCCTATTTATATTATGATTTCCGAAAAAAAACAACAGGTAATTTAATTTGGACACACGATTTCAATGGATCTGGGTTTATTGCCTTTCATTTGTCGTGTCCCCAGTAAATTAGGCCTTTGCCTGTATCTCACTGAGGACACATATCATGAAAAAATAAATCGATTCTTCTTTCCGATTTTTGATTATATAAAACCCCGTTGCACATTCTCATCAACCTCACAAACAATGACACTCAATTACACATGCATACATCACGCGAAATCAAACTCCTCACACTTCATCACTCCAGAAATCAAACTCCTCACACTTCATCACTCCAGACATCAAAACATTCATCCCACAATATACCGCACACAATCATAAAACAAAAAAAATACATGTATATTATACAAGTATATAAACAATACAAACATATACTCGTAACTTCCAAAAACATTAAAATATATCTGTATCTTGAATTGTAAGTATTTGTTTAAGATGGTCGACACGTTATCCTATATTTTATAATTGATATCCAAAAGACACTAAAGTGTCATTTGCTTCGTCAGTAGATAAATAACCTACACAAAATATTTCAAATGCTTTTTTCAGGACACCACAATATCTGGGTCTATCGAGAGAAGACATATGTTTTATTTCAGGCAGTACATTTAAAAAAATATATCTGTTCGTACTATAAGTGTAATCTTTCAGGAATCTGATATAGGGCTGCCATAAAGATGGTCTATCCAGATATATGGTATGGCGTCGTTACACGTGATGCAATTTTCTATCGTTAGACGACGGCCGAATCACATCCGTTACGATAACGGATCGCGGACGGAGGGGAAATGGACGCCTTGTGCCCTTTTCAATTTTTTATTGCTCCTGTTTCCATTTTTATATGGTTCAGTTTATATGTTTCGCTACTTAATTTATGATCTTATGGCATTCACACTTTTTTCCAATAATTTATACATACGTACCATCACGCCATTTCTCTGTAAGGGTAGGCAGAGAGAAAAGAGCACCGTACTTTGTATTGCATAACACTTTATTTGTATACTGTACAACTTACTGGAGGCTTACTCGATGGATGTAGAAGAGACAAAAGATGTGTGTCGTGATTGGAAAATCTGTCTCTCTTCCATCTGCCCGCCATGACACGGAAAAGGCGTGATGGTTTGTATATTTCGTATTATATACAGTATAATCTGGCGGGTTTACTGCCATGTGGCCATCTCTTCCAACTGACCAGAAATATGTTAAAGAGGCCTTAAGTGAAAACTAAACAGAAATCCTTTTTTTTTAATCTGGGATTTAGCGGGGTTTGAACCCGCAACTTTCAGACTAGGAGACAGACGTCTTACCAACTAGGCCACGGAAGTTGGAGACTTTCTTGTCTCGACAAACATTCTAAACATCTTTTTCATCCATACATCTTCTACAGCATTTGTTTGACTCTTTTCACTGTTTGTTAACGTTCTAGTTTCACTTTTATACATCAAAGTTGATACTAAAATACTGTTGTGAACCACCTTTTAGCAGATTTTGATACTGTTCGGTTCTAGTATACATATTTTAATGACCCTTTGACTTTGTGTCCTATCGTTACACGCCGTTCGATGTCTCTCGTAACTTTTCTACCATCAGATAAAATATTACCCAAATAGCAGAATTCTACCCATATATCGCATTTACTTTTTTTTCACACTTTTTTATAACTATCCATTCTGTGATCGTCTATTTACATCTCTCATAATATTTACTTAACATAGTACTGTAATAATGTAATCGTAACTGTATAATAGTATTACATAAAACTAGAATTTAATTTCTTGTAACTAATGAAAAATATTTTCATTAAAATGAGAATAATTGATTTATCTTGTCCACCACCCTAAATGCAATCTCTTCTAACCCCCACCCCCCCCCCCCCTTAAGCTTTATAACATGTTCTCTACATCGTGTCTTCCCGGACTCCGGATATCTGCGAGAGCTAATGGAATAAAATGGTTCAGATCCCCTGGACTCCTTTCTATTTGTTGAACAAGCTATATGACATCAGCCAAAGTATCATTCTTTATGAAAATAAAAATTTTCCAGCTTGGTTTTAAGCCAAGAACAGAAATTATATACATTCGAAAACAGTTTAGTATCATAAAATTGTTCTTTGATTCAATACTTGAAGAAAGAAAATCAAATATGAATTTGATAGAAATATCGTAGTATTTTTTGTACATACTATATTTGTTAAGTTTTTTAGTTCACGCTTATAAATGTAAAGTCCATGATGATAATTTTTTTTTATACACGATTAATTAAATTTTATAGTACATAATTATGATTTTTTTTGTAGAGGATTACACATTTTTTAGTAAGAGATTATTAAAAATTTTAGTTCATGATTATTAAAATTTTTCAGTTTATGATTATTAAATTTTTTTAATTAATACTAACCAACTTTTTTTAGGAATTTCTTTTTTCGAGTACTACGAATTTCTTTTAACGACCTCAGTGGCATGGTGGTAAGACGCTTGTCTGCCGATCCGGAGGTTGCGGGTTCGATCCCCGCTGCAACCTTTATTTTTTTTTAATTGAATCCCAGTCTGGTTTTTACTTAGGGTACATTTAAACAACTTTCTGGTTGGTTGGAAGAGATTGCCACATGGCAATAAACTCGCCAGGTGAAATAAAAAAAAATAAAAAAAAAGTTCTTTATGCATGATCATAAGAATTTGCAGTACATTTTTATATAATTTTTATTAACATTTTTGTGTTAAATGATTATTTAAATTTTAAGTACATGATTATATATTTTTTGGTAAAAAGAATCTTTAAATTTTAAGTACATGATTATTATTTTTTTTTGTACATGATTATTAAAATTTTAAGCACACGATTATTCAGACGAAGTATCAACGGAAAACCGTTATGCTTCAGAAATATATTGTCCAGCGTTTTGTACCGTCCAACTCGTCTTCACTTGGGCATACAATAATTTAAACTTGTTACAATATTACTTAGTAATATAACCATTGGAACATTGCTTCTTTTTGTACTGCACTTTTGTTGTATACATTATAGCCTGGTGGAGTTATTTCAAATGAGATAATTTTTCCAGCCAACTAAAAATATGTTATTATAAACAAGACTGGAACCCTTTTTTTTAAATCTAGGTTCCAACAATAATCGGCTTGTCAATTAGGCCACGGAGGTTACCATTAATATGAATTATCTTTAATTACTATAGGAATTACATTCGACACATGAAAGTAGACAAAATGCCAGGGCTCAGAAGATTTGGCGCCTTATCCCGCGTATGGATACTAAATATTAAATAATAACAACCTTTTGCAATATTTAGAAAATAAAAACACTCACAATTGAACTGAATTAATTTGATTTAACAACGGTTTTAAGCTGCCTTTTACACAGGTTTAAAAAAATAAAGCGTTCTTGAGGTAATACTTAATTATGAATTTAATATTTTTATTTTGATATCAGCATACTAAATTTTAATATATGTATGCGCTGAACAAGACATCATTTTATTGTAACCTAAATCAGCATCCAAATTATTATATACGCGCTAAACAGGACATATTTTTATTGTTATCTAAATCAGCATTCTTTATTTTTAAATATATGCGCTGAACAAGGCATCTGTTTATTGTTATCTTAATCAGCATCCTTTATTTTTAAATATATGCGCTGAACCAGGCATTTTTTTATTGTTATCTAAATCAGCAGTCCTCATTGTTACATATGCGCTGAACAAGGCATCATTTTATTGTTATCTAAATCAGCATCCGTCATTTTTACATATGTACTGTATAAGGTATCCTTTTATTGTTATCTAAATCAACATTATTCATTTTGGTATGTGCGCTTCAAATCAGCATTACCCATTTTTATATTAGGTGTTAACATTTAAAAATGAGCACCAAAAGTAAACAAAATGGTAAAGGTTATACGTCATTCGAAAGATTTTTTTTGCTTTACAAGATATTGTGCTTGCATTTTCGTTATATATACAATATTATTTTATTTGATTACAACCCTTCAAAATGGAATGTCAAGTAGATGAAAGTGAGCATTTTCGACACCTCCTTCTGTTCGCGTTCAATCGAGGGAATAAAGCTGCCGAAGCTGCTCGCAATATTAGCGAAATGTACGGTGAAGATTCTATGAGTTAAAAGACAGCTCGTCGATGGTTTTTGCGTTTCAAAGACGGTAATTTCGACCTAAAAGACATGGAGCGTTCCGGACGACCAGTGGACTTCGATGAGGACCGTTTAATCCATATTATTCATGAAGATCCCCTTCAAACATTTTTCATCACCAGTAGTGATGCGGTAAAGGAACCTTTGCTTGTGGCCATGCGTAGCTCGATGACGCGCGAGCAAACCAGCAGAAATTGTCGAACGTTGATTTTTGTTGTTTTCACTCAAAACATGTGGAACCCAAGCACCGAACTTCTGGACTTTTCCCATTGATTTAAGATGGCGGTATACAGTCATGTGACTACAATTCATCTGCTCAGCCCATTTTACGGTGGTTTGAAGGGGATCTTCATGAATAATATGGTTTAAGCGGCCCTCATCGAAGTCCACTGGAGGTGTCAAAAATGCTCACTTTCGTCTACGTGACATTCCATTTTGAAGGCTTGTAATCAAATAAAATAATATATGTAACGTAAAAGCAAACAGAATATCTTATAGAGCAGAAAAGTTTCTTTTGAGTGACGTATAATATTTACCAATTTGTTTTACTTTTGGTGCTCATTTTTAAATTGAAAAAAAAAACGGACACAACTTATGTTAGCACCCAATATATGCACTCAACACGACATCTTTTTATTGTTATCTAAATCATCATCCCTTATTTTTCTTTATGTGCTGAACATAGCATATGTTTATCGTTATCTAAATCAGCATACCTCATTTTTTACATATGCACTGAACAGGACATCTTTTTATAATTATCGAAATAATCATTATGTTTTGTATATGCTCAGAACACAGCATCTTTTTATTGTTATCTAAATCAACATTTTTATTTAAATACACCTCATAAAAACTTCATTTCATTATTAAAAATATTCAATCCACACATGTTTAAACCAGCTGATCTTATATTTCCTGATCATTTTAGTCCTTTTATAATTTTGATTGTTAGTTAAACACGAAAAAAATCTAAACAAATCGTTCTTTATACATATTTCACTAATCAAAAGAAATATGTGTAGAATTTTACATATTTAAGGTGAATATATTATTCTCAAAGCTTGACTCAATCTCATAGCTATTGCGGAGGTCTGTGTCGATCTAATGAGTATTTACTGCTTTGGCAATACTTCAAAAATATTGCGGCCATATCTCATTCCCCACGTCTTCTGAGTCGGCGTTATTCTGAGTTACCGCTGAGGTGGGTATGAATCCCTTTCCCGGAAATATATCACGTTTTAAATATGCACAAGATTTAAATAGCAATGCATAATGCTATTTTGTGGCATGTATTTATGTTTGAGTATGTAGAATTGAGTTGAAGCAAATATCAAAGATACATATTTAAAGCTTCAAATATATTCTCCTATTTAGAGTTTATCTCTTGTTCGGATGGTAACAATCATCATGTCTATGTTAATATTTGAGGCATCAGCTCTAAACAAATAAATAATACCACTATGAAAATACAGTATCCGACGGTAAGTAATACACATCGGGCTTAAAAAAGAGACTGTCGGCCATAATTGGCTAACTTCGGCTTTGTAGATCGTCGTCTCTGTCCCTAGAACGCTTGACAACGACTGACAAATCGCGACGGAACGCGTGTATGAATGACAAAGACGACGCTCTTAAAAGCCAAAGATATCCTTAAAAGCCAAAGATATCCGATCATGGCCGACAGTCTCTTTCTTAAGCCCGATGTGTATTACTTTCTGTCGGATACTGCACTTCAGTAAGTTCAACAATTAAGAAAGTCTTCTGCTCTGAAAATTGTCTTAAAATATTAGTCGAATTTTTTTTTTCTTTGCGTTATATGCCCAAACAACTCAAGTTTTCTTCTTTTGGCGGTAGATTTCCAATCAATATTCATTCGTTTTGAGATCCCATCTTTACGAAATTTACTCATGAAACTCTTCGAGTTCTATGAAAGCACCATATTTCAAAAGATTTAGGTTTTTTTGTGGTAGCCTAAGTAAGTGTTCATGCTTCAACATCAAGTAGCAACACAAAATTCGCATACGTAAGGGTTGCAAAGGTTTTCCTTAATTTTGAAGAAAGTGCATTGTGCCATCTCCACCCTTATTTTGAGTCTGGTTCAATTGATCTTTCATCAAGCATGATATTAACATTTTTTTTTATATGACTTAAATTGTAATATTTTAATTTATTCCGAATCAAGCTAAGTTATATTTAGTACCAAAGTATTTGAAAGCAAAGCATACTAAATACACCTAAAATATGTTTATTTACCTTCGCCATTTTTCTTGAATACAAATAGACTATTGGCGACTTTCGTGGCCTAGTTAATAAGCCTGATGGTTTCGAATCGATTCCCGTTGGAAGTTGTTTTGTTTTTAAAAAGGATTCCAGTTTGGTTTTTAATTAAAATATTTTTAATATATTTATGGTTGGTTGGAGGAGTGTGCTACATGACAATACTTCCACCAGCTTGAACTTTATACTTGAATATAAAAGTCTTTGATAGCCAAGTGTGCAGGTGGGGACTAAATGAGATATTATTATTATATATTTTTAAATTGTTCGAGATATTCTTTCTCGACGATTATTTACAATCTCTTTGTAAACCCTTCCCTTACGGTGATAAAAATAATACGCGTGCTCCGGTGTTGGGTAGTGAGTACGCAATAAAAAATTAACGATTTTAAATCGGAAAAATAAGAACATTCATAGATAATCCCCTTAATTAATTATAATTGAAGTTAAAAATTATAATAATTGAGATTTATTTGCTGAAAACATTTAAAAACCATCTGGCAACGCTCACGGAACGGGCGTACGTCTAACCTATTTGCAAGCCTAGAAGCTACTAGTGGCGCGGAACGTCAGTCGCATACCCCGGCGCTTACGCTTATGCTTGCGACGTTGAGACAATTCAGCTCCTCGCAATTCAGTCTAGTATGCAAGAGTGAGATGCAAATATAGTGTCGCGCTTCCCGCATACTATTCGCCTATCGTCAAGACGAGGCACTCGCAGCGTTTAAATGCGAATTTGTTTTCGATCTTTAAAAAACACCTCGATGTAGTCGATAAATTCTGATTATTATTAATATTATTTTTTAAATCAATGCGTAAATATATTATGGAGGAATACCTAAAATCTTAACCTTGTATTTATTATATTTATAGAGATATTGATGGTTATTAGACGCAACGTGTAGAAGATACCCAACACAGGGAAGGAAAGGTTAAAATCACTCACATTGTTCCTCCTCAGCATAGTACGAGTACATATTGTAGTTTGTCCCTTAATAATACACATGTTTAAGCCATTTTATCAAAATTTGTTTTTATCATATAACCATGAAGTATTTCAACGAGCTGATTTTCGACAAGCTGACAAACATTTTCACAATATTAAAGTTAAAAAAAAGAAAATCCTACATTGACGAAATCAACCCTACAAAAAGGCATAAAGTATTTCATCAGGGTTGATTGCGTAAATAAAAAGAATCTCACTTTAATATTTTTTCATTTTCACAAAACAGCCTTAAAAGCTCGTCTAGGTTTTGATAACTACACTTTATATCTTGAATTCGAAAACAAATAAAATATTCAAAGATTTTTTTACGAGTATAAATAAAATGCTTTTCTTCCAAATACCTTTGATGACTTTGCGTCTATGTAATACTACAAACCGTTACCAATGGCAAAGTTCTTCTAATATATGGGGTCGCAATATACAGTGAGGGTGGTAATGACTATGGTATGACCACCATGATAAAATAAGCATGGTGTAAGTTGTGACAAGTAACATCAGTAACATGTGATTAAACAAGAAGAAATATAATTTCTCTGAATGACAACGAATGATCGACAACAATTGAATCCCAAAAATAGATTATTTATTATCATGAATTGTTATGACAAAAGACCAGTGACAGGTGCCAATATGGCTACCGTGTCGACCAGTGATGTGACACGTTACTAGCCCTTTAAGTGCCGGAAGTTATTAGTATGGCCGTACCCAGCAGGCCGGGATTTTTACAACAAAAATAAAACCTAAAAAAATTGTATTTTTTGTATACAGATATAAAGGATATTATGACAACTTACTAAATATATACACCGTGGGGCGTTTGAGCTGCCGTTCCCTCAGAAAAACACAGTTTAAATATTCACAAAATGTCAGGGTTGTCACAACTTGACACAGAAAACACGTTTACTTATAAATATAGTAGAATATAATATACTTTGTAAACTTAAATCAACAAATTATCTGTATGATGTATAATAAAGCACAAAATGTAAATAAACTATAAAATAAAACCGTAAAAAGTCTATATAAACGTCGTTTTATGCCGCAAAACTACCGCCAATAACCAAAGAATACATGAAAACACACTTTGTAAATAAATACTTTGAAAAATTTACAAAAATAACGCACAAATGTTAAAAATCAACCACTGAAGAAAACTACAAACGAAGTCATCATAAATCATCGCAATTACGTCGCAAAAAACTTTAGTTGGTAACCCTGTGTCAGAGACACATATTGACTGTCAGTGAAAGCTTTTAGAAAGATGACTGTAACTTTGATAATATCAGTAAATTGTAATATTTAAATATTTCTTGATCATCCCAATAGATGTCACTATGTGTTACAATTTATAAATTATTACAATTGGATTTGATATTAGCTTGCGACAAGCTCAAAGGAGAGCGCGTTTACGCGTTCATTTTGTATGGCCGGCCTGGCGAGCACTGACTGAATCGGTAAGCGCGTCAACACGCTCGTGGCAGTGAACCGGCTAGTGATGTGAACCGTTATCAGTGATGTGTTACTAGTGATGTGTCATATAACAATGTCATGTTACTGAAGTGTGCATGGTGTGATTTCAGTAGTAAGCAAGAAATACAATACAACTATAAGGCATGAAAATTATGGTACTCTGAAAGCTGTTCTTAGCTTGGTGAAATTGCTCTATCAAATCAGAGAATGATGTTGATATTTTCTCTTTGTTTTGACAGTTTAAATAGATAAACATTTTAATTTTATTTTCTAATAGTTCAATAAGGTAACGAATATTTTAATTTAATAAAATAAAACGAGATCATGTAGCAATTTTAATTCTACTCGTGGACATGTTTTAAGTACATTGTCACGTTTTAAGTTTTTATTTCCTCGGATAGGTGTTTCGTTGTTATGAAAATTGAATATAGCAGTGTAGAGTAGAGGATGAAAGGCTTTTTTAGGCTCTAGTGAATCCAAAAGGCCACCTCTTATTCGTTTCTTGGGCACTGATTGTCAACCTGTTTTTTTTTTTCGAGATAAACGCTATTTTATTTTATTAAATAAATCTACCTTGATTTCTTGGTGGAATTGCAAAACATACATTTTAACAGAAAGAGAGATTATGTGTGTCATCGAAACGAAGTGGTCCGGAGTGTAAAGCTGAGTGAAAAATGGAACATTTCGGTCGTTTTCTTCCATGGGAAGACCTATATTTCAATTATTTCCTTGCATCAGGGTGCGTCTCGGCTCCGCGTGTGTACACCCAAACTATTGGACTATCAAATTTATCTCTAGCCATGGTAGCTTTAATAACAAACTCTTTAGCTTCAATGTTGTCCCTTCGTCCTGTTGCAATTTTTGTGGCAGTCTGGATCAACCCGCAGAGCATATTCTATGTACTGCGATGGAAATTGAGTCAGTAACTTCTGAAGGGAACTCCACTAAGCCTCACATCGGTCCATCTTTGGACCGATTGGCTACTCTGATCCAGTGGCGTCAAAGGATAATTTTATTGCATTTGAAATTTTCTGTGAACGCACTGATAACTTGTTGGGTTGTTTGAACTACATACATCAAGCCACTTTATAAGGAAAACTTTACTGCGCTGCGATTCATTTTTATTTTCCCATCATCTCAGATCTTAAGTCCGTCGTCACAATTTTTTTTTCCAATCAGGTTGCCCCCACCGGAGGAGTCCCTATGGACAGTGTCTTCTTCGCCACTATGTGACGTCGCGCTCATAAAAAAATATATATAAAAGATTTCTGCTGCTGTTTGCTCCCAGTTATGCTAAGCATTAAATGTATATGTTGTCATTTGCCTCCAGTAATGCTGAACATTAACGTTTTTAAGCGTCTCATGGAGTACGCCCCTATATCTTTGTAATTTATTTTTATCAAACACTGTTTATTCCACTTTTTTGTGACGGTATAACCCTACCGGTTTGAAGTCTTTCACCTCATTTTCAGGGGAGCGCAAACAAGACTAAATGCTGTTCGAACTGGTACCGATATACACGTTTCAACGGTTGGAAGCTGGGGGGGTGAGGGAGGCCCGGGACAATTTCAGCCAAGAGCGGAGAGATTTTTGGTAAATAAGTGTTCAACAGATGTTCCGATCGGTGTACTGACTTAAAAATTTCTAGGGCCTCTAATCTGTCCATTTTATTTCCGTTACCACTGATATGTAAGAATTTGGCATCATCGATAAAAAAAGTATAATTCTCACAGTGACAATGATTAGCCATTTCAGAATAAATTAGAGGATTTGTTAAGGCGGATTTGCGTTCACGAAATCTCTTTTCAAAAGATCTTCCTGTCTTTCTTATATAGAAATTATCACAGTCAGCACATATATATCTCTTGCAATGACCACTGTGCTTTCTTCTACCCTCCGTTAAGACATTTCCACTCAACAAGTCATGAGAGACCCCATACATGCTTTGTAAATTTGGACCTTGCTGTCAATTCTTTTGTTTTTGTTATTCTAGAGAATATATTTAAGGCATCTAGAGACAACGGTGACAAGCTTCTTATTTTTACGGAGATCATTGCATTTCAACAAATTGACACTTGTTCAAAAGGTTTATTATGGATCAAACATTTGGCTTCTCATATATTTTTTATTGTGAATTTTAAACATTTTATTTTTTCTACACGTATACGTATTCTAATTCTATATTTAAGTGATGAGACACGGAACCCACGTATTTTTTTGGAGATCATCTTCAGGTTCTACAATGATTGTTAGATCGTAAGTAAAGTAGAAGCTACTAATTAAGTGACCCCCCATTCTACAGCCTCGCCCAAGTGACATTTTCAATTATTTTAATACATTTTGTTATGGTCGTCATTATTATTAGAAACGACATGATCAAAATATTTGAGAACCACTTTTCCAGAGGATAATGCACGAGTTAGGGGTGCCTGAAACAGCCTCACGTTTCACAACCTCATTATTTCAAAGGATAGGGACGCGCGCTGAAAAATTGCGCCGATATTCCCTAGATTGGAAAGGATATACTAGTAAGATGAGGGAAGGGGAGCGAACTATGGAAATAAATGGTATTACCTATGTACATATTTCAATTTTACTCTATTGCAATATGCACTTTATTTTATGACAGACCGAAGGAGACAATTCAGACGCATTTCCCCTTTTGCGATGGTAATGAAATTGGAAAAAGAAAAAAAGGGGATGACAAATTGAAAGAATTATGTTTCATTTCTTATGTTATACCATCGTAATTTTTGAGATATCAAATAATTGAAAATAAAAACCAAACCATTATTCCTTTATCATTTTGGCTGCTTATCAAAGGAAGAAGTCTTTAAAAATTTCCCTGGTGTTGTTTGCAATCAGATAGCGATTTAAAAAAATACCCTATTGTTGTTATCAACTAGTAAGCGATCTTAAAAAAATATCCTGGTATTGTTTTCAACCAGGTTGTGGTCTTTAAAACTAATTCTGATATTGTTTTTAACTATGTAGCAGTCTTTAAAAATTTCCTTAGTCTTGTTTTCAACTAGGTAGTGATATTAAAAAAAAAACCCTGGTGCTGTTCTCGATCAGGTAGTGTTGTTTAAAAATTATTTTGGTGTAGTTCTCAGCAAGGTAGCTGTTAATAATTACCCTGGTGTAGTTTTCAACCAGATAGTGTTGTTTAATAAATACCCTGGTGTTGTTCTGAACCAGGAAAAAAGGTCTTTAAAACTTACCCTGGTATTGTTTTCAACCATGTAGCGGCTTTTAAAAATTCCTCTCGAGTGGTTCTTAATAACGTAGTGGTCTTTAAAAATTAAACTGGTGTTGTTCTCAGGAAGCATGTGGTATTTAGAAATTGCTAATGATATTTTCAACCAGAAAGCGATCTTTAAAAATTACCTAAGTGATATTATTAACCAAGTAGAGATCATTAAAACTACTCTAGTGTAATTCTTAACCAGGTAGTAAGCGGTATTTAAAACTTACCTTGGTGTTGTATTTTACTATGTAGTGATCTGTGAAAATTACCTTGGTATTGTTGTTAACCAGGAAGAGGTTTTAAAAAAGTTACCCGTAGGTTTCACTCAACCGTCTTCTTAGGATTTTTCATCTAACGCCATTTGACGACTTCTGTGTTCCAGTAGATTAGACGTTGGACGTCCATCTAGGGGTTCTGGGTGTTGATTTTTGATAGTTTTAAAAATAATTAAAAGGGAGTCGCAGTCCAGTTAAAGAGTTTATCTAGTTACAATATTCGTAAGCGCAGAGTTCGTATGTGAGCGTTGATGCCTCTTCCCTTATAGTAGTGTTGCGAATACGTGCAATGACGAAGTGGTGACCCGAAGATTAGATGACTAGGGTTGTAGATACTATTGTTTTCCAGTCACGGTCTTCAAAATGTTCGAATCACTTATTCGTTTATGTTAAACGATATCATACGAAATAAGTAAATTAGATCAATGACCACTCGGGTAGTATTGTGAAAAATATTTGCAAATTTAAAATACGTAAATCATGTTATTTATAGAATTTGCTGCAGGTATGATATATGTTAAGAAGGAAACATTTAAAACTGCATTTTAAAATTTACTTTTTAAAATCTTTTATGTTAAAGTACTAACAGAGAGAACCAAGGTCTGAATGAATGAGATGAAATGAAGTAGTCTGAACGAGTGGACATGTATGTACGTGCTAAATAATAATTATTATAATCTATCCTCATTGAGATACAGGCAAAATCCTAGTTTACTGGGGATACGACAAATGAAAGGCAACAAACCCAGATTCATTAAAATTGTATATCCAAATTAAATTATCTGTTGTTTTTTTTCGCAAATGATGTATATTTCTTGTCATGTGTAATAATAAATAAATAATAAATAACAATTAGCTGTAAAAATTAATATTAAGTTAAAAGTAGCATATAGGTGTAACTATTCCTAAGAAATTAAATATTAAGGTTATTTAAAGTAAAATTATAAGTAGAAAATAAAGATTAAGTTAGATTAAAGTTATAATATATAAATTGGATTAGATTTTCAGATATAAATTTGTATATAGGAATAGCCTTTGGCATTAGTTTGCGTTACAGATTAATTTACTAAATCAAAACAATATATTGGTTAATCTTTCTGCATTGCAGGTTTTTAAAATATAAATCAACATGTTTCTTGTACTTTCAGGAGCTAAGTCTTAAAGTTACACCTGAAACATTTTTTAAATTAAATAAAAAAAATTGCTTAGTACGATTTGATTCCTTTAGAAAATAAATAAGTCCTTTGAGTGGTTCTTCCCTACAAAACACAACTTTATTTTTTTTCCTTGTCTCGTTTTGTCACTTTTTATCTACTGTTAGATTAAGACTTTTCCACGAACGTTTAACATAGTTTTTTTCTAATCTTCGAGTGTTCATCGGAATCCAATTGCATTCCAGCGTTCAAGAGATATTTGTATATCACACTATCCAGTGTTCAGATATTTGAACGAGTAAAATGTACGGTTAATCTCTTTACCATTGTTTTTTTTAAACATTGAATACATACGACCTCCATGGTTTAGTTGGTAAGACACCTGTATCCCAACCTGGAGTTTGCGGGTTCAAATTATGCTTGAATCCAGATTTTTTTAACCCTTCCCTTACGGGGCTAAAATTGAAACGCGCGCTCGGGCGTTGGGTAGTGAGTATGCGATCAAAAATTAGCGATTTTAAATCGGAAAAATAAGAACATTCATAGATAATCCCCTTAATTAATTTTTCAGTTAAGGCATCTTGGCGAGATTGCCAAGTGGCAGTAACCCCGCCAGATTGTAAACAGTGAAAGTGTAATACAATGTATACCATTACACCGTTTCCATGTTGGGTTATGAACAGATGAGAAAGTTCCAGGCTTTCATGTCGTGACCCATATCTTTCGCCTCATCTATATTCACACATTTTCTTATACAATTTCTACGATTTTTCTGACTTTTTGTAGATGTTCAAAACAAATATATTGTATTTGAGTGAACGTAAATGTAAAAAAAATAAGGTGTTACAAGAATTTATTTGAAAAGTATTTTCTCAGATGATTGAAGAGTTATAAGGGATATCTAACGGGATGTAGCAATAGGAAACCAAGTTATTGAGACTATAAAATAAATATATTCGAGTCAGATTGTTTTTACATTGATGTGGTAAATAAATAAAAAGGGTAACAAAATACCACTTTAAAAGTCCTCCACAGTTTATGTATAGAAACTTGTACAGGCGTTATTTATTCTGGTTATATCACAGCAATCACTACACCATCGGGTAGTTTGTTCCCAGATTTCACAGATCGGTTACTAAGTTTGATTGGATTATTGAGAGTTTTATTATTTGCACAAAAATAAAGCGATCATTGATGAATTAAAAAATAGTTTCAGTATTTTAAAAGTTGTATTTTGGAATCAGAAACAAGTATACGATTTGCAGCCCTGCATTCCGGAAAGGCTCTTTAGGAAGCAGCCTCCCGTAAACATTCTCACATAAATTGGAGTACAGTGCATTGAACACAGTTCCTACTTGTTCCAGATATAAATACTGGCTGGGAGAACTTGTAACAAAATTAAGTTATAGTTCTCCAATTATAGAAAAACCAATGTTTTTTTATACGGATACCGTCATTACAAATAACAAAGTCTAGCATTAAGTTTCAAGAAGATTTGTATTTACTTTGGTCACTAAATCGAGCTTGAAAAACTAATTATTCTCAACCCTAATATGATACTTCGAAAATTGTATTTCTGCCATACACGTATTATCAGATGGGAATATAAAATAGTATTTTGATGTCAACTTTGATGTATGCGATGAACGTGAATTTACGATTGATGTGTTAAGAAAGATTTTGGGAAGCTCGGGCATCTGGAACGAATGAATGAAGAAAGACTAATAAAACAGACATGTAGTTCCAATGTGAGTAAAGGACGTTGGAAAGGCAGTCGAACAAAAGTGTGATAACGTCAAGTGAATGATATTCTGAAAGGAGGAAACGCAAAGATTCAGAGTATTCGTAATAGTTGTATGAGAAAACGCATTGATGTGAAAAACGCAAATGACGTGTGTCGATATAGGAAGTTCTGGCACTATGTCCTCCCCCCAACAGGGAAATGACGTGATCGTGTGTATGTATGTAAAACACATGTGAGTGACTCCAAGGGAAAAAGAAGGATCGCGATCACGAGGCAGATCACCAACGGAATGGACAGAACTGGGTAAGAAGTATTTCTTCAAGTGCTTCTAAAAACTATACATACCAACCATATCTTCAACACTCAGAGAGATACCATTCCCGCCACAGCACCAGCAAACAGTAAAAGCTCTATTATAACACCATAACTCATTGAATCGATTTGAAACAATCCATTTGTTATATGAAGGAGAAATCGACTGCAAAGTTTTACCCCTCTCCGAAAGAACATCTATCAGACACAGATTCTAAAGTTAAAATGGATACATCCTATTTGGTTCGGAACAATAAATTTATTAGATAAAGAAGAAATCGATCCCAAAGTAATACTCATCTACGAAGGAACATCTCTTAGATACATATTCAAAAGGTACAGTGAAAACATAATTTTTGATTCGGGACAATCAATTTATTACATGAAGAAGAAATCGACTACAACTTAATACTCATCAGCGAAAGAACATCTCTTAGACAGAAAGTTATAATGGATATATTGTAACTTTCTGTCTGATGATTTTTCCTGATCTATTTATGGTATTTTGAAACAATCAATTTATTATATGAAGAAGAAATTGATTTCAAAGTAAGTTCCGAAAGAACATCTCTCCGATACATATTTGAAAGATACGAGTACAATAGTTATTTGTTTTCGAACAATTTTTTTAGATTAAGAAGAAATCGTCTACAAAGTTATACACATTTTCGAAAAAAACATCTTTTAGACACATATTTGAAAGTTACAATGGATACATCCTATTTGATTTGGAATAATCAATTTATCAGATGAAGAAGAAATCGATTTCAAAGTAATGATTCTCTCCGAAGTAACATCTCTCAAACACATATTCGAAATAAACAATATATGTTTCCTATTTGGTTTGTTGAATGAATTTATTAGAGGAAGAACAAATCGATTTTCAAAGTTGTACTCCTTTCTGTAGGAACATTTCACGGACACAGATTCGAAAGATACAATGGATACATCCCATTAATGGAGTTTAGACAAAGAGGCAAAATTTGAAATCAATCCGTTCGTGACATTTGAGAAAATTTAGACGCTGGAGAGACATTTCCAGGCTTAGGATGTACTTCCTATGAAGAACTCAAGTCTAAGCAGACCCATGGAGAAGTGTAAATGATAATAGTTTTGTAGACAGATATCTTATTAGACTAAGGATATCTCTGTTGTTGAGTGATTTGTCATTTAGTTTTGAAACAGCTCCTACGTTAATACACTTCTCTGTCAACTCTTCAGCTCTTGAAACAGTTCCTATGTTAATACACTTCAGTTCATCATCAAGGAAGGAATTTGATCTAAGGATACTGCCCACATACACAAGTTAAATCATATTTTAATGAAATTCATGGAACCATAGAAAAATATTTCGTTATACTGAATACGAGAGAAAAATAAAATGAAATTCATTGTTTCATTGCAGAATAAAAAGTTTTTTTTTTAAATAATGGTCTATTTTTACTGTAATTATTTTTTTCTTAGTAGCGTTCATAATTGGATTTTTTATGTTTATATTGTATTGTACATAATTGCTGAAAATTTTTATTTCAGGAAATCAGTGCTACTGTACAGTTAAGATCGAAACTAGTATATCCTTGGTTTTTCTCTCCCGTGCCATCCACTCAAATTTGCACTGTATATATCCGTCTTGTTAGTCTTTCTTCATTCATTCATTCCATAGTCCCAAACCATTTCAGCGTGCTCTTTTTTATCTAACTTAACGCATAGCCTTAAGTTCACATTAATTCTTCATCAGTTTAGTCTTTGTTTTTTTTTCATTCGTTCCACATGTTCAACAATGTTACCGTGCTCTTCTTTATATAACTTAACACATCACTATTAAGTTCACATTCATCCCTAATCACTTCATTCCATATTATTTCATACATTGTTGCTCCATATATTCTTCTCAATGCACGCATTTCTAAAGTATTTATTCAGCTCGTTTTAGCCTTTTTCCACATCCACGTTTCACTCCCATATATCAATGTTGACACTAAAGTACAAGTGTGGACTATCATCTTAACAGATTTTGATACTGTGCGGTTCGAGTATATATGTTTTAGTGCCCCAGTTATTGTGTTTTCTATCGCTACACGCTGTTCGATATCCCTATTAACTCTTCCATAATTTAAAGATTTTATATACTCGGATATCAAATTTTACAGACGAGTATAAGTTGTTGTAGGAAGCGTCTTCTTTCAGTTTTATTCTATACGTTTTCAACTATTCGTGGAAGTTATTAATATTAAAACATTGTAATTTATTTTAATCAAACACTGTTTATTCCATTTTTTGGTAACGGTATAACCCTACTGGTTTCAAGGCTTTCACCTCATCTTCAGGGGAGCACAAACAAGACTAAATTATGTTTGAACTGGTAAAGATATACTCGTACACGCTTCAACGGTTGGGGACTGAGGGGTAAGGGAGGCATGGGACGATTTCGGCCAAGAGCGGAGAGATTTTTGGGATATAACTGTTTACCAGATGTGCGGACCGATGTACTGACTTAGAAATTTCTAGGGCCTCTAATCTGTCCAATTTATTTCCGTTACTACTGATATGTAAGAATTTGGCATCTTCAGGAGAGCACAAACAAGACTGCTCCCCTGAAGATGAGGTGAAAGCCTTGAAACCGGTAGGGTTATGCCGTTACAAAAAAGTGGAATAAACAGTGTTTGATAAAAATAAATTACAATGTCTTAAAACCTCCACAACGTTAATGCATTAACTGTAAACAACATACATTAAAACATTTAGTTATTGGAATTGATATATATTTATAAGTAGTATGTAGGTGTTGTTGATTTCTTTGAAATTGATTAAGATTATTTGAAATTAAATTACGTGTAGTTAATTAAAATTATGTAAGGCCATAGTTATGATATATGCATTGGATTAGTTCTTGAAATATAAATTTGTATTTAGGTATAGCCTTTGGCAAATGTTTGTATTATAAATTACTTTGTTAAATAAATAAAAAAAAGTCTCCTTGAGAACAAAATAAACTCATAACGTAAAAAAATCGAAATTGCTTTTTTAAATGTCTTTTTACGCGAATAAAGCAGTTGGTAAAATAATGTGTTTTTTTATTAACTAGATAAATATGTTTTCGAAAAAGTATGTAAATTATGTATACTTTATATAATGTGCTTAAATAAAGTTAAACATACTTTAAAAAATATATAATATTATTTACTTTGTGGCATCATGTTATGTTGTATAAAAACTCTGTAGGCTTGTTGGTTAGTCGCATGTCAAACAACCCGGAGATTGTTCGTTTGATTCCCGTTATTTAGCATATACGAGTATATTCCTGAAACAAAAAGTTTCAGCCTGGCTTTAACTTAAGGCTTCTTTCATACATTTCCGGTTGATTGGTTGAGATTACAACATGGAAATAAACTAGTTAAGTTATACTGTATACAACGAAAGCCGTTCAATTTGAAAGTCCCTTTATAACATTCAGTACTCCGTTCACTTTGTTTCCTGTCGCTACCCTTCTTTCAATATCTCCTTCAACTCACACTGTAATATACTGCCCAGATAACAGAACTCACCAGCCTGCTCCAGTTATCCAACGGAAAATAAACAAACATAAAAAAATAATATTTTCTTAATCGTATCAAAATAAAATCTCATTAAAGCACATTCGACATAAGGTTTTAAATTAAATGATATTTTCATTGCAAGTCGAGATTCTATTGTTATTTGAAAAAACATGGTTTCCAACAAAAAATACAACACTAAAGATGACAAGAGACAAAAATAAAGAAGTAAAATAAAATTTCAAATATACGCTGTAATAATAATATAACGAAAAATGAACCTACCTCCTTGTTTTGATTAAACTTTTTCAAGAGAAAGCACGTTACGGTCGCGTTCACAGAGTAAAGGTAATTGAAAAGACTTATAAGATTTTCTGGTGAGGACATGATTTCCAGACTTCTCTCTCCCCAGTTCTGTTCCTCATTGGCTGGATCGGGGGTTAGGGGAGACTTGGGCAGTCACGTCTGTTGCAGACCGCGTTCACATATTACCCCATGTCCCATATTGCCCTGTTGTACTCATTTCATTGTTGGATACAACAGCT
The DNA here is from genome assembly GCA_949825065.1 of Odontocerum albicorne. Lineage (NCBI taxonomy): Eukaryota > Metazoa > Arthropoda > Insecta > Trichoptera > Odontoceridae > Odontocerum > Odontocerum albicorne. Next base: position 37,699,306 of record OX463850.1, read on the forward strand.
TAAGGGGAACTTTGAGATAAATATAAAGAAAAAAAAATACATATTGACAATGCCTTTTATAATTGTTTTCTAAATGTCAAAAATATACGTTAATATATGTACATAAAATACTAACTTATAGGTTACTTGTTTGATAGTTGACGAAAATTTTGAATACATTTTTAATAATAATAATAATAAAAAGACAATTTATATAGCGCCGTTTAGAGAGTAACCTCTCCTCAAGGACGCCTTAACTCGAGATTTGAATCCATTAAAAATGTTACTAAATAAAATATATATATGTATGTGGCTCGGAAGGTAGTGGCTGTGGCCATTAATTTATGTACTTTTCCGCATTTGCATATGTTCAGAATAACATATTGATAAAAAAAAACGCAGAAACTTACCAAGAGCAGGCGAACTACAAGGGAAACTTTGTATATCTGCCGATATATGGTAGAAACACATTTGGTTAAAGTATTGTACTGTTTGCATGAAGTGTTGATATGTTACCATACAAGTTTTTATTACCTCCTAAAAAAGTCTTTTAGTGCTTCCTAAAGCTGCATATATCACCCATATCTCTAACACTTTGGATCAGAAATTAAAGGTGCCATTTTACCATGAAAAGGCCATTTATCTAACTTCAAATTTTTACAAAAACGAGATTGAGTTATGCCTATTTGATATTTAAAATGAACAAAAAATGGGTTTGTTGACTTAGCTCTACTATATTTTACAAATGTACGTCAAAATACAAAATGACTCCTCATAAATTGTAGTATAGATTGCCTTCTGAAAAATAAATGCAAATAATGGATTATCTATTTTTCAGTTATCGCCCATTACAAGTATGTGATAATTGTTATATTTGGATAAAAAATCAACTCCTGGGTTATACTATATAGCGTGATAAATTTTGAAGAAATTGCGTGCTGCGTTTTTTAAGTGAATATGCATGAAAAAAATACATTGTTGTAGAACTAATATTATATTTGTTCATTGTGTAACTGTAGAAACGTTTTTCATAGTGCTATATGTACGATTTTTTGTCACTGTGTTTTCTGAGCGTACGTTTGTCACTGTGTTATCTGTGCGTACGTTTTTCAACGTGTGTACGTTTTGCATTAAGTTATCTGTGTGTACGTTTTGCATTGAGTTATCTGTGTGTACGTTTTGCATTGAGTTATCTGTGTGTATGTTTTGCATTGAGTTATCTGTGTGTACGTTTTGCATTGAGTTATCTGTGTGTACTTTTTCCATTGTGTTACATATGCATAGGTTTTTACCACGATTATCGTAATCACTTTGCATAATTTTCTGCTAACCCCGACAGGGAAATTATGCAAAGTGATCACTAATAACCGTGGTCTACTTAGTAAATTACATGTCTATCAACCCGGGGGTTTGCGGGTTCGATTCCTGTAAGTATCCAGATTTTTTGGTTGGTTATAAGAGATTGTTGAAGAGATTTTTCTACCTCATGTTGTAATGAATGGCAGAATGCATGCGTTTATAAAGCGTTTATTCGGATAATCTTCCAATCAGTGTATTTCAACGGCCAAGTTTCACTCTCATATATTAAAGTTGGCACTAAAATACTTTTGTGGACTATCGTCTTAGCAAATATTGACACTGTCTGGTTTGAGTATATATGTTTTAATGATAATAGTAAAAATAATTAATATATTTCTGAAACATGTTAATTTGAGTGATATCAGATTTCTTTCACTAATTTTTAGCAACAGATTGGAAAGAACTTGCACTGGGTGAATATTTTTTACACTTCTACTCAGTATTTTCCACAACAATCGTTTTTCACACTTCTACCCAATATTGTCCATAACAATCGTTTTTCCCACTTCTACTCAATATTGTCCATATCAATTGTTTTTTACTCTTCTATTCAATATTGTCCATAACAATTGTTTTTTACTCATCTACTCAATATTGTCCACAACAATAGTTTTTCACACTTCTACTCAATATTGTCCATAAAAATTGTTTTTTACACTTCTACTCAATATTGCCCATAACAATCGTTTTGCACACTTCTACTCAAAATTGTTCATAACAATTGTTTTTTACTCTTCTACTCAATATTGTCATTAACAATTGTTTTTTACTCTTCTACTTAATATTGTCCACAACGATTGTTTTTCACACTTCTACTCAATATTGTCCATAACAATTGTTTTTTACTCTTCTACTCAATATTGTCCATAATAATTGTTTTTTTACTCCTCTACTCAATATTGTCCACAACAATTGTTTTTTACTCTTCTACTCAATATTGTCCACAATAATTGTTTTTTACTCTTCTACTCAATATTGTCCATAAAAATTGTTTTTTACTCTTCCACTCTATATTGTCCATAACAATGGTTTTTTACTCTTCTATTGAATATTGTCCATAGCAATGGTTTTTTACTCTTCTATTCAATATTGTCCAACTACAATTGTTTTTTTTTATAATTATTTTCTCATTGTTTATACATTATTCTTTGCATTTTTTTACACATATCCGGCCAACTGTTATATATATAAAACAAAAATCAAATAAACTCACAAAATTATGCCCTCTAAAAGTCAAGCAGGGTGCAAGTCCTTAATAATCTCAAAAGGGGGGTTAATGAATAAAATTATCACCCAGAGACCGATATGTCTGGGCGATCTCCCTTGTCCAGCTACCATCTTCTACAGCTTGCTCATCTCTATTCTACTTCCATTCTCTCTCCCTCCTCACTAGACCCCTTCTCAACATCTAATTCATTCCAGCACTTAATACAATTGGTGGTTGGCAATCAAAGGGTCTGGGATAATAATATCTAATTGGAGATACTTCAGCCAGAATGATATTTATGATAGAATCTATGGGAGATTTGGTAAGATTTATATTATGTTGTTAGTTAATAAACTTATTAAAAATAACACCATTATATTTATGTTTACAGAGTTAAATAATAATCAATAATTACTATAAATCTATTGTTTTTTTTAATGTTGTTACAGTGAGATCAATCGATAGAAGTACAAATCTATGTTTTTTTAATGTTCATATATCTTCAGTGAGATCAATCGGTAGAAGTATGAATCTTTTGTATTTTTTTATCTTTATATATCTTTTGTGAGACCATTCGGTAGATGTATAAATCTATTGTTTTTTTAATGTTCATATATCTACAGTGAGATCAATCGATAGAAGTACAAATCTATATTTTTTTAATGTTTATATATCTTCAATGAGATAAATCGGTAGAAGTATGAATCTTTTGTATTTTTTTATTTTTATATATCTTTCGTGAGACCATTCGGTAGATGTATAAATCAATTGTTTTTTTAATGTTCATATATCTACAGTGATATATAAGCAAAATAATACTTCTACTGGGGTCATAAAAAATGACAGGCAATAAAATTAGACATATACCATACTCGTCGGATTCGTTACTCTCGATTGGTGGAGAAAGTCCAAAATGTTTTTTCTGAGATATCTCTTCTTACGTGAGTGCAGTTTATACCCGGAGCTCTATTTTTATTTAATTTAATACAATGTTAAATCGACCGATGTTTTATCGAACGTAAGTGTAATACTTAAATTAGAATTTGGAGTGCGTATACCAATGTAAATACAACTTGTTACAAAAAATATAAACATTTACATGAATCATATAATATAAGGGAAAATATAAAAGAATCAGTACGCACCTACCGTACATAAAATACAAACTTGAGACAGGTCAAGGCTCAGGTAATCAAAGGCCCTTACAAACAAAAATAAAGAAGAAAATAATCACACAAATGTGCATACGTATAATTTATCCACTCCAATATACAATTAAAACCCAAACGCACGTTGAAACTTCAACTTACAGAGATTTTGAATAGTTTGAGAGAAATAAAGTCAACGAAAAGAAAGACGGTAAACAATCAACGAGAGTCGCACCGTGTTGTCTGATTTATGGATAAAATAAACAAAAACGTTCTCAAAGACAATTTTTAAAGGCATTAAAACTTACACCAAATATGTTCGAGACTGCAGTATAGTCATTATCCAATAGAGCAATCTAGATACTGAATTCAAGTAATAGTTCAACAACTTTCGTACCGAAATATATCCAACAATCTCGTACTTTTCGAAGGTATCTATCCTAATATCTCCTAGGTTTCTTCTAAGCATATTGGGATACTAACTTCAACACGTGAGCAGGGATGTGATGGTATTTTCTTATTTCTAGAAGTTGCTGATGGGAGCAACATCTACGAGTATGTTGAAAAATATTTGATTATATGTTGACGACAACTTCTTGAGGAATACAAATATTGATCTATTTAGACTAACAATAGGTAGAATTAACTTGTCAAGTGCTCTTCCTTGGTTTTACGGACTATCCTTATTGAATACGGCCTCGGATATTGACATCTTCAACCTTTAAGAAAATATTTTTAAACAAGTTATTTTGAGCTTTCTTGGTAAAGGGATTTAGTTGTTTCGGCTTAGCAAATATTTCTTATTTAATATTTTTTAAATTTTTTTACTACATATAATTATCTATAAGCGTTGTACATAATTTGGTTTAACCTTTTTATGTGAGCTTTATAAAATAAATGAATACATAATTTGAGTGTCTACTTAAAATCGTATTATAAAGTCTGCCTTGTTTTTTTCAATACATTATGTATACATATTTTCAATACTTGTTATGTGAAATAAATTAACAGAAAATAATTTTTTTTTTAAATTAATACTCGTTTAAACGTATATATCTAACTCCCATCATTTTTTGGACTCTAAGTGTCAATTGAGGTATTTTAGACATTGCTTTATTTGTTTTAAGTCTGAGCCAATTCCATATTAATTGAAACCAAAATCTTTGAAAAATCTCTCATTAAGTTTTAACAAATCAAGTCAAAAGTAATAAAAACTGTATTTTTTACAATGACATCTTTAAAAAAACATTTTGAAATATATATTGAACAGCTTTGCTATCCCAAAACCAATAACTGTAGATGGAAAATAGCTAAAACTTGTCCAGGAATATGTATATTTGGGCCAACTTATTTCCTTTGTAGGTGGTATATCGGAGGAAATACATGAAAAACCAAACTAGCATGGAGCTTATTTGGTCGTTTGAACAACACCTTTAAAAGTGATCTCCCAATATCTTTGAAGCGAAAGGCCTACAATGTATGACTGTGAGATATGGATGCTCACAGCAAAGAACACACAAAAGCTTCAGACCGTAAAAAGGAGCGTAGAGAAATGTGTGTTGGGATATACTAAAAGACCGTTAATAAAACACATGGGTTCGCAACATAACAAAAATAGAAGACGTTATAAAGGTATGCAAGGAAATTACGTGGCAATGCATAGAACACTAGCCAGAATGTCAGACTCCCGATGGACAACCGAAATAATTCAATAGTACCCAAGAGGCATAAAGAGGCCAAGAAAAATACCGATAGTACCCTGGATGGATGAAATCAGGAAGCATGGCAGCATCCCATGGCCATCAACGAGCAAAATACCGATTTTTTGTAGTCAACTTCGTGAGACCTTCATCCAGCAGTGGATAGACCCAGGTTGATGATGATGAAACAACATTTGATTGGAAGAAAATTTAAAAATGTCTACAAGTTCAAATTAACATATGATGCCCTCAGTGGTCGATTGCAATTATTTTTTTAAAAAAGCGATTCACTCTGGTTTTACCTAACATCCTTCTTAACAGCGTCTTGGTTGGTTATAAGAAATTACTTCATTGCATTATTTGGCCGGTTATACTGTATACAATAAAAGTGTAAAACTACACAAAAATGAACTGAAAATGGAAAATGTATAATTTACACAGATAATCATATGATTAAAATGATACAATTTTAAACTGTTAATTTAATTTACAGAGATATAATGTTTCAAACTTCTCATACTCGAAAATGTCAGTTTAAAATATCAGACAAGCTTGGCGCAGCTGCTTTACCGACTTGCAAAAGCTCTTCAATAATTAGGTTTCTCCAAAAATATTAAGATTGAAAGACTCTGAAATATGGGACACAAACATCGAATGGAAGATTATTGTCTTCCAAAACGTACTCTAAATAGCGTTTATAATGAGGTGCATAACCGCGCGGTAACTCACTGGACTTCCGTTCGGAAGATAGCCAGTTCGTAACCCGCGTTGTGCTATTCCCCTCGAATGACACATACATTTTTAAAGCCTAGTATTGGAGAGTATAAGAATATCTTTGACTTCGATCCTATCTATTTTTTCGGAAGAGAAAGAAAAAAAATATGCCAGTGTGCTCCGATTATCTCACTTCAGAAGTGTCATCGGATCCAGTACAATGGTATGGCTGGTGATTTTTTGGTGAGCAACGGCTTTTGTCACTTAAAAGAGGAGAAAAAAACTCCACGGCACAGCTTCGCTTCCCAACTAAAGTAATGTTGAAATAGCGAGGGATCCTCGACTACGAGACCCAGCAATGAAGACGAATCTAAATAGCAATCCTGCAAGATGTTGAATAGTTGACTGGACAATCACCGACCTAAGTAATAAAATTGACAAATTGATAGTATAGCGACCATGCGTGCGGTCACTGAACCCATTGAGGCGACCCTTGGCCGCCCAGTCATCGCACCCGCATTGAATGCGAGACAAGCACCGGGCGACCTTCACCCGCTCGGTCATTGAACTCACTATAAGCGGAGAACGAGACAGCGACATATCTTCCACGCTGTCCTACAAAACAACGAATACCCTACGTGATGACAATAAATATATTGTGAGGCGGATACGAGACAGCGACATATATCTTGCTCCATCTCGCGCACATTCCAAATATTATAAATACCGACGTTTATTAATAAAATACCTCTTTGCATATTCCGATTTCAACGAGTTTTATAAAACCAATAATCATCCTGATCATCTCTCATTTAAGGAACAACCGTTCCTAAAATAGTTTAAAAGTGTGCGCTTTGTATATTTCATAGTAAAATAAATAATTAAAAAATAAATAGGTATCAAAAGCATTCTTTGTACTTTGAATTTCGTATTGTTTTGATATCAAGGTACCAAGTCTGAAGATGTTGGGTTCCCAGTTATGAAAAGTATTGGATACATCAAAATATTTTATATTGGTATATCATAATAATGTATACATATATGCTAAGTACATGTGCAGAATGATTGCGTCGTGCTAAACTTAATTTTGGGAAATCGAACCTGAAATCAGGTTGCATCAGTTTAAATGCCTAACCGACCAGATTGCTCTAGCCAGGTTCCCATTAAATCTATTCCTGATAGTTGAACGAGCAATGTCAATACTTAAGTGGACAAATCTAGGATAGTCAGGAATTGGATGGAGTAGATGTCTTTGTGATATACATATTATATTATTATTTAAATTACATTCTATTCGGATGTTCTAAGTAAAACTGAGAAAGCGATTTTGAAGATTTATTTATTTATTATTACACATGACAAGAAATATACACAATTTGAGAAAAAACAACAGGTAATTTGATTTGGACATATAATTTTAATGGATCTGGGTTTGTTGCCTTTCATTTGTCGTATCCCCAGTAAACTAGGCTTTTGCCTGTATCTCACTGAGGATATTTAGCATGAAAAAATAAATCGATACTTCTTTCCGATTTTTGATAACACAAAAAAACCCCGTTGCACGCTCTCATCAACCTGACAAACAGTGACACTCAACTACAACTGGAAACATCTTGCAAAACTCAACGCCTCACACATTATCACTCCAGAAAGACCAAAAATATTCATCCAACAATATACCGCACACAATCATAAGAATAAAAATCAAAACAAATTCAAAACAAAAAAAAAGAAGAAAAAAAGAAAAACACAGAAACACAAATACAAAAACATCCAAAATTAAAACAACAAGAAGAGACCCGCACTCACGAGCTCACATAAATCCTTTCTACTCGTCATTCATCCTGAAAGCCCAAGTACTCAAAATCCTGTCGCAATAACAACCACGCTCCGATCGACTGTCTAAATGGTTTTCCTACCTTTACTTTTATTGAAGTCGGCACGCCATTGTATGTAATGGGAGTCGAATAAGCATATTGCCTTTGGGTAAAAGAGGTTTTAACTCTAGGGATGGTGAACATTTCATTAGTGGCCATGCGTGTCATGTGTGTCTGCTGAGTCTGCATCTTCCCTTCCTCTCGATGGTAGTGCCAGAGAATGGATTTGAGATGTAAATTGGCTATGCTCAGGACCTGATACTCTCTGAAAAGCTCCGCCGTGGGATACCGAGCAGGAAGTTTATTGATTATTTTCACAATCAATTTTTGGGAAACCTGTAATATGTGTTTTTGGGTTAAGGTGCATCCCCCCCAAACTGATATACCGTAAGAAAGTTTTGTCATATTGATTCAAGACGCCTGTTTTTCAGCCCGGTGGTGGCGGTTAGGATTCCAGGAACTAACGATTTTTTTATAAAAGATTTTAATCTAGTTTTCAATTCAAACTTCACTAAACATATTTCTAGTTAGTTGTTAGAGATTATCAGATGTTATTTAACCCTTCAGGTTGTGCTTTGTACAAAAAAAGTGTAATATTGTAAAATAAAACCTATTTATACACTTCTCATGAATGGAGAAACAGAAAGATTTAGAATGAGAGAAAAAATGGAAAAATATGATTTGAGATTATTTTATAAATACATTTGCCCAACTTATATGCATGCATAAAATTTTTGGCTCAACATGTACGAGTTTTTTCACGCTTGAAGATATCCTCGAGAAAGTAGGTAAAAACACGTGTCGCGGTGATAAATATAAAAATGAAGTAATTTATTTTCAAATATTCGCATTTTGAGTTAAATATAAACTTAAAGTTTATCATCTTCTCTACTCCTTATTTGTAAGGGTTGGGGCTGCAGTACTGTCATGATACTTCTCTAGGCGAGTCAGTCCTAGGTCCTCTCGAGAACGATCTCTCAGATCAGCTGAAGTCTGTCTTTACACAGTCCCATCACATACCATTTCTTCCTCTGGGCGCCATAGTTCCTGGTAGATAGTTCTTGCCACATGATGTATGTGTAGCCAAAGGCTGTGGTCTTATGGTTAGCATTCACGCTAATCAAACGAGCGTCCCAGGTTCGATTCCTGGTGGATTAACTTCCAGACTGATTTTATTCTTAGACCATTTTACATCTTAGTACATATGTGTTTCTGTTTGCTTATATGCTGCTTGTCGTACATTCACAATGTAAAAAAAACACCCCTTAATGCAGCAGATTAAACTAAACGATCATATTGCAACTTTACTATCGGAACGTTGGGTTTAATACATACGATTGTGTGCTTGTAGAAGTGCAACCGCTTGCACTCAATATATTAATACATGCACTAGCTTATTCCATCAGCAGGGACGCTGACAATTATTCTCGATCACGAGGGATTGCCCACCATGTGTAGACAACGGTTGGTGTTTTGTCTACTAAATTCTGTCAGTATACAACAAAAAAACATAAATTCTGAAGAAATATCTATTTTTTATAGGTTTTTCAAAACATGAAGAGGGTTCATTGTGAACTCTGAGAAATGTGAACTCTGAGAAACGTTACACGAATTTAAACCCCTATACTAAGGGTTGTGGGTATATTTTTCTTTTTATAATATAATATATAGTAAAGAAAGGCACACACTAAAACCCTTAAAAATTGTAAAGATTTTGTCTAGTCGGTTGGAAGAGCTCTCCGTATGCCAATAAGTTCACCATTTGTATTTTTTCAATACAGTGTCTAAATAAACAGTGTTTACAGATATTGTCAGATGCTATTTTTCTAGGATATTTGATGACCATATGACATCCTTTGCTAACATGTATATGTACTTTCTGCAGTAAAGGTACTTTGCTTACATGTATATGTACTTTCTGCAATAAAAGTACTTTGCTAACATGTACGAGTATATGTACTTTCTGAAGTAAAGATACTTTGCTAACATGTATATGTACTTTCTGAAGTAAAGTTACTTTGCTAACATGTATATGTACTTTCTGAAGTAAAGGTACTTTGCTAACATGTATATGTACTTTCTGAAGTAAATTTACTTTGCTAACATGTATATATACTTTCTGAAGTAAAGTTACTTTGCTAATATGTATATTTACTTTCTGAAGTAATGTTACTTTGCGAACATGTATATTTACTTTCTGAAGTAAAGTTACTTTGCTAACATGTATATGTACTTTCTGAAGTAAAGGTACTTTGCTAACATGCATATGTACTTTCTGAAGTAAAGTTACTTTGCTAACATGTATATGTACTTTCTGAAGTAAAGGTACTTTGCTAACATGTATATGTACTTTCTGAAGTAAAGTTACTTTGCTAACATGTATATGTACTTTCTGAAGTAAAGGTACTTTGCTAACATGTATATGTACTTTCTGAAGTGAAGGTACTTATAATGTTAAGAAGCTCAGTTTTCATATAAATTATTCGTAAAATCCAGTAAGCGCTCTCATCAAGATGAAATGGTTTATTAAAAAATCGTTCAGAATCACATAAAATTTGGATAGAACATTAATTCATACATTTTCCAGTTACTTTGCTATCGAAAAATTCTACTTAAATAATTCTTCATTTTTCTTTCGAAATTTTAATAGAGCCATAAAAGTCAAACGGTGGTGCGGGGGAATAATCCGATAAATCAGGGCTGCAACAAGTGGATAGCGAGACCATGCGGGAGGGGGTTCCCGGAATAAGGGATTTCATAGGAAAATCCTCGTATTTGGCTTTGTTGACATAAAACTCCTTGTTGTTCCACAAAAGTCACGTTCCACACTTCACCGGGGACGGGGGATGCGGCTGTTGTGGAATCCGGTTCTACGTCCTTGTTTATTTTGTAGAATTTGTCAAGTAAGCACCTTGACGTAGGCATTTGGAATGGAATAAATAAAATAATACATCATATCCGACAAATTCAGGTGACAAACTAGAAAATGTTTCATCTTTTTTTATAAAAAAAATACACAAATATTAAATTAATGTTTGTTTTTCGGAATTGAAAAGTAAGTGGAAACTGTGGAACATGGTTTAACTCGACAAATTGAGAAAAAAAACCATAATCTTGCATTTATCTGTACGCAGCTTCTAAAACTAAAATTCTTTTTGAATTGGCAACTTTAACATTTTTAGTATTTCCTTTAAAAACCAGAAGCAAAATCGATATATAGAGTAAATACATGACTTCAAAAACACGGTTTTGCTATAAAACAAAATCTTAAATGTACTTTTTTAAATTACAAAAAAGGCGTATATGGAATTGCTATGGAACCAAATATTTAAACTGTAATTTGTTTTATCACTGTTTATTCCACTTTTTGTAACGGTATAACCCTACCGGTTTCAAGGCTTTAACCTCATCATCAGGAGCACAAACAAGACTGAACTCTATTCGAGCTGGTACCGACATACACGCTTCTAAAGGTAAACATTCGGATTGGGGACTATGGATGGAGGGAGGGAGGAGCCATGATTTTATTTCAGACTTTTTTTTTGTCTGAATAAGTAATATATTCTTCTTTGAATTAGAGTTCATAGATGTCTTATACTTTAATAACGTCTGAATACCAAAAGGTAAATATTTAAAAAAAGACATTTGTTTTCTGTTATGCAAATATATGTATTTATGTCCTTATTAAATATTCAATTTCTTTGATGTATTATATAGCTGAATAACTAATCGAACCTGTTTCAACATGACCACTTGCCCTGAAACATTTTTAAAACCTTCCTCTGGAGTGTAGGCACGTTGAATCCTTCGTAAAGTTTCTTAAGTTCACTTCTTCTTCTTCCTAGTGTTATGTCAGGTTCCCACAACGTTGACTATCACCTGAGAGTCAACACCTTTGTCCCCGGCAGTCCGAAAAATATCCCTAAAGCTCCTTATACTAGTCCTCTCCATAGTGATTTCCTGAGGAGGGATACCCAGAGTGGTTTCCCCTTGCCTTCTCTGGAGGATTTTCTCTCGGGGTTACCTTCTCTTAGCTGGGTGGATCCAGTTTTATGGCATTGGAAACTCGCCATTCGTCCACTCTCTATTTGCTATGACACTGATGGAAATGTCAGTGGTTACATTGCCCGGGGTTCGCGGGGCCTGAGAAACCACTCGTGGACGCTAGAGAGTTGGACTTGGTAGTAGTGTTACTGGTGACATTGCAACGTGGCACATTACGACATTCTGTAGAAGTATACTTTTCAGCCAAGCATACTCCATCGTAGTCCTACTGCCCATTATAACCCCCAAAGTTGTTGATTAATATATTAAAGTTCACATTTTTAACACTTGCCTTACTGTGCTAAAAAATTCTGCCAGCCACGGTGATGGACGCTAAGCGTCCAGTGAAAGATGTATAGGTATTTTAAATTAAAATTATGCAAAATTTGTTAGGTTATTTTTTGTCATTAGCTATAAAAATGTTTTAATTGTGTATTAAAACGTCGAATAATCAAATAAAATATAAGTCCTGGTCACTAGATATCCATCACAGGGTGGGAAGTGTTAATATATTAATCAACAACGCAGACGTCCATAGACACATAAATAAATATAAAATCGCAGTTCCACAAAATATGCAGTTTTGTGGTCATCTGTAGATTGATCCAGATGGCCACAAAACAAGTAAACTGTGCGAAAAGATAAGATTAAAGCTAAAAAAAGTCATTCAAGCTCCCATGGCCAGGAATAAATCGAGGAGGCTGAAAGCTTTGATACACTAATTATTTAATTGTGTATTAAAACGTCGAATAATCAAATAAAATATAAGTACTGGTCACTAGATATCCATCACAGGGTGGGAAGTGTTAATATATTAATCAACAACGCAGACGTCCATAGACACATAAATAAATATAAAATCGCAGTACCACAAAATATGGTACTGCAATTTTGTGGTCATCTGTAGATTAATCTAGATGGCTGCAAAACAAGTAAACTGTGCGAACAGATAAGATTAAAGCTAAAAAAAAGTCATTCAAGCTCCCATGGCCAGGGAGAAATCGAGGAGGCTAAAAGCTTCGATACACTTACCCAGAGACAAATTGGGTAGTCCTTAAGATCGGACTCCTCCACGGTTTACGAGTTCAATTTCTATTGGAACCTATTTATTTGAAAATGTGGTCCATGCTGGTTTTCACTATATACTATTTATAATTTTTCTTGATGATTGGAAGGGATTTCTATATTGCACTGTACCCGCCAGGTTGTTCTATATACAAACAAAAAAAAATTACTTTTTGATCTGTCGCTTTCAAGATGGAAAAATGAAATTATTAGATACATAATTCATTTATTTATTTATTTATTATTACACAAGAAATATACCTAATTTGCGAAAAAACAACAGGTAATTTAATTTAGACATATATTATTTTAATGGATCTGGATTTGTCGCCTTTCATTTGTCGTATCCCCAGTAAACTAGGCTTTTGCCTGTATTTCACTGAGGATATTAAGCATGAAAAAATAAATCGATACTTCTTTCCGATTTTTGATTACACAAAAACAAAACCCCGTTGCACGTTCTCATCAACCTGACAAACAGTGACACTCAATTACAACTGGAAACATCATGCGGAATCAAATTCTTCACACATCATCACTGCAGAAATACCAAACTTGTTCATCCTATAATAAAAACAAAAGTAAAAGTAAAACAAAAATTAAACACAAAATGAAACAAAAAAACAATAAATACCTATGTTTAATATTTTCCACATTTTTTTAACCCAACGAAAAGCGTTAGTCAATCCTTCGTAATCGAGATTGATTGGTAACTATCTAGTGGATGGAAGATGCCTGTGAGTGTATAGGTTTATTTTATGCAATTTGTTGCACTTCAGCATTGTTAACATTTCAACCCAAAATTCGATGGAACGGAGATCAAAGTTCCAAGGTGATCGATAATTTTAACCCGCTTTAGTCTATCGTTAAGCACAGTTTTTTTACACAGTGCTATATTTGTGTTGCTTAACCTTTCCCTTCCTGTGCTAAAAAAATCGCGTGTTTCGGTGCTGTGTATTCAAGACACATCAATAGACATGTAAAATAAGCGATTTAAAATCGTAAAATAAATATGAATATTCATAGCCAATCGCTTAAATTAGTGAAATTTGAAGTCAAAAGTGATAATAATTGAAATTTAATTGCTGAAAACATGAAAAAAACATCGGCCGACGTTCACAAAACGGATGGACCACCTCAAATGGATGTCCGAGAGCTACTGAAGCGAGCGAACTGAGATTCTATTTCTTGCGTTCCCATATACCGAAGTAGAGTGAGAGTGAGACGTGAATAACGTCGCTTCTTCTCCCATAGCGTTTTTTTAGAATGAATATACCTACGTCACACACTGGTACACGTTTGATTGTATTGGTGAATTTATTCCCGATTTTCACAAAATATCTCTGATGTGGCCGATAAATGCTAATTATTATTAATATTATGTTGTTATTCAATGCGTAAATGTATTACGGAGGAATACCTAAAATCTGAACCCAGTATTTATTATATTTATAGAGATATTAAAGTTTTTCGAAGGAATATTTACTAGTCATCACAAGAGATGGAAGGGTTAAAACCTCTATAAAAATGTAAGATGCGCAGCATATGAGCTACAAAAAAATAGAAATTCAGACAATGATTGGCTTGAGAGTGAAACCAGTATGTAAGTTAATATTCCAGGATTCGAATACGAGTATCTGGGGCACCCGTTTACTAAGCGCAAATACTAACTGTTTTATTATGGCCTCCTCTGAAATAGAGCATAGAGATGAAAACAACAATATTATCGAGTTAAAAGTCTGTGGATTTTTTTAACAAATTAAAAAAAAACTAATTTCTTCAAATCAATCAATGATGAGTTTGTAATTAAGCTCATAAAGTCGTCTTTTTTCCTTTTCAATTCCAAAGACAGAAGCAATTAATTATTTTCCTTCTTTAGAAAAAAAATATTTCTACAAGGATTAAAATTACTTGAAATCTAATCCGATTGTAACACAGGGCTGTTAAGAATGAACTGTTCCCCGGGGGAACATTTTGCATTAGCATTGCAATTATATCTTGAATTGCGAAGTGCAATATTATTTATAAGAAGATTGGACGAACAGTATGAGATGAATTGAATCTCCTTTCTTCGAAAAAAAAATTGAGAGGGAAATAATAAATTGTATTCCTGTAAGAAGTTCAAGATACTGTGAGATTACAATTACCATCGTTCCTGTTTTTTCTTTTCGGATCAGGGTTGCTTACTCTTACATTTATTCAGATCTGTGGTCAACCCTTTCACTTTCTCCCAGTTTATTTCTTCTTCTTACATTTACTCTGAAACAGTTTTCTTCAACTTCTTATAGCTGAATTTGATTATTTTTCCATCTTCTTAGCTGAATTTAATTATTCTAAATAGAATTCTTGTTTTAGGATGTCTTATGACATGCCCCAGTCACTGCAACAGAGATCTCTCGTTTTAATTAATCTACTTAAAAACAGTTTCTTTCCACTTAAGATAACGATATGACTATATCGGTTTCAAGGTTTTTATCTTATCATCAGGGAAGTTCAAACAACGCCGATTTATGCCCGGGCTGGCACCAATAGACTAGATGCTTCTAACGGTAAAAAATCGGACTGGGGTCGGAGGTGGAGGGAGGCAGGAAACAACTTCGGCAAGCAGTGGTGATACCTTGTGAATATTTCTTGGTTTTTAGGAGATTTTCCTGTTTTAGTTAGAACGAGATCCACATTAAGGTTGCCTCGTATTTATTCATGTCTGATTCAAATAACTTTATATTCGTTGAATAAAACATAAAAACATCATATTTACAAACTCCATGACCAAGTAGGCAAAACGTTTGTCTTAAAATTCAGAGGTGGCGGTTTAGATCCCTGATGGAACCCAATTATTTAAAAAAGTTATTTGATCTGACTTTTACTTAAGACTTTTTTACATATATCTAGTTGCTTAGAAGAGATCGCCACATAGCAATTAGCCCAACAGGTCGTGCTGTTTACAACAAAAGTGTAATACAATATATAATACATGTTCAATAAAAAAAATACTTTATCAAACCGTTTTGTTACCAAACTAAAGAAAATTATACTATTAACACCTTTTTATAATACCAAACCAAAGAAAATAATACTATTTACACCTTTTTATAATACCAAATAAAAAAATACTAAGTAATAACACCTTTTTATAATACCAAACCAAAGTTAATTATACAATAAATACCTTTTTAAAACACCAATCCAAATAAAATTATATTATTAACACCTTTTTATAATACCAAACCAAAGTAAATCCTACTATAAACACTTTTTTAAAATACCAAACCAAAGAAAATTATACTATTAGAAAAAAATACTATAAGCTCCTTTTTATAATACCAAACTAAAGAAAATTATGCTACAAACACATCTATGGCGTTTTGGTAAAGAGGCAGAAGTCATCAGTTACTTATTTGTCAGTTTGAAGTTTTGCAGCACTTGTATTCCTGAAATACAGACCTGAGGTAAATTTCAAAGATAAACTTTGAATTATTATGTGTTTTATTATTATTAAATTATTTATGTATTCAAAGTTTACCTTTAAAATTTACCTGAGGTCTGTATTTCAGGAATACAAGTGTTGCAAAACTTCAAACTGACAAATAATTAATTGATGACTTCTACCTCTTTACCAAAACGCCATAGACATTTTTATAATACCAAACCAAAGAAAATCATACTATAAACACCTTTTTATAATACCAAACCAAAGAAATGTATACTATAAACACCTTTTTAATTATTATTATTTTTTTTTTTAAGTTTTTTGAAATCAAAACTGTATTTTAATGACAGTATCAATGAATTCCTATTTTAAATTATCCCATACGCGTATTTTTTAAAACCGCTTTTCTGTTAAAAATCCAATCACCATAAATTGAATAAAAAGCTCTCACAAGGCGGTGAACAAATGAAATTTAAACTAAGACCCTGGTAGAAAATAGCACTGTCTTTGTCCTCTTTCAAATACAAGACATGTCAGAGCATATAGAAAAGAAAACAGACAGAAACAACATATACGTGAAGTGAACTATTGTCGCAGGTCCTTCTCGTGGTATGGGATATCCAGCTTCCTCAGACACTTTATTTTTAATTTCAACCATAAATATAGCAGAATCCACCCGATAAGGCAAACGGAAAAACGAATCTCGGTTCCTCTTTCCATCGCGGCAGCCCAATCCGGGGCGATCCAGGGACATTTGTCTTAATTCTTACACTTTGTTAGTCAAACCATTTATGTCTGACATTCAAATAAAGCTGTATTAAAGCCGGCATTCCGTTTAAGCGGTTTTGGTCTTTTCGATTTCAACTTTGCTGTTTTAGTCTAAGATCCAAATTCGGATAGTTATCCCTTTAATATTTTTTTAAATATTCTATTTATTTAACACTTTTATTGCAATACAATCTGGCGGTGTTATTGTCAGGCGGCAATCTATTCCAGCCAACCAGACAAAAGTAAATGAAGCAAGTTACGTGGTCGCATAAATCATTCAAATGACTACTATATCCATCCCCACGAAATCCATAAACATATACGTGAGAACATGCCCACGAGCCCCACAAAGACGGACAATCACCCGAACATTATTTTTCATATAAAGTCTAACGTCAATTTTAAAAGATGGTTTGATCATGTGGAACAAGTGAATGAATACATAGTAATAAAACAAACAGACAGTGTAAATGAGAGTAGAAGGCGAAGAAGAGGGAGACCATGGAATGTATGATTGGATCAAGTTAGCGATTTTTAGAAAGAAGCAAATGTAAAAAAATAGGCAAATCGTTTTACTGTATATAAAAAAATATATGATAGATATAGAAGAGCCGAAAGGCGTGTTTCGTGATAAGATAATTGTGGCACTTTCTCATCTCTGTATACACCGTCAATGAGGTGGTATGTATGTATATAATATCAATTTTATTAAAGTTTTAGAACAAATCATTTGTCAAATTATCAAATAGGCTTTCAGCAAAGGCTCTTTCTTCTTCTTCTCTCTGGCTCCATCCCAACTCACTGTCTGCGGAAACTGTTGGGGTCAGCTCTCCTCGTCCTCAGATTGTATGCTCTTCTGTCCCGGACTACGTCCCCCAGGCCGTGCCTCTGCATCAGGTTATCTTTTTGCACCACCCATGAATTCTTTGGTCTTCCTCTGGTTGTTATTCGAGGAGGATCCATGGAGATTGCCTGGTTCACAATGTGATCGGGTGCTCTGCGTCCAACGTGCCCATACCATCTCAATCGCCTCTCCTCCATCTTGCTGTTGATGTCTGTAACACCTAGGCTTCCATGAATGCGTGAGCTTTTTATTTTGTCTCTTAGGGATACACCAGCTGACCAGCCTAGCATGCACATTTCAGCAGTTTCTAGTTGCCTGGAGTAAGAGTTATACATCGTCCAGCATTCGGAGCCATAAAGGAGCAAAAGTTTTTTCTTCTTGAAATAATTTTTTTTTTTTCGTACAAAAATTAAAACACGAATTATAAAGTAATGAACACAATTCAAATGCGAAATTCTGATAGGCAATTCCTTGTGATTGAATATGAGTGTCAATCATCTCGTGAATGGAATACGCCTGTACGTGTATCGGTTTATATTGTGCAAGCTGATACGCTTCAGCAAGCATACGGTCTTAACCTTTCCCCATCCTGTCCTTAAAAAATCTGCGCTTTCCGGTGCTGTGTATTCAATACACATCAATACACATGTAAAAATGAGCGGTTTAAAATCGAAAAAATAAGAATATTCATAGCCAATCGCTTAAATTAATGAAATTTGAAGTCAAAAGTGATAATAATTGAAATTAAATTGCTGAAAACATGAAAAAAATATCGGCCGAAGTTCACAAAACGGGTAAAGCGACCACTTCAAACGAATGCCCGAGAGCTACTGAAGCAAGAGAAGCGAGCGAACTGAGATTCTATTTCTTGTGTTCCCATATACCGAAGTAGAGTGAGAGTGAGACGTTAATAGCGTCGCTTCCTCCCCCATAACGGCTGTTTAGAATGAATATACCTACGTCACACACTGGCACACGTTTGATTGTGTTGGTGAATTTATTCCCAATTTTCACAAAATATCCCTGATATGGCCGATAAGTGCTAATTATTATTAATATTATTTTTTCATTCAATGCGTAAATGTATTACGGAGGAATATCTAAAATCTGAACCCAGTATTAATTATATTTATAGAGATAAAGCATTAAAGTTTTTAGAAGCAATGTGTACTAGTTACGCATCACAGGGAAAGAAGGGTTAACATATCAAATTCAAAGTTTCGATAAAAAGGATATCAAAGTTCCAAGATAATCGGAAGGTTCAACTTGTATAGTATATTGTATGGCTGATTTTGATATAGTACTATTTTCATGTTGCTCAATATCGTCATAAGAGTGTTTATAAGCTATATATGAACTTATATTTCAGATATATAATGGTCCAGTAAGTGTAAAACCAGCCCGCAGTGAATCCGTCAGGAATCGAACCTTGAGTGACCCCTTGCTAAGCGTAATGCATGACATTGGACCAATGCCGAAGACTGCAGTGTAATGTTTTCAATCCACATTAACATCAAAATAGAGAGAACTTGAAAATCACATAATGTCAAATACACTTATACATGTATTCGGGCTACTTTTTTTGACTTTTCATTAGTGACTTTTTGTTCAAGAATATGACGACCTCCGTAGTCTAGTTGGCAAAACTCTGGTCTTCCACCCGTGGGTTTCAGGTTATATTCTCAATAGTACCCAAAATAATAATAAATTAACGGTTCCAATCTGGTGGCAATATTTGCTCGCGTTAAAGATGTGCGAGTATGGTTGCCTGTCCACGTGTGGTAGTATTGTATTTCAACACATATGATGGAGAACTGTGAGTTACTTGCTTATTCCAGTAGTTCTTAACCCTAAGACCTGATTACTGTCGCCTAAGACAACCGCGCTCTACTATATTCTGCATTATTAATTTGAATTTATTGAAGGGAACCATACGGATGAATGAATGTTTGAAAGTTTTTGTTTCGATGTTTATGACAGCATGTGTTTTCCTTAGACACTGTAAATTCAAATGTCCTTGTTTTGTTGAAGTATAACTTAATAGTGTGTGGTAACATTCTATATCGTCAGCCTTTCAAACTCCATAGAAAGTCTCCATCAGCAATGTGGTAACCTTTAGGAAACGACAGCAATGTGGTAACCTTTAGGACTTATATGTGTAGCTCTTAACTTAACCTTATATAGGTTGTTTTTTTTTGGTGTGATAGGATCTGTTTTTGAAATAAAACACATAAATAATTTATATGACCGTGTATTTGAATTCCATTGATATGTTGTTTAACCTTTTTACGGCGATGGCTCGAGTATCTTTCGTGTGTCCCACAGGCGGCGGTGTTTTAAGTCAATAAATTTATATTGTATCTACATAAAAATATGACTCACCATTATCCCGAATCTGAGTACTGTCGAACTGTGCGCCGATGCATTTTTTAGCTGACACTATACACACGTAATATTAGAAAATATTCTTATAACACTATTATACAAATAAAAGTATGTTTATTATACAAAGAAAACAATAATCCATAAACAATGAAAAAGGCAATTAATTCAATACGCAATACGCGTACTTACAAAAAAAATATCGACGCATAATACTTCATATTGATCGGGAGCAATCGTTATTAGAAACATGACCTTCGGATCGCCCGAACGCGTGGCGCGATTATTCAAAATGCTTTAAATATCGACGGCCTGCAAGGGGTCTGTTTAAATCCTTCTTATGGATCAAGTACTTGAAGTTTTGATGATTTTAAAAGAGATGTCACTAGAGGACACCTTTTGTCTTATATTCAGGTTAAAAATTTTAAAGAAGATTTAATTTTGGCCGAGATATCGACACGCAAAGTTAGTGACACTTAAAAGGCCGCTCGCCAGGACGGCACGTATTATGTATGGGCCATTTAAGTGGTCCGTAGCCGTGAAAGAGTTAATGACAATTATAGTTTGAAGATAATTTCATTCATATGTTGACCGTGGCTAGTTGTGGCTCTTATGCCCCGTAACCGATCATAAGATGGGTTTCCCATTAAGAACGATAGCACTTAACAATAAAATAAAACAACAACTAATAAACCAAAAATGAATTTGATGGTTTAATTTTGAAAGAATATTTCATGTCGTTTATGATTTAAACAAGATATCGTTCAAATGGATTTCACGGCTTCTTTTGGACTGGTTAATTCGATCACGCCAATTTTCGATGACTTGGTGGAGCATTTCCGGCTGTATGACCTCATGTATTGACCTCAAGTTCATCAAGAGTCTTGGGTTTGTTGGTGTAAACCTGTGATTTAACATAACCCCAAATAAAATTATCCTGAGCCGTTAAATCACACGATCTTGGCGGCCAATTCAAAATCCTATCACACCCAAAAAATCCCCTTTTATGTGTAGCTCGAATTTCTTGATTAATTCTCTGAGAACTTCACCATTTTTGTGGCATACTCTTCTACCGATCTTTATCTCGGTTCTGAGAGGGTTTATGGTCCTGTCGCCAGTCTCAATCTATATACGTATATCTCAAAAGGAGGACATATGTTTCTACAATGGAAATGAAGTAAATTAATACTATCTGACAGCATTGAGGTATTTCGTAAACACATTTTTTGAATACTACAAGTTCAAACATTTGTATTTAATCCTTCAACATATTTGTGACCTGGAGAAAATATTTCTTCGACTTCAATATACAACCATTAAGGTTTTGAGCCACTGGATTAGCTACCATAGCTTATAATTCGTCGTTGTATGTCCAAAACACAGTTAAGCGTGAAGAAGTAACATACACAAAGCACGTGAAAATATTCTTATCAGGTGAACTCTTGATTATTTTTTTTTGTGATTATTGCTTTAAATAAATAAATAAATAAAATAAATAAATATAGGTTTATTGACAGCAACATAGTACTCGTATGTACAAAATATATTTAAATAACACTTCTAAAACACATAAATTGCAGATAATACATTAAATACAGAAGCTATCAAAAGGTCGCTTTCTCATACTATATATCTATACTAATTGAAAAAGTGGTTTAGCATTAGACACCAAATTTCTAATGAAAATTGCAATTAATAAGACCACGATTTGAAGGGGCAATTGGCTTTTGAATATTTCATTCATTCCACCAGGAATGTGAATAAAACCCAGATTGTGGCACTTTTTGAGGTCAAAGTCAAATTTGTAACACCAAACCTCTGGGTGAAAAACAAAGATCAACCATAAGGCAATGGAAATCGTCGATAAAATATCACAGATAATGTTATCATAGAACAAAGATAAAATATCACATAAAACGATCTATCTCAAAGAGTCGAATCATTTTAATAACAGTCTTTCAATGCCTCGTCAAAAGTCTTAAAACTTATCTGAATAGATAACATTAACCTTTATGGGCATAATAGAAAGCCTTGAGAAGATATCATCTGATTATCAGTTCTGGTGCACAAAATCGCGAATCCCACATAAAGTTCGTTTAAATAGCGGGCAGCCATTCGCAGAATGGCAATGCTTTATCATTCCTTCGTTTCTTTTCCTTCTGTTTTCTCTCTTATTCCTGATTTATCTTTTCCTGTCCTATTGTTCTCTCCGTGGCATTTCCAGTTCGACATTTTCATTCCTTTTGTCATACAATATCATTCTTTCACTTCTGCCGTGTAATTGTGTTTACAGTTCCACAACCTTATGTCACGATTTTGTCGTTAAAGATCGAATAATAAGTCATTGGAAAATATGTATTTTGCATACATAGTATAAAATTGTATTTGTTTGTATATTTGTCTAATTTAAGGGTCAGTACGTATATAAACTAAAATAAAAAATAAATATAATATAATCTTCTTCTTGTCGTGCCCTATCAGGTCCCCCCGACGTTGGCAATCACTCTGGCAAAGGCTTCTCTATCTTGCTAGGATATGTCGCCTAGCTCGCAGCATAGCTCTAAGCATCAAGCGAGGCTCCTACCTGTGTGGCTGAGGCCTCAGGGAAGAGAGTGCCAGACTTTCTTATCTCAACAAACATATTTCACCTTTTCCACATCTATATAGTTCTTACGATTACTACTTATTTCTTATATTTACTTCCTTCAAAATATCATTCACTTGACCCAATCATTCTTTCCTCGGTCTTTCTCGGTCACGCTTTCCACGCACTCGTATTTGCATTGTATGTGTGTTTTCTTAGTCTTTCTTAATTACTCGTTATATGTGTACGTTCCCAATCCATCTCAGAGTGTTCTTCGTTATCTTATTCAACACATATCAGTCTTTCATTCTTCCATGATCACTTCATTCCTTATTTTGTCACACACTTAAAATAAATATAGGTTTATTGATGGCAACATATTTACTTATTAATTTATTTTTATTTATTTAACACTTTTATTACAAATACAATCTGGTGAGATTATTGCCAGGCTGCAATCTCTTCCAACCAACCAGACAAAGTAAATGAAGCAAGTTACGTGGTTGCTTAAATCATTCAAATGACTATCCATCCCCACAACATCCATAAACACATACGTGAGCATATACCCACGAATCCCACAAAGACGGACAATCACCCGAACATTCTTTTTCATATAAAGTGAGATATCATCAATCAAAAGGAAAAAAAGGGTTGGTGGAGAGACAAGGAAAATAAAAATCAGGAATGAAACACGTTATTTTACTGACAAGAAATGAAGAGTTTTTTCAGTCGCTTCTTAAAGCACGTCAAGGCCGGAGCGAGTCTTATATTGGTTTGTAACTGATTCCAGAGTCTCACTGCACGGACAACATAGTATGTACATATACTCGTATATGGTAAATACTCGTACATTCCGAAATTAAACATATACATACATATACTCGTATCTTAAGATAAAAAGCAGAAAATGCATTTAAAAGAGAAGCTATAAAAGATCTGTGCTTATCTCATAACATCCCCCGGTCGAGATACACCCCATCAATAAAGGGCCAGCCCGGCTGCGAGGACATCAGATATTTTTCAGCTCCCACCCTAGATAAGGACATGAATTCGTGCTAAAAGTGAAACAATCGAACATTCATTTTCTGTAGAACCATTGTATTTACTCCTGTTTTTTTATTGTAGAAATAAATGTCATAAACTGTTGTATTCCGGTCAAGTATGATCTATTATAACTTCTTTTAAGATATCAATAACAACATCCTTAACTGCCCCCTTCTTACATCTCGTCGAAAATGTTCCACGACTTTTCGATCATAAATGCTCTAGAAAATATTGACATTTTGATATCACCGTTCCTCATTTTCGGCGCATTTTTGACTCTCTATGCTAGACTCTGGAAAAAGTTACCAACTAATATAAGATTCGTATAATTTTTTTTGCGTTACAAAAGCGAATCAAAAAAAAATCATCTCCTTTCAGTAACATAGAATGTTCTTGTCATAATTTTTCCAATCTCCCTTCATTTCGCCTAGCCATCAACAATCTAGTTTAATTTGCATTTAATTATATTTTTGTTGATAGTTTTTCCTCTCTACATCAAAAATGTTAATAAGTCTCATTTCACTCAAAAAAACTTGTCTACCGATAATTTTCTTCGTAAACAGCCTTATCTTTTGAAAGAAACTTGATATTAAATTTTTAACAGTCCGGAATATAACAAAACGAGGCGTATCGGCATTAGTTAAATAAATAAATACAGGTTTATTGATAGTAACATAGTATGTACATAATACATTTAGACACATTTGAAGAACACATTAAAAAGAGAACACATTAAAAAACAGAAGCTATCAAAAGATCTGGGCTCATCTAATAACATCCCCCCGGCCAAGATACACCCCACTAATATAGGGCGAGCCCAGCCACGGGGACGCCAGATGTTTTTCAGCCCACACCCTTGAACACGTAGAACAAGAAGATAAAAAAAAACAGAAAATAAATAGATGACAAAAAAATACATTCAAGAGACAAGACATTAAAAGGTCCGGGCTCATCCCACAAACATTCCCCCGGCCGAGATACACACCACCAATGTAGGGCGAGCCCGACTGTAGGGGCATCGGGGGGCTTTCATCCCACACCCCCGCATATCTAGTTGACTTACTGCTGAGGGTAGAAGTAAGGAATTTTAACTGTAAAATTGCCTGACCATACATAACATACAGTAGGCGTGGTGTGTATCCCACACTGTCTATTTTTTTCTGGCTGGATTTTTTTAAAGTTTTTGAGGATCTCTACGTTAAATGCTGTCCCTTGCAATAGTTTTTTGTTTTGAAGATCTCTACATTAAATGCTGTCCCTTGCAATAGTTTTTTTTTGTTTTGAGGATATCTACGTTAAATGCTGTCCCTTGCAATATTTTTTTGTTTTAAGGATCTCTACGTTAAATGCTGTCCCTTGCAATATTTTTTTTGTTTTGAGGATCTCTACGTTAAATGCTGTCCCTTGCAATATTTTTTTGTTTTGAGGATCTCTGCGTTAAATACTGTCCCTTGCAATATACACAATATGAGTATAAGCTGGCTGGTCCAAATATAGACGGATTCTGATCTCAGGAGAATATCTTACAAGAATATATATAATTATATATTTTGGTCGCTTAGTGATCTCAACGTGAATAAAGTATACTCGTGTTTGGGGAAATACAAAATTTATTAAATTTAATATCGCCTAACCCTTTAACGGGCACAAGCAGAAATCGGTCGCATATGCGACCACCCTTATGGTTATACTAATAAGGATTCATTTTCTTAATGAAACGTTTTTTAAGTAACACAAATGTCAAATGTAGTGGACGGGCAGAGGTCTTATTTAAGACGAATCGTCGGTAAGTTAGCTGCATGTTCAGTAGCAACGATCTTAACATCCGGTCAATTTATTGTCAAATATGTGAATAGGTATTATAAGTAAATCACCATTAATTATATCTCATATAAGAATTGTATTTCCTACTACAACCTAAACTTAGATATTATTACCTAAACATTCATTGGTCACTTGTGCGGCCACTGACATGACCCCTGAAATGGGCACAGCTCTCATATGTGACCGCCTCATTTTCAAAATTTTTTTTTTCGAAAACACATTTTCGAATAAATAAAGTTGATTTGATACACATAATAATGATTTATTCAACAAAAAACTCAATATCTCAAAAAAAAAAACTTGCCCTATAAAGAGTTAAAAAGACAAAACACTATTTTCATTTTTATGTTATTAGGGTATTTCTAAAACTGTGCACAACTTTCTATTAAATTTTTAGTTGTTTAACTATAGATTACAGAGTATTTACATATAGTAATTTAAAAGCTTATTTATTTTCATACTCCAAAATCCATTTAATTCTTGCATAATATTTATTGAATTATTTATTTTTACAGATTTCGACATTGTCTGGTTCGAGTGTACATGTATATATTTTAATGCTCAATTGACTTTGTTTCCAATCGCTACACGCCGTTCGATATCCCTCTTAATTATTTTATCATCTGAGAAAGTACTTCTCAAACAGTAGAATTCCTCAGCTTGCTCCAATCTTTCATAATTCATGAATGCTGCAATATCAAAAGTAATTGTGATAGAAAGTGTGAAAGTAAAAGTAAATGCGATATACTCGTATGTGTGAATAATTATTATATAGTATATAAAAAACTATATTCTTTAAGTTTAAAAAAAAACATGTAAAAATGGTAGATGCGAAATTTCGACAAAATATTTTCGCAATCCCATTGTTCTTTGACTCCGTCGACGTCATAGTAAAAAGTAAAGCCGCGTTTAGATGATTCCCCCGACAGGCTTCTCTCTTGCCCGACACACTACATACTCTACTCTACACACTGTACACTCCACGCTCTACGCTGTACGCTCCACATCCACACACCTTGGCGAGGCGAGTCCGATACATTTGTTTCCTCGCTGTTGGCTGGGAGCGGCGTACTGGGGAATTTATGTCGCGGATTATGGAGTTAAGCGGGTAGCCGGCTGAGGGATGAGGCAGATGCTAGGGTAACCATGGTTTGATGTGTTAACCCTACTCTTACGGTGCTAAAATTGAAACGCGCGCTCCGGCGTTGGATAGTGAGTACGCGATCAAAAATTAGCGATTTTAAATCGGAAAAATAATACATTCATAGATAATCCCCTTAATTAATTATAATTGAAGTTAAAAATTATAATAATTGAGATTTATTTGCTGAAAACATTAAAAAACCATCTGGCAACGCTCACGGAACGGGCGTAGATCTAATCTGATTGCAAGCCCAAAAGCTACTGCGGCGCGGAGCGGTAGTGGCTTACTCCCGGCGTGGCTTACGCTTGCGACGATTGAGACAATTGAGCTCCTCGCAATTCAGTGAAGTATGCAAGAGTGAGATGCGAATATAGTGTCGCGCTTCCCGCATACTCTTCACCTATCGTCAAGACGAGGCACTCACAGCGTTTAAATGCGAATTTGTTTCCGATCTTCACAAAACACCTACGATGTAGTCGATAAATTCTGATTATTATTAATATTATTTTTTAAATCAATGCGTAAATATATTATGGAGGAATAACTAAAATCTTAACCTTGTATTTATTATATTTATAGAGATATTGATGGTTATTAGAAGCAACGTGTAGAAGATACCCAACACAGGGAAGGAAAGGTTAAACGAGTAAAGAAATCGTTGTCGACGGCCATGGTCTAACTATAGTATTTACGCTTATTTCATTTCTGGTAGATTCACTTTCAGACTGCTTTAAATCTTAGACCATTTTACATCTGAATTAAAGAATCATGGTGGCATTTTTGTTAGTGAAATTAGAGTCTTCTAGTTTATCTTATTTTTTAAATAGATTAAGTCAGTAATTAAGCGCTCTTGAGGTAATCGTAATGCTCAGGATATAAAATTATCTAAAAACAAAAAGTGACTTGTTGTATAGGTACTTTTTTTATACGGTTAGTTGAGGTTTAAGCGATTATAGGGGTGTTGTCCATTAGTAAGATCCTTTGCATTGACTCCTACAAATCCTTCTTTAAAACATCGTTCAAGTCTACTCGTGCTTACTTTTAAAAATATTTTATATCTTTCTAACACGGTAATGTCATGCATATCAACTCCTATTAAATCATACTTAACCTTTCCTTCCCTGTGTTGGGTATCTTCTACACGTTGCTTCTAATAACCATCAATATCTCTATATATATAATAAATACAAGGTTAAGATTTTAGGTATTCCTTCATAATATATTTACGCATTGATTTAAAAAATAATATTAATAATAATCAGGATTTATCTACTACATCGTAAGTATTTTCTGAATATCGGAAACAAATTCGCATTTAAACGCTGTGAGTGCCTCGATCTTGGGTCTTGAAGATAGGTGAAGAGTATGCGGGAAGCGCGACACTATATTCGCATCTTACTTTTGCATACTTCACTGAATAGCGAGGAGCTCAATTGTCTCAACCTCGCAAGTGTAAGCCACGCCCGGGCTAGCCACCAACCCTGCCGCGCCGCAGTAGCTGTTGGGCTGGCAACGAGACTAGATCTACGCCCGTTCCGTGAGCGTTGCCAGATGGTTTTTTTAATGTTTTCAGCAAATAAATCTGCATTATTATAATTTTTAACTTCAATTATAATTCATTTAGGAGATTATCTATGAATGTTCTTATTTTTCCGATTTAAAATCGCTAATTTTTTATCACGTATTCACTACCCAACACCGGAGCGCGCGTTTCAATTTTATCACCGTAAGGGAAGGGTTATAAAGAGAAAATAACAAAAAATTGGTTATATTATTCATATTATATATACAGTCAAGTGATTTAATTCTTAGTAAATCAAGAAAACGTAGATTTTAAGAAACGTTTTCGTAGAAATGTGCGCATTGAGAAGAATAAATTAGGTGATTTTATTTGATGTAATACGGAATTAAGTGAGTTATAACTTAATGTTGATGTGTTAAGTAAGATGAAAAAGAGCACGATGAGATGGTTTGGGCATGTGAAACGAATGAAAAGTAGTTATTAAAACCCCTCAATATATAAGAGTCATTCAAAACTGTAGCTTTGTTAGCACCTGGGTTTTATTTCGATTGAGACTATTGAAGAAGAACTGTTACTCTGAAGAAGCGGCTTCTCATGTTCATTTTGAAAATTGGTCTTTTTGATTTTCTCATCGTGTTAAACGCAGTATTTTTTCTTTTCACAATTTTTCCACCTGAACAGTTCTGAACGTTCCTTGTATCTAGTCGTTTTATGTGCAAGACTCCTTGGGAATAAGTGTTGGCAGCAAGTATCGCATGAACTGCTCCTTCACCGCAGATACAAAAAGTCGATTTATCATTAAATATTCCTCATTTTGCCATATTATTCTTGGTTCTCTCAATTTCTGTTCGGAGAGTATTAAGATAAATCTAGTTCATCCAAAGCAGTTCAGAACCAGATGGATACATATTTATTTATTGATAAAATAAACAACACTTAATTTCCCTTCGTACCTATATTTAACAGTAATAATTTTGTAATAAAGTATACGGTATTAACATGTTCAAAGAAAAAAAAAACAATTCAGGATTTTTCAAAGTACGATGCGTGAAAATACCAATGTATACTACAGCAAAGAAAAGAAAAAAAATCAAATACAATAAGTCACAATTAATCAACAAGACAACAATCAAAATGGGGAATTCAACATGATAGATGGACTTAATGTATCTCCGGTGAAAGAGTTGTCCATTAGATAACAAACTTAAGTAGAAAAAAATAAAAGCTCCCACAAGGGCAACAATAATACGAAATTTTGTCAAATAACCAAAAAAAAAACACTTGAATGGAATAGCCACTTTTCCTGTTAGATGCTAAAATTACGAAAATGTCGGAGAAAAACACTTTTATATGCAATTGTATCTATTGAACATTAAAAACATCCATTAAACCAGATGATTTTTGATGACATAATGACTTTTTTTTATTACATAATGGATTTTGAATTATCCCATATGATGTAAGCATATGGTCACCTGA
This sequence comes from Odontocerum albicorne, assembly GCA_949825065.1. Taxonomy (NCBI): domain Eukaryota; kingdom Metazoa; phylum Arthropoda; class Insecta; order Trichoptera; family Odontoceridae; genus Odontocerum; species Odontocerum albicorne. Next base: position 37,729,423 of record OX463850.1, read on the forward strand.
TAGCAAGGACGGCATCACCGCGGGAGCTACACTTTAATATTACGTTTGGGCTCACTTCATAAGTCTGCTGATTTAGAAAAGGGCGATATACGATTTGCTTTCAGCTCTAACGTTACCCAAGGTGGGTTAAGGTTAGGACATTTTTAGACTCATTTGTACCTGTACTTTGGGTGAATGGATTGATGAGAAATTTATATTCAGTATCATAATATAATATGTTGGGGATTACCAGAACCCTTAGCTAGTTATATTTCCTGAATGTTAGATGGCGTTTTATTCTGTTTTTTGGTTTATATCCAAGATCACGAGGTTCTCAGCAGGATCGAAGAAACCAGGCATCTGTCAAACACCATATCGGAAAGGCGTGCAGAATGGATGGGTCATATGCTACGACATGGAAATCTCCTGCACAATATACTGGAGGGAATGATTGAGGGATCGATTGGCAAAGGACGTCCTCGCCGAGAGTATCTGGAGCAAATATGCCACGATATGGACTGCACCTCCTATACAGAGCTCAAGAGAATCGCTGAAGATCGAGCGGAGTGGAGGAGAAGATGCAGAGTTTTGCTGAAACTGAAGAAGAAGATCCAAGATCAAATTTGTTCGATATTTGTACTTTTACTCAAAATTCAATTGAATTAGCAATACGGATGTATTGAAGAGCGTATCTGGAAGACAATATTTTCCTCAGTTCCAATAATCGATCGTCCAAGCTAGGAACCACTTGACTAGGCACATAACTCTCAGCTCCACATCGCACGTATTAGCAGCAATACTCTCGCATGTGAACAGACAAAAATATTTGCACACGTCTAGCACGTGTGGTCATTTTTACAAGACGAACAGTTTCATAAGGCTGGGATACTTTTTATTTTCTGATTCCTACGAGAATACAACCCGTAATCTTCAGGATGGACGATAAGCGTCTTACCAACTACGCCACAGATGTTATTAGACATATTTGTGCATATACAAACAAGAAGACTTTTACGTTAAAAAATGGAATCATTTAATTAATTAATACAATACCTCGAAGAAGAGATCTCTCGAAGAGAGGAAAAAAATACGATCTATTACATAATTATTTTTTTTAAATATTTGAAAAAATGCAGTTTTTTACATACATACAGATCATAACATCTGCCCAATTTGGAGTAGATAGACGGGATAGTTTTTGACGTATTTCTATCCAAACATACAATCTTTGAATCTTCCAAACCAATATGTAAATTTCGTCAAACATGCTCTAATATTTCACATAATTCATTCCAATCCACCAGTCTTAATTTGTCCAATTTATTATTTTCTTAGGTTACTTCTCACACTTCATAAATTTATAGCATACATTTTTAAACTTCTCCGTAACTAATACATTGCAATGCACAATTACAATCTTGTTGTTTAAAGTATAATCTTTTGTACCTATTGCTATATGAAATTCTCTTCCAGCCAACTAAAAATAAAATAAATAGATCTTTAGTGGAAACCACTTGATGTTATTGACGCATACACCATTCACTTTGACCGCCAGATTCAAGTTATATAGTGCTTTCTTGAAAACTATATCAGAGTACAGATTGAATAACATAAGTGACAAAATACAACCTTGTTGGACTCCACGTTGAATTGGTATGCCTTTCGATTTGTTATTTTCCAATTTAATGACAGCTTCATGGTTCCAGTACAGGTTTTTAATAATATTATATCCTTATCATCTTTACCCCGTTCCTGAAGCATCTTAACAAGGTCCGTGTGTTTCACTTTATCAAATGCTTTCTCGTAATCGATGAAACAGGAAAAAAAATATTTCCGTTGGTCTCGGCATTTCTGCTGTAGCACGTTTATTGCTAATAACGCTTCTCGTGTTCCAAAGCCATTCCTGAAACCAAATAGATAATTATGCAGGTCACGCTCGCACTTCAGCCTTATTCTTGAATGTATAATCTTTAAGAATATTTTCAACACATGACTCATAAGGCTAATCAGTCGATAGTCATTACATTTTTTGGGATGCTGTTTTTTAGGGAGAGTGATGAATGTAGATTTAAGCCAATCTTGGCGGATGATGAATATAAAATAGTCTTAACAAGCTAAATAATAATACGTTCAAATGGTTCGCTCACGTTGAAAAAAAAATTATGCAAGAATTATTAAATTGATCTTTATGAGTAACATTAAAGTAACACAAGGTGTGTGGCAAAGCAAAAAAAACTGCTATGACCAAATTAATCAAATTCTGAAAGGGAGAAGAGTAAAAATCCTTTATAATAGGAGGTCATCTATATGTGTCACAAGCCAAGATCGATAATCACAATATATGCCAGGATCGAATTAAGTGAAGATTCGCTGTCTCTGCCTACCCCAAAAGAGGCATAGCTTGATGATAATGATGATAACGGCAACGATAAGGATGTATGATGTGAAAAAAAACAATCAGCAAAAAAAGACTTATTCTTTTAAATACTCGGTTGTCCTTTCCATTTTGTTTTTTTTTGTTACAACGATTATTAAGAGCATGAAAGCCTCCAGCGATAATAAAAACAGTTGTTGCCCGTCAAGATAATTAATTTCCCCTACAAGCTGGGCCGATACCGGTTCCTTGGCAGGCATGCATTAACTTCTGCCCTAATCCCCTAATCCTAGCACTTGTGGTTCCCTTCAACCCAAAGGATATTTCCTTTCTGGTCCGGAGACGTTATCTAGTCAACGTTAGGATGCTTTGTGCCATAATACCAGGTGGAAGGATACGCCAAGGATATTTCAAACATTTTTGAAATTTATTAATTACATAATAATTACACAATAATTTATTAATTACACACTGTCCTCAGTGAGATACAGGCAAAACCCTAGTTTATTGGGGACACGACAAATGAAAGGCAACACACCCAGATCTATTTAAATTGTTTGTTCAAATTAAATAACATGTTGTTTTTTCGCAAATTGTGTCTATTTCTTGTCATGTGTAAAATAAATAAATAAATAAAATAAAAAATACACTAAGGTAAAAAAGTTTCCGGATGGAACATGATACCATCTTCCCCTTCTACTCTAGCCCTTATTCGTTAAGGGTACTGTAGTACTACCAAGATATTTCTGCAGGTAAGTTTCAGAGTTTTTTTGAGAATAATAATTCCCTAGATCATCGGAAATCTGTTCTCGCACAGTCACATCACATATAACTAAGATCCAGTGGTTTTCGGTCTGAAAAATGAGAACTTTTAGAGATGTATATACCACGCTGGTCACATCTATCTAATGATCAGCCAATGTTACATTAAATTTGCCACACGCATCCTCAGAAGTTTGTCAACTAGAGTCGATAAAAGACGCGTTGTTTCGTTATATTCCGAAATATTGAAAATTGAATATCGCACGGCTTTCAAATTTCTTTCAAAAGAAGGGAAAATCCGGTAGAAATTAAATGATGTTTAATTTCTTAAATGTTGGCTCATCGAAATTAAAGGAGCAGAGCCCACCAGCATGTTTTTTATCCTATTATGGAAACAATATATATGACTGAAGTCACAGATATCCTTAAGCCTAGGCAAAAAAATGCCTTTGATATTCGAGGAGAGTAGCAAAGCGCTTGGTTCAAACCGACGACATTCCGCACGGAAGTCCGGTGCGTTACCGCGCTGCCATGCACCTCGTTCATTATAAAATATTAACCATCAAATTACCTATATAACATCCTAGTTGGTGTATTGCCATTTGTCAATCTTTCCCAACCAACCAGAAAAAAGTTCTAGTATCCTTAATTCAAAACTATGCTAAGACACTGAATAAAATGTGAGTATAACGTTAATTAATTTCTTCTTAACAATTTGGTCATGGAGTTCATCAATTTATTTTTTTGTAAGAAATAACAAATTATAAATAAGTTATTTTTTATATGGTACATTTTAAAATTAGTATGTGATAGTAACACGTGTATTGTCATAGTTACGGTTTAATGGGTATTATTTTATTAATGTCATTGTTGAATGAATGAGAAATAGACGCCAAATTCACATACTGTATCTATTGTATAATATCCTTAACTTTCCCGCCACCCCTTCTCATCTCGCCGAAAATTTTCAGCGTCTTTCCAATCATGGATTAGCGCTACGCTCAAACAGAGATTGTCTATTGGCCTTTCCAGTTCCCCGCTCCTCTTTTTTTACGTCGTCCTTTACTGTCCATGCAGTGAGACTAAAGAATCAGTTACAAACCAATATAAGACTCGCTCCGTCCTTGGCATGCTTTAAGAAGCGACTGAAAAAACTCTTAATTTCTAGTCAGTAAAATAACGTGTTTCATTCCTGATTTTTCTTTTCCTTTCCTCTCCACCATCCTTTCCTTTTCTTTTGATTGATGATATCTCACTTTATTTGAAAAAGAATGTTCGGGTGATTGTCCGTCTTTGTGGGGTCCGTGGGCATGTGCTCACGTATGGGTTTATGAATTTCATGGGAACGGATAGTCATTTGAATGATTTATGCGACCACGTAACTTGCTTCATTTACTTTTGTCTGGTTGGTTGGAAGAGATTTCCGCCTGGCAATACGCACGCCAGATTGTATTTGTAATAAAAGTGTTAAATAAATAAATATATAAGGTAAATGGCTTTACGGTCAAGAGAGGATTGTCTTACGACATTTCATGTTAATTGTTCCAATTATATTTTGCTGTCCCTGTAGTCAGATTTAGGAAAGAGTTATCGGCTTTAGTAAGTCACTTTCTTTGACTTGCTTCCAAAACCAACTTTAAAAACATAACAGTGGTGACACACGTTTCTTCATAGCGCCTTTTTTCAAGTAAGTTTTGAGACTTTCACGGATATTTGTGTCAGATGTATGAGTTTGTAGGGAATACCGTCGTCCCTGAATATTGTCAACACGCACGGTCAATGACCGACGAACCGACCTTCGCACATGTCCAAAGGTCGCATACCAGAACATTAATATTGTTTACCCGCAAATACTATTTACGTTACATTCCACAGTAGAAAGAGAACGCATCGCGCTGTCTCACCGTTTTCGTCAACAAATTATCTACCCACTATATTATTCGCAACGTCTGCAACCAATTCTGCACGCTTAGGAGTGAGATAAAAAATATTGCGGACGCACTCACGCGCTCCGTTCTGAAATGTATATATACCTACTTATCGATAAATAAAGATCACTTATTATTATTCACTTGACCATTCATCGCTGTTTACTATTCATTGATTATTCACTCTCACTTTCCGCATTGCTAATCGAGGTATTTTATTTAAATACCAAACAACAATCATAATCATCAGCACGTCCTACAAGAACCATCCGCTAAAAGTTGTTTAAGGGTGTTTTCAGGGATATTAGCAAGATTAATTAATTTATTTCTCAAAATATTAAAATATTTTTTATGAGCATAGGGATAGGTTTCCACGATGTGTTTTTATCGGACTTAATACTTGATAAGGAAAAATCGAGCGTAGGCTGTCCAACAGCTTGTCGTAATTAGATCTAGGAAATATATATATTGTACTCTCGGCAACAGTTGGTCCGGGTAGGCTGCTTACATAGCTTACTTTCTACTTATGAGGACGTGAATTCGTTTCAAATTGAAAACTAAATAAATTAAACAAGTAGAATATGTGTAATTGTTTTTACAATCACTGTAATCCACGACCTACCAACATTTTTTCAGTGGAACTCTAGATTTCTGTAGATGAAATTTTGGGTTTCACTGTAAAATTGTTTTTTTAAGATTGTATAACAAAATTATTGAGCCTTTTTGAATCAGATAAAAGTACAAACTCCCATCAGTGTGGAATGAAGACATAAAAAGGGCAAAACGTTGTTTGCCACCCCTAATGATAGAATTCATCTGCCCACAACTTTTTATTAGTTATTGAAGTATATTGTCTTCTTCTTCTTCTTAAACTTTCTGTAGACTCTCAAGAGTCTGTTACTGCAGGATTGTCCTGTGATGCTGAGCTCCAGCTATCTCTCCATCGTTTCGGGGGTCTCCCTGGCGGACGCCGTCCACCCGGCACCCCATGCAGAGCTATGTATAGAATTCTTGTAGATTCATTCTCTGTACATGTTGGCACCAATATCGTCGACGCTGTCGTCCCCATCTGACCACATCTTGGACCTCACAGACCTCTCGGATTGCGGTGTTCCTTACACAAGTATATTGTATGACGTTTAAATACAAAAAACAATATTCGAAAAATGTCCACCTCTAATAGCTCCACAGATGTTCTCTCTTTTGTCAAAATTTTCGATGACATTTTGGCATAATTGCGGTTCTAAATCACCAATTACTCGAATAATTTCGTCCTTCAGTTCAGGAATTAATTGATTGGCGGTCATTCTTATAAACCTGGTTTTCCATGTAACCCCAGAGAAAGTTCAATTGTGTCAGATCACATGATCTTGGTGGCCAATTAACATCACCATTTACGGAGATTACAATACATAAAATAATTCAACAATTTGAACGCGTTGTTGTATTGTATACGACACCATTTTTATAAATGTCATACATAACACTTCTCAAATGTCACAATACCCTGACAAGTTCGCGACGCCATCTGTGTTTTATCCAAGAATTTAAAAAACGCTCAATTTGGAAGACGCTATGTATTGCCATTTAACCATAAATCAAACTGATAATATTACTCCGTTTATTTATTTCTTCGATCGATACCCTTAAACACATTAGAATATATGATTCGGACATATCGAAGAGCGTGTTCGAATACAATACTTTGTCCAGCTCCCTTCATGGATTCTTCAGGATACGACCAACTTGAAAAGCTTGATTGTAATTTATTTTTATCAAACACTGTTTATTACACTTTTTTGTGACGGTATAACCCTACCGGTTTCAAGGCTTTCCCCTCATCTTCAGGAGAAGGGAAAAGCTTGACATATATGCACACGAAACTCATAATTCATTATCGCATATTTTGGTAGTATGTATTACTTTGCAGTGAAGAATAATATAGGCAACAATACAAGCACATTCAAAATGGGAGTCCAGTCTGGTTTTCACTTAGGGCCTATTAAAACATATTTCTGGTTGATTGAAAGAGATTGCCACATGGCAATAACCTCGCCAGGTTAAACAAAAATCTTATGTTTATCATTCGTGAGACATGTTAACGGACAGGTACCCTTTTATTTAAAATAAATTAATTGAAAAGTTTATTGAATCCAACAAAACAAAGAAATAAATATATTTATATTGATAGCAACATAGTTTGTACACACATAAATGCATTCTGAAATCGCACATATACAAGTGTATCAAGTTAAACTGCAGAAAACACATTTAAGAGAGAAGCACCCACAAGGTCTGGCCTCATATAATAACATCCCCTCGGCCGTGATTCACCCCATCAATGTGAGGTGAGCCCGGCCTCGAGGACACAAGATGTTCAGTCCACACCATTGTACATTTAGACTAAGAAAAAAAAAACAGAAAATTAATACATGGCAGAAAAAATAAAAAAAGTAATTTCACAAATATCACCTCAGATTAACTGTCAGCAAAGAAAGAAAAAAGGTCATGGTAATCCATTTTTTATCAAAATAAAATCACAAATGATGTTGACACATACAAACCACAACATAAAATATGAAAATAAACAAATCTGCAATAGTAAATATTTTTTAAAGCTAGTTTTAAAGCTAGCTCATATAAAGTGGTTTTGAGTTATATTTCATTTAAATCTATCTTTGTCTGTCTCTGAGTGTTGGGACTTGTGCAGCTTTAGGAAGCGCTTGAAGACAATCTATTTTGGGAGGTCTTTAAATACTAATGATTATGTATAAATACTACACACATCTTAAAGTTCGATGTATTACTATCACATGTCGGAGGTTTTTCAAAGTTTTTTTTGCAATCTTTATTTCTTGGTAAGTTTCTGAGGTTTTCTTAAAAAATATGTTTTTCAACATATGCAGACGCGGGGAATTTCCTTATCTCATGGCTGCAGCCACTACTTTTCTATCCTTATAGTCAACTTGGTTTTTTTATGTTTGTAATATTTTTGACATTTGATAGTAGTAGTGGGTTCGAACCCCGAGTTAGAGCTCCCTCGAGGAGAGGCTGTTTTATAAATATTGTTATATAAATTATCCATTTTATTATTGATATTTAATTTTTTTGTAATGGCTTTTTTTGACACTGTTTTAATGTATGGATATTGAAATATATTTTTTTAAGTTAATCAAATAGGTGTCAAGACATATGAAATAAAAAAAATCGTTATAAAATTCTTCAACTTAAAAGTAAAGGACACATCCTTGAGTGAAGTGAAACAGCAAAGTAAAAATGGTTTTTGCGAGCTCAAGGGCAATCATTAATTTAACGTAGCAAGGATTGACCTTTGCGGAGAACGTTTTTCACAGCATCATCTTTACTTCGTTCTATCTCGTGTAACTTTTAAATAAAATCTCTTTATAATATGTTCTCTGCAGTTAATCATGGAATATTGTTGGTAAGAAGGTCCTGATATAAAGATTTTCACACATGAATAATTATTATACTATCGTTATATAGTATACAGTGCAACCTGGTGAATTTATTGCCATATAACAATATTTTTCAACCAATCAGAAAGGTGTTTAACCAAGTCTTGAGTGAAAACTAGGCTGGAACCTTTTTTTAGAAACTCTGGTTATCGACGGAAATGGGATGCGCAACTGCGAGTAGAAAAACGAGCGTCTTATCGACTAGATCATGAAAGTCATATATATGATTTTATAATATGACAATAATTCCACACTATTCTTAGATTGTTATTTTCACAAATTCTATTCATTTTTGGTCTCATTTAATTATAGACGAACTTTCACATACCTCGACATATACCAGAGTCAAACCTTATACAAAGGTTGTAATCTGATTACTAGCAGATGTTGACATGGATAACAAAGTCTTCAGTTTTTCTATTGTGACATACCTCTCTGAAAAGGTATAAACATTTTATAATTAGTTTCTTTTTATCTTCTTCATAAAAATAATATAGTATACTCTAGATTGTCCGGGGTTGAATTAATAGGGATGCAGATTAATTGGGGCAGGAAAACAAATCCGATTTTTTTATAACATTCAATAATTATTCCTCAGTATTAAATAATGAATTTTTGTTAATGTTAATGAAACCCTGGATAATCGAAAGTCTATTGCATAACATTTTTTTTATTTCACTCTGGTTTGGCAAATTTACTGTCAGGAACATTTATAATGATTTTGTTTATTTTATATTATAATTAATCTGCAGTTTCTGTGTTATTTGGTTTAAGTAGGGTGTATAACACTGTTGTTGCATAGTTTACCGCTGTAAACAATATAAAACAGTTCTTGCAAACAATATAAAACCAGACTGGTACCTGTTTTTATTAAAACAACGGAAATCTAACCTGAAATTCTCAGCCTGGAAGACAAGCGTTTTAACAACTAAGTCACAAAGGTAATCAGAATGTGGTTAAAAATAAAAACTGTGTATTTCAACAAAAAAAAGTTAAAATGTGAATATTGAAAAAAATCATCGGAAAAAAGGAAAAACCACTCGGAGGTATACCCCAGGAGTGGGTGTTTGTCAAGGAATGTTTCAGATGTTAGGGGTGGCAAAGGGAGTAATGGTGGCAGAGGGGGTGTAGGCGGGGGCGGAGCGCCGCTGCCGGTGACGGGTTAGCAGTTGATATGACACATTGTGTCCCTATTGTTTGTGAGCGGACTGCGCCGGGACTATGGTCCATTGTCAGCCTCCTAGATGTGGTTCTAGAACTATGGACAGGTGTGATTAGAAAAACTTTTGAATGATTTAAAAATATTAAAGATGTATATAAATAATAAAAAAATTATAAAGGTTGACTGTTTCTTTTGTGATTGAAATTAAAAATACCGTATCTTCATATGTTTTTTTCTTTCATCAATGCTGTATAATTTATCCTTAAAAATAATAATAGAAAAATAATCTCCGTAATAAAGACTTCAACCAAAAATTATGTTAAATATTTTTAGTACTTAATATCGTAGAGACTTGGACACTTACCCAAGTCCCTACAAAATGAAAAGAACATTTGAAATGTGGTGCTACAGGGGAATTTCAAAGATTTTCTAGGCTGAAAAAGTATGCAATAAAGAGGTCCTTAGACGCTTGAAAATCGACAAAGAAGAACTCATATGCATTAAGAGAAGAAAATTGGAATACTTTAACATTTCATGAAAGGAAACAAATATTAAATCATTCCATGAAGTAGGAAAAAGAAGGATCACGTTGCAGAAGACACTAAGAATATATTTCTACTGTAATACTGAAACATTGTTCAGAGCAGCAACATACATAATTAAAATATCCGCGATGATTGCCAACCTCCAACGTGGAGAGGAACATTGTGAAGAAAAAAAAATACTAATATTAATTAAAGGACAATTTATGTATCGCTGTTTTAAAGCTCGCTCTCCTCAATGGAGCTTTTACTCGGGTTTTAAACCCACCATAATTGGCAGATTAAAAATATAGAAAAATGAATATAACTATACAGCTTTGAGTCGGCGGACTTAGAAAGCATTGGGATTATGAAAATATTTTGTCGAAATTGAGTTACACGAAGCTTCGGTATAAAAAGCTTTTTTTTGAGAACTTAAAAAACACTTATCTTATTTTTTTGTTCAATCACATAAGAATATTCAACAAGAAAATTTCTTTCAACCAACTGAAAGAGGGCAGTATTATATGAATCAATTACAAACATTTTATTCAGATGTCGGGAGTTTCCTCAATAGAGGCTACAACTGATAGTTTCTTGTCCTCACATCCTTAATATTATATTTTGTGATATCTCGTTTATTTTATGTTATAATAAAAATTATAAGAATTGTTGATTAAGCGCCGGTTGTCCGAAGTGTCTTTCTTGGTACAAAAAAAGTTCTATGCCATATAACTCTACCTGGAAAATATTGACAATTTACGACCTCCGTCAATTTGACGACCTCCATGGCCTAGTTGGTAAGACGCCTGTTTCTCAATCCGGAGGTTGCGGGTTCAAATTCCGCTGGAACCCAGATTTTTTTTTAAATATTCCAGTCCGGTTTTCATTTAAGGCCTCTTTTAAATCTTTCTGGTTCGTTGGAAGATATTTTCACATGACAATAAGTCCACCAGGCTGTACTATATACAAAGAAAGTGTGATACAATATAATGTAATTTATATAGCGCCGTTAAGAGATCAGACTCTCCTCAAAGGCGGTCTAACTTAGTAGTACCATAGACCCACTATTATTTGCCCGTATGTATAGAAAACACGTATTTATAGAAAACATGTATGTATAAAAAATACGTATGTATAGAAAACACGTATGTATAAAAAATACGTATGTATAGAAAACACGTATGTATAGAAAACACGTATGTATAGTAAAACACATATGTATAGAAAACACGTATGTATAGAAAACAAGTATGTATAGAAAACACATATGTATTGGGTGTACAAATAAGTCACCGCCGTTTGACAAAAGTTGGCGCCACCAGTAAGTTATGGTTAAAATTGTCAGATGTAAAATGTCATTATCGTAAGGTTGGACATCTGTCAACAACATGACCTTGAAATATTAGTGAATTTTTATCAGTATAACATATTTTTTTGTGTTCGAAAATGTCAAGTTTTGAGCCGAATAAGCGTCATTTGCGGGAACTTTTGATTTACTTCTTCAATTTGAAGAAATCTGCAGCTGAGGCGCATCGATTGCTTGTAGAAGCATATGGTGAGGCTGCCTTAAGTGAGAGAAGTTGTCGTGAGTGGTTTCAAAAGTTTAAGAACGGTGAATTTGACATCGAAGACAAAGAACGTAGCGGAAGGCCGAAAGTGTACGAAGACGCGGAATTGGAAGTATTATTGGATCAAGATTCGTGCCAAACGCAAGAAGAACTTGCACTTACATTAGGAGTGACTCAACAAGCAATTTCACATGGGTTGAAATCATTGGGAATGATTCAAAAACAAAGAAATTGGGATTCATATGAACTGACACGGAGAAACTTTGAATGCCAATTTTCCACATGTGAAATGCTGCTTGCCAGGCATAAACGAAAGGGTTTTCTGCACCATATAGTCACTGGTGATGAAAAATGCATCCATTATGATAATCCAAAAAGGAAGAAATCATGGGGATCCCCTGGTCATGCTTCAACATCTACGGCTAAGCCAAATATTCATGGAAAAAAACTCTTGTTGTGTATTTGGTGGGATCAGCTTGGTGTCGTGTATTATGAGTTGCTCAAACCGAATGAAACCATTGCTGGGGCTGTCTACCGAACATAATTGATGAGATTGAGTCGAGCACTCGAGGAAAAGCGCGCCCACTACTACGCCAGACACGACAAAATTATTCTCCTGCATGATAATGCTAGTCCACATGTTGCGGCACCGGTCAAAACCTATTTGGAAACACTCAATTGAGAAGTTTTACCCCACCCGCTGTATTCACCAGACATTGCTCCTTCTGATTACCACTTGTTTTGATCGATGACGCATGGCCTGTCTGAGCAGCACTTCACATCATATGAAGATACCAAAAATTGAGTCGATTCGTGGATAGCCTCAAAAGATGATGATGATGACTGACGCGGTATTCGTATGCTGACAGAAAGATGGGGAAAAGTAGTGGCAAGCGATGGGTACTACTTCGAATAAAACATGAGGTTCCGTTCTTTCACAATAAATGCCCATTTTTTATATAAAAAACGGCGGAAACTTATTTGTACACCTAATATATAAAACACGTATGTATAGAATACACGTCTGTATAGAAAATTATCTTTGGCTAGAAAATAAACCAAGGGAAGAAGAACTACAAAGAGACCTTTGTAGATTTTCCGATTTGTGATAATCACTCATTCATCTTAGGATGTAGGGATGATTTGTGCCACCAAATTAAAGTCATTATACAATTACTATATATGAGTCAATGTAATATAACTACAATAATTAAAAAAAAACACAATTCTGGACAATTTAAAGTTTCGACTGATTAAACTTTAAAAAACTAATAATCAATCTATGAGTATAAGTGTAAAAGAAACGCTACATTCATTGAACGCGGTTAACCGAAAAATACGTAGTCTATAATTCATCATCCAGACTACACTCGCAGCCAGGATTCTCCACTTGACTTTTATCATTTTGGTTTTCGGGAAGTCATCGCGACTCCTGATGAAGTAATTTTGGGTCATCTAATTACATATTACTTATTACTATATAGGTATACCTTTTCGGGTAACTTTGGTAATAGACGTATTCTTCTTCTTCCTCTTGGTCTAGGTCGTATGACCTATTTGTGACGGTGGGCTGTCCTGGGATGATGACGTCCAGCTGTCTTTCCACCTTTTCGGCGGCCTTCCTGCTAATCTTCTGCTGCTAGAGTTTTCAGTCTTAGCAATTTTCGCATGTCTCGTATCCTCCATGCGGTCTACATGATCCCTCCAGAAGTGCCTTCTGCTTCTTCCCCACCTCACTATATCTTCAACACCACAGACATACCTTATCGTCTCATTTCTGATCTGATCTCTAAGAGTTCTGCCTGCGATGGAGCGTAGGGTTCTCATTTCCGCCACTCTGAGAATGTTTTTTGTCCTGTTGGTATTGGCTCTCAATTCTATTCCATATGTCATGATGGGGCGGACACATTTCTTATATATCCTGACCTGACTTTCGGTTAGCATGTGTTTGTTTCTCCATATAGTGTCCCGCAGGCAGCCATCCAAATGTATTGTAACTTTAATTTAAAAATATGCATTGTTTTACCATGCACATGTAGATTAAAAATATTATCATCCCTTCATTTTGTATACTATGAAATTTGATTGATTGAGTTTCATTGCTCAGAAAAAGAACACGTGGACAAATGTTAAATAAATTTATTAACATATTATTTAATTTAGTTTATTTTACATGACAAAAATATATACTCGTATATGTGAAAAAAAAACAACAGATAATTTAATTTGGACTCACAAGTTTAATGGATCAGGGTTTGTTGCTTTTCATTTATCTTGCCTTCAGTAAATTAGGCTTTTGCCTGTATCTCTCTGAGAATTAATAATATGATTAAATTAAGTGGCTAATAATTTTTTTTCTTCAAATAGGGTTTTTCAGATTCTTAGAAATAGTGATAAAAGTAATATTTGTTTAAAAAAAAAAAAAAAGGAATGACGTATTCTAAATGTTGAGAACCAATGGGCCATATAAGGTTCACGAGTCAATTTTGCGCTCGGAAGCAAAAAGGGTGTATGGCCAGTTTCGGTGTTGCGTGAGTACTCTTTGTGTGTATTGCTTGGTGTATTCGTGTGTGCAATCCGGCGTATTCGTGTGTATATTCTGGTATGTTTGTGTTTATCTGGGTGTATTTGTGTTTATACGAGTACAAAAGTACCTCTGGGTGAACGTTTTGTGTTCGTATCTTGCTGAGGTACCTTTTGAATGTTGTTGTGGAATAAATAACGCGGGACACATGGAATGATTTATATTAATGAAAAACGGTTAAGTTAAAGAGTGGTATCGGTTCTTTTATATAAAATATTTTAATAAACGTTTATTTCCGCAATTTTTAAAATTTTTATTTCGTATTGTGTTACACTTTCGTATTGTGTTACACTTAAAATGTTTTTGTTTCGTATTGTGTTACACTTTAAAATGTTTTTGTTTCGTATTAAGTTAAACTTTAAAATGTTTTTGTTACGTATTGTGTTACACTTTAAAATGTTTTTATTTCGTATTGTGTTAAACTTTAAAATGTTTTTGTTTCGTATTGTGTTACACTTTTAGTTTCGTTACACTGAAATAATTGTGTTACACTTTTGTTTATTGTGTTACACTTTTGTTTATTGTGTTACACTTTTGTTTATTGTGTTACACTTTTGTTTATTGTGTTACACTTTTGTTATTGTGTTACACTTTATTTTCGTATTGTGTTACACTTTCGTATTGTGTTACACTTTCGTATTGTGTTACACTTTCGTATTGTGTTACACTTTAAAATTTTTGTTAACACCCAATATTTTCACTTTCGTATTGTGTTACACTTTAAAATTTTTGTTTCGTATTGTGTTATACTTTCGTCGTATACAATAAAACCTGGCGGGCTTAATGTCACGTGGAAATTACTTCCATCTAACCGATGTTTAAGATATCTTAAGTTATTGAGAAATTTATTCCTTTCGTCACTGAAAAAAATTCTGTTGGATTACGAGCAAAGTTCATCTTTTAAGCTACGCTTGGATGTAGTCTGGACGCTTTTAAAAGACAATTGAAAACGGTTATTTAAAGAAAAAGTCATCCATTATACTCGTATTACTATCCTTACGCTCAACTTTTGTATTGAATATATTATTTGTCACGTTTTTAATCTGTCAATAACAGTGGATTTGAAACCCAATTTACAGCATCCTGGAGATGAATCCTGCTCTCTAAACGGTGTTATACGGACTTTTATTTTTTTATCAAAATCAAGGAGTCCTTTGAATAGTTCAATTTCACTGAACGACGTCGTAGACAATATTATCTTGACCACTATTATCAAGATACTTATTTTGTATTATATGTTACTTTAATTTCGTTGCATATAGTACAACCTGATGGCTGCATCGCTATGTAGTAATCTCTTCCAACCGACCGTTAAAATGGGATTTTAGTCTGATTTTTACTTAGGACCCATTAAAACATATTTTTGGTTGGTTGGAAGAGATTGCCACATGGAAATAAGCTCGCCAGGTTTTAAAAAAAAGATCCTTAAGAAGTCTGAATTGAAAATCTGAAAATAAAAATATTCTCAAAAAAATAGGTAATAACGAAAAATGAAAGCTGCTACCTCTGGTATAAAACACAGGTGTTTAACTATGTCACGAACATTTTCTCTCTAATCACGACCGACTTAAGTTAGAATAATATAGTTTCGTAGATTATAGCAAATATTTTATTGTATTGGTTAATTGGAAGAAATCGCTAAAAATACAATAAACTCGCAATATATTTTTGCGGCAAAGTGTTCAAGAAATAAATTTAAATATTTATTTTATAACGCTGTAAAGAAAATAAAATTTCTTGCTATAAATTAGAGATTATAAATTATCACTTACCCGAATTCTTTTCCTAGCTTTATGACTTTCAGAAATGGCTTTCCTTCATTTGTACAATGTTAAGGGATAATATTTTAGGCAAACAGTTGAAGTAGAAGAAAAATGTCTCAAAATATAGTAGAAAGGAATAGAACCTTTCAAAATATGGAAGAGCTCCATGCAGCTATACGTCGGACAATCTTTGATCGGATTGGCTACTTACACTTGTAGCCATCAGGGATAAATTTTCAGCTTTTTTTAATTTTTGTGAAAAATCTGGTAACTCAATCTTTAAAGGCATTCTGGAACATAAATAAAATATTTTTATTCTATCATTTATTGTCTCTGTCCATGGTATCTGACCATATATTAGTGCCACCTTTATCCTTTTTACGTTCTGGTGTGGCATTAGCAGACGAGTGGTTCTCTCAGTTACAGCTTTTTCATTAAAGTACGACAATATCTAATTGTTTTACGAATATATGATCGCACTCTAAGGAAACCCAATACATTCCTAGATATAGTATGAGCGGAGGAGGGACAAATGTTTCCCAAAAAAGTCCTTAGACTGCTTACAAGCAAAGCCTACAAAATACTTATAAGCTTACAGCATAAGAAAACTTTACCTTCTCCTCTTTGATATAAGACTTTAGTCTGTGTTGTGGTTATCCCATTTTCACTTATGTGTGGCGTCAGCACAAAAATTCCTTAAGTCATTATCATGTCGTGAAAAATACGTTTCTTTAAAGAGTTGATGTTAGGGAAGTAAAAAAAGTGAATTTATATTGTTAGCTTATTTTAAGATTAAAATTTTGACTGCAGAGTATTTGAGTTACCTGAATTCCTGTTACATGTGACGAGTACAACAGAAGGCATACTACAAAATGGGGGATCAAGGTATTTGACATTGGTGCCACCGGAGACCACAATTTTCTCACCAAACATGTTTTTTCAGACTTCTGTCTCTTCTGGTGTGTTTCATTAAAATGTATCAGTCAAGTGTTTTATATAGTAGTATCCAAACGAAGTAAACCCAAAATGTTGCTCTAAAAGGGGTATTAGAGATAGTGGGTAAAATACCTACTACCATTAATTACCAAAGAGTTCCTCATCTCTCCTGACAATGGATATTAACGTATTGTATCGTTCGGTTTTATTGAAGAAACAGGGTTGTATCAACTTTTATTGATCCAAAAAAAATGTGCCACTTACTTTGCATACCAACACACCACACCTTGTGTTACACATTTTCATTTGTGGTCTACGCGGCGCGATTGTAAAACGAACTTTCAAGAGTTTTTAGATGTGTACCATCTTCATTTACATAAAAAAATAATAATTAGAAATATGGTTATATCTTCTATTATTGATTCAGAAAAAAATGTGCCATTTCCTTTGCAAACCAGCACACCACACCTTGTGTTACACATTTTCATTTGTGGTCCACGCAGTTCGATTGTTGAACGAACTTCCAAGAGTTTTTAGATGTGTGCCATCTTCATTTACGTTAAAAAATAATAAATAGAAATAGGGTTGTATCTTCTATTATTGATCCAGAAAAAAATTTGCCATTTCCTTTGCATACCAACACACCACACTTTATATTACATATTTTCATTTGTGGTCCACGCAGTGCGATTGTTGAACGAGCTTGCAAAAGTTTTTAGATGTGTACAATCTTTATTTATGTTAAAAAATAATTATCGTACTTAAAATATCCTTTTCATTGTTATTTACATTTGTTTTTTTTTGTTATTCTCGAATAAATTATTTTCTCTCGTTCTATTTTTATTGTTTTTATATGAATAATTTGAAGAGCTGAAATGAAAAAAAAATTAACTGAAAAATATAACATATGGATGAACACAACTATCACTATCACGACAAAAAATAGATGTATTTGAAATGATGTGCTAGAGAAGGATGTTACGAATTCTATGGACAGCAAGACGAACTAACGCCCCCATTCTTGTAGAACTGAAAATCAACGACAAATTGTAGACAATATATGCCTTCGACGAGTCTTCCCATTCTTTGAGCACGTACTATACAGGGAGTGGTACTAATCTTTGAGCATATACGATAGGAGTGGCACCATTCTTTGAGCATATACTATACAAGGAGTGGCACTAAACAGAGTTTCTGAATTCAAAGATTTGGGCGTAACCTTTGATGTCAGACTCACGTTCGTTAACCATGTCTCACGTTTGATATGGGACTGTTACAAACTACTCGGTTTTAAAATGAGAATATCAAGAGAATTTAACAGCACCGAAATCCTCCGAAACTTATTTAATTATCTAATTAGAACCAAATTAGAATAAGCATCTACAGTTTGGGCTCCTCATCAGCTCAAATATAAAAACAATATAGAACAAATACAAAAACAAATCCTCAGATATCTATGGTACAGAAAAAAGAACGATTACCCAAAATATGCTCACCATACCGAACTTCTCACGGTGTGTAACTATAGAAGCCTCGAAACAAGAAGGCAAGAATCCATTGTGATATTCCTAATAAAGGTTTTCCAAGGTTGCTTTAACTGTCCCGCGATTCTAGAAGCACTAAGTTTATATGTACCCAATAAATATAGCCGTGCAAGGAATCACCCTCTGTTCTTCATACCAACTTACAGGACGAATATCATGGCTAAACACTCAGTCACGCGTGGTATAGAGATATTGAACCAACTGAATGACACTGTTGATATATTCTCGGTACCGTCTAGC
Organism: Odontocerum albicorne; assembly: GCA_949825065.1. NCBI lineage: Eukaryota > Metazoa > Arthropoda > Insecta > Trichoptera > Odontoceridae > Odontocerum > Odontocerum albicorne. The sequence continues at coordinate 37,748,263 of OX463850.1, forward strand.
AGTATGCGAAGAATCCTGGCTGATATTATTCCTAACGTATAATCTAACGCTAGAAGCAGACCCTCTTTATGTAACATGAGAAATCCATGCAAAGTGGATAAAAAAAAAAAAAAAAAACATTGATCGTGGTCAATGAGACAGTTTGGAGAGGTTGTGGTTACTGGAAGCGTGAAAAAAATGACGAAGAGGAACAATCCCAATGCGTTGCACTAACCAAGTGAGAGACGCAACTGCACTACCCTTAATAACTACCCTTCGAGCCGCAGAGTGCAGGTATGGATGGAAAAGAGTCGTCGTGGGAGTCGCAATGCTCAGTCATGATCAATACTACAGAATGAAGATGATTAATATTTTATATATTTTCCAATTTGATTTAAACCTTTTTTTTGTAAAATCTATTATAGATTAAAACAACTTAACGTTTCCTAAATAAGCGATGTAAGGCCAAATGGAAATTCTTTCAGAAAGAGTCGATTATGTTACTTGGATGTTACAGAGGAACAGCTGGACAAATTACAGCGTTTTCAAAATGTGTGTCTAAGATTTATTTTCAACCTACGAAAGTACGATCATATAACTTCATACCAGAAGGCATTGAACTGGTTGAATGTTAGAAATAGACGCCAAATTCACATACCGTCTCTATTGTATTGTATAATATCCTTATCTGTCCCGCCGCACCCTCTTATCTCGCCGAAAATTTTCAGCGTCTTTCCAATCATGGATTAGCGCTACGCTCAAACAGAGATTGTTTATTGGCTTTTCCAGTTCACCGCTCCTCTTTATTTACGTCGTCCTTTACTGTCCAAGCAGTGAGACTCTGGAATCAGTTACAAACCAATATAAGACTCGCTCCATTCTTGACATGCTTCAAGAAGCGACTGAAAAAACTCTTAATTCCTAGTCAGTAAAATAACCTGTTTCATCCTGATTTTTCTTTTCCTTTCCTCTCCACCATCCTTTCCTTTCCTTTTGATTGATGATATCTCACTTTATATGAAAAAGAATGTTCGGGTGATTGTCCGTCTTTGTGGGGTTCGTGGGCATGTTCTCGCGTATATGTTTATGGATTTCGTGGGGATGGATAGTCATTTGAATGATTTATGTGACCACGTAACTTGCTTCATTTACTTTTGTCTGGTTGATTGGAAGAGATTGCCACCTGGCAATAAGCCCGCCAGATTGTATTGCAATAAAAGTGTTAAATAAATAAATAAATTATTATCACACTCAAAATCTTAGTATAAATTTCATAAGGTCTTTTGGAGTGCGTGGTTATACTTATAATGCCGACATTTTGAAAACATCGTCATTGCTTGTTTGTAGTCAAGTTCGTCATAAGTGGATACGTGGTGAGTACCACTTGACCTATAGCGGAGTCTTAACTGTAATGTTTGTCAAAATTTAAATAAATTAAATATTAAAAAATTGCACCCCATAAGTGCCACCCCTGTGAATATTTCAAACCGATATAGAATTAAACGGATATCGTTCCGGTAATGTTCTCTTCAAATAGTTTCCTTTAATGAATTGATCAAATTTCTAGAGCAAAGATATTTATCGCTCATTTTAATACAAATAGCATTCCAACAAATTGTTAAAGGTTCTCTTTCTATATAGTTCCATGAAAGGGCTTGAAACGATTTATACAAATAAATTAATTTCTTGGGAAACAATTTTGATCATTCTTTTCATTCCATATATCAGTGGCATAACAGTTTTGAGTTGGCCCTGACCCAGAGCAGCAAACCTTGCCGATACCTTTATTCCTCAAGAGAAGATATTTTTTACTCGTTTATTGTTTATTTTATACAGGTTTAAGTACAAATTCATAGCCAAATTGGTTAACAAGTTCTTGGCAATGGTTTTCATTTTTTTTATTTGATTTATTTTATTTCAAGGATTAATTGACCTTTTTGATACGAAATATTAAAAACCAATATTTCAAATTTACTATTGAGGTCTAAGCAGTGTTATACAGTACAATATGAAACAACACAACAAAGCAAATCTAATCAATTCATCCTGGCAAGAACAACTTTTTTAACTTTACTCTTGTAAGTAGTCAAATTCACAAGAAAATCCACACAATGTCCATATTGTCTGAACCTTCGCAACGGTGTTTTGTATCACCAAAGTTCCACCAGTCAAAAAGGAATATCTTCACCTGTCACCGAGACTCATTAAAGCCACGCTAGAACCTGTGAAGATTGTGTGGCAACAAACCCACTTTTTGACAGTTTCGTACTGGTGCTGTGCATTATGTGTTAAACAAAAAAGGACACCCACATTTGACTCAAATTATTTCAATGAATCTGCTATAAAATAATTAATTTTAATGTTTTATGTGTAGCGATGGCGTCTTACGAAGGCTCCGTGCTCCACCTGAGTAACGTGCAGCGGACAGACATGGGCCTCTACTTCTGCATCGCCAGCAACGGAGTGCCACCCTCAGTCAGCAAGAGATACGTTGTACAGGTCCAGTGTGAGTCAATACTCTATTAGCCATTTGGTACTTTTTATTTTTATTATTTGAAGTTAAATATTTTGTTTACCTAAGTGCTTTAATTTCAAGGAATTAAGGATGCGAAGTATAATTCTAAAGATTAATTGGAATGAAAAATCAACTACAAGTCTGATGATGATATAGTCTATACTCAGAAAAACTGATGATGATATAGTCTATACTCAGAATAACTAATGTTGATATAGTCTATACTCAGAAAAACTGATGATGATATAGTCTATACTCAGAATAACTAATGTTGATATAGTCTATACTCAGAAAAACTGATGATGATATAGTCTATACTCAGAAAAACTGATGATGATATAGTCTATACTCAGAAAAACTAAAATGTATCTTATTAAGTCTAGTATTCTCGCATAGTACTGTACTGAAGGGGTAACATAGATGACGAGAGGTTAAGAAAATAAAACATAATAGATGCTTTCGAGATGTGGTTTTGGAGGCAGAACCTGATAGACGTGAATAATAAATAGGACAATATCTATTATCGTCTTCTGGAAACACCTGGCATAGTGAATAATTTATTTTCTAAACACGGAAGTAAATGAAAACTTTTATTGATATTTTATTTTTTGTACATATTATTGAATTTTTTATATGTAATGTTAGATGGAGGAATTGTGTGAGCATGGTTTTGTTTAATTCTGAACCCGTTTCTCTACTGGGGTAATCAGAGAAGACATAGCACCAAACTTTCCTATCTGAATACACATATTTCGCTTCTTCCACATCCATACATATTCTCAAACAATTCACACGATTTCTCTATGATTTTCTATGTTTTTTCCTTTCAAAATATCATTTACTTGATCCAAAATATTTTTATTCGACTTCCATTCAAATTTGCACTGCATATTGGTTTTGTTAGTCTTTTTTCATTCATTTTTTCCACATGCCCAAACCATATCAGAGTGTTGTTCTTCATCTTGCCTAATACATAAGTTTTAAGTTCACTATCATCCCTAATTACTTCATTCTGTCGTACATTGTCGCTGCTTGTCCCAGTATTTTCTGACGTTGATAATGTTATAAAAATACTCCTTATGAAATGAAATATACTCGATACAGGTGTCCAGTATTTAAATATTTACTTGATTTTGACTTTTTCCCCTCAGTCCACCCGCTGATTAAGGTGTCCAACCAACTGGTGGCCGCTCCTGCTGATAGCGACGTGCAAGTACAGTGCTACGTGGAAGCATCACCCAAAGCCATGAACTCTTGGTACCGGGAGAACGGTGAGTAAGACTCCATCAGTTGTTTTATATGAATCTGGTCCCTACATTCTCTTGCAATTTTTTACGGGGATCATAACTTTTGTGATACTGCGATGATACTCAAGTAAAAAAAAAACATTCTTTCTTACATCGGCACTTTTTTGCACTGTTTGACTTGTCGTATCTAGTGGTGTCAATTTCATTCAAGGATACGAAATCTAAACAACCCAGCAAGTACTATTACCTTGCTGAAGTGTTTGAAGTCTAGGTCTTTTGCAACATTAAAAGTATATGTTCTGCGGTGTAAATAATTTTCATTATAACATTGACGTTGGACCTTAAGTCAATCTTTGGTTTTTTTTCTTTTCACTCTCTGGTGTGACGCCGTCGGAGTACTTATTTTTTGATAGTTCCTTATTAATTGACGTCGCATTCACAATGAATAAAGAAGATTTTGATATTCTTGTGTAGGTTGTGATGAATGGGGATTTATTTTGTCATCCATGACATGTGAGGAGGGGAGGTTCAAACTGAATTAAACTGTTTGTAGATATTATTCATATTTGATAAGTAGTTTCAATAGTATGCGGGATACTGACGTTACAATACATGGAGACCAAAGTCATGAATGATGTTTCGTTTTTAAGGTTATTTTTTATTAAAACTATTGGCTTTACCACTGGCCACTCTGCGGCCCCATCGCATATTGGCCGTGTGCGCCCCAACGGAATGGTTTACAATGGAATATATTAAAATCGAATTTAATTTACTTAAATAACTATATTCAGTATTTAAAATTCTGCAATAGCCTACACATTGGTATTTTTTTATAAACTGTTTAGCTAATAGATGTACTTGTATATAAATATTATTTTGGTACGCAGCCGCCTTGACTACAACTCATCAATATGGTCTCCTCATTACGCCGCCCATGCACAAACTTTAGAACGTTTACAAAACAAATTTCTAAGATTCATAAATTTTAAACTTGGAATACCACATGAACAAAGAAATTATCCCAACTTATTAAATGCAGTGAAACTCTTGAAGCTGTGTGACAGAAAAAAAACAGCCGATATAGTACTGCTATACAAAATCATTCACTCAGTGATTGATGCATCTCACTTACTCGCAAGTATTTCAATTCGTATTCCCACTAGATCCACAAGACAGCTCAATCCTTTTTAAACTGAAAATTGCTATACTAATTATAAAATCAACTCCTCTATAATTCGTATGCAAAGACCTGGAAACGAGTTTCGCAACAATTTAGATATTTTTAATATGTTGTAAGTATATATAGTATTCGCCAGAATATCACAACAATATTTAGAAATAACTACTTACTTTGTGCTCTCCTTTATAAATATAAATAACGTAATATAAACAAAACATTACGGACAATACTTTGCCTCTGGAGTTGAGTAACCCTGCATCAACATGTATGAAGCTTTTAATTCTGCAAAGCAACTTGCATCTCGTTCTACTAATGAGGCCATGTGTTTTCTATATCTCAATATCTATCCATAAAATTCCCACAAAATTCTTAAAGATTATTAAATAATTTTAAAACGATGACTGTAATTTATTATTACTACTGCTTTTTGTATCTTCATGTTAGTTTAAGATAAAGTTGTATTATTTGTCAATAATTTTAAATACTGTATAACCTGTCACATGTTCATTTGTATACTCGTATTATATAAAGACACTGTTGTTTCGTTAATTAAATAAATAAATTATAATATAAGATACTATGACGATTTACAAGGAGACACGCAGTGCCAATACCGGGTATGCCCGCAAGCAGCCATGGACGGATCCCCTAGATTAGGTTTCTATTTTGCTACATTTGTTTAAATAATCTTTATATAATATATTCGGTAGAAACGCTGCTTTAGTGTTTTTATTGCTAAACATACAGCGTACAATTCTTATTTCACATAGGGTAAATATATACTGTTCTAAGTCAACTTTTAATATGATGCTTACTAGCTGCTACCAAGAAACGATTGCAATTATTGTTTTTCAGCTTCGAATTTGAGGATCCTCTCACCATTTTAAAGAAAATAATCGAACTGTTCCGTGTCTGACATGAGATTTCTTATGCAACAATAGCCCAATTCTTGAAGTGTGCACTTTCTCGCATACTACCTTGATCAAAAAGTTTTAGGGCCGGCCACCGTGTGGCGCTGTCAGTCATCCGATTGGAATTCTTTTTTTTGTTAGGTTACCATATCTATCATTGACACTTCCCTTTAAATTTCAGCGTCATAGCTTGAAATTTGTAAAAGTTACGCTGTACTGAGTAGATCTACCTTTGTGCGTGTTTTAGATTTTTAACATGTTTGAAAATGGCATCAACTGTGCATCAACGAGTTTGCATTAAATTTTGTGTGAAAAACGGATTTAACGGTCCGCAGACCTTGGAAATGTTGGAGAAGTGTTTTTCGGTGGCACGAACGCTTTAGAAGTAGTCGTGAGTCAGTCAAGGATAACGAATGCAGTGGCAGTCGAAAACCAATGAAAACATCGATAAAATCAAAGAAATGTTGGCCAAAAACCGCAAATTGACCATCAGAGAGCTGGCAGAGGACTTAAACATCGCTTATGGATCCGCTCAAGACATTTTGGTTAGTGATTTGAGCCTCCGACGTATTGCTGCAAAATTGGTGCCGAAAGACCTCAATTTCATGCAAAAAACGACCGCATTGAAATCGCGAAAGACATGATTTCCATGAGTTTTTGATCATTTAAATCACGAATACTATCCAGCAGTCTTCAAATTCACCTGATCTGGCTTTCTGTGACTTTTTCCTGTTCAACCGACTTCAAAAAACCGCTTCGCGGAACGCGTTACAGCACCCGAAAGGATGTCATGAAAAATTCGAAGACGGCTCTGATGGACATACCGAAAATTGAGTACCAGCGGTGTTTCAAGGATTGGATCAAGCGCTGGCGTAAATGCGTTGCAGTCGATGGGGAATACTTTGAAGGAGACCACATCGATTTTGATGAATAAACTTGTATTTTAGATTTTATGAATAAAGTTCTAAAATTTTTCGATCAAGGTAGTATGTCACACTTAAACGTTGATGTATGATTGCCTCACTAAACTGGAATTCTCAAAATAAGCCCGAGTGTGGACAATACCACGACAGTGTTGATTCTCACATGCAACGACAACTTTAAATTAAATAATTTTTATTTCATTCTTTTTCACAGGTGAAAAGCTCCTCGACACGTCAAAATATGTAATGAAAGAGAGCTATCTGAACGAGTACTCTCTTTACATGAACCTGACTATCAAAAGACTGGAAAGGAAGGACTTTGGAGGCTATGTGTGTGCCTCAGTCAACGCCTTGGGAAAGGTGGAGGGCACTGTCAGGCTCCAGGGTAAGAATACAATGATTACCTATTACCTTTCTTACACATCAACTAAGGAAGTTACTGTTTGCATTTCAGTTTATGAGTAATTGGTAAGCCTTTGATTTAAATACTAGGCTTGGTCTTTTTGCCTCTAGTATCATTTCCATACTTAACCCTGAGAGATCGGCGCACTGCTATAGCAGTGGAAGAAATTTGTTCTACCCTTGTATTCTAAATGAATATCATTCATTTAGAATACAAGGGTACATATTCTAAAATATATTTATGTTGTAAAAATATTTGTTTTTTGTTTTTTTGTTGTTTAAAATAAATATTTATCACGAACGTCCGAATCGTAAATATATCTCAGCACTAGATAGACAATTATATTTTTTTCTCGTAGCGCTCTCAGGGTTAAATCATAGCTTATATCTGTTACACCCAAACACATGCCCTATAAATCCTATACAATTCCTACCCCCTCCCCTATTTTCTCTAGGATTTATCTTTTATTTTTAATTTTTCCTTACTTTTCTTCAACATTGTTTTCATGCACATGAATATCAATAATAATTATGAAATAAAAGCTTCTAATTTATTTATATAAAAGTATTATATAAATAAATAACGTTAATTTATTATGTAGTATTTCATGATGCAATTTTTGTCAACCAAACATAAAGATGTCAACGAAGCCTTAAATTAAAACCCTTTTTCAAAAAACTTCGATTCCCATGGTAGTTCGAAACTCGCAACCCACGAGGTGGAAGATATGAAGGCAAGAATTCATTGCGATATTCCTACTTAAGGTTTTCCAAGGTTGCTTTAACTGTCCCGCTATTCTAGAAGCACTAAGTTTATATGTACCTAATAAATATAGCCGTGCAAGGAATTACCTTCTGTTCTACATGCCAACTTACAGGACGAATATCATGGCTAAACACTCAGTCACGCGTGGTATAGAGATATTGAACCAACTGAATTACACTGTTGATATATTCTCGGTACCGTCTAGCAGTATGAGAAGAATCCTGGCTGATATTCTTCCTAACGAATAAGGTAACGCTAGAAGCAGACCCTCTTTGTGTAACAGGAGAAATCCGTGCAAAGTGGATAAAAAAATACTTATTCCATACTACATAAGGAAGTCATCTTGTTTCCATGTATCAGAAAACATCTCAATGTTATCTTTAGCCCTATATATTATTGACAACCTTCTGGGGATTGTTGATGGAGCACTTGATTTATAACCCTTAGCGGTTGGATTCGATTTCCGATCCTTTCCAAAGTATTTAACATACTCTGTTTAATTTGAGAAATTGGCGTTGCAATAATCTAGCAAGGTAATATTGTGTACAACTGCTTTGTATTTCAATCTTGTTATTCTTAGTCTTGTTGCTGAGTATGCCTAAACGTCGTGGCTCACTTATGAACCTGGAACTTAGTGAGTGATTCACCTCATTACAAACCATGATGAGTGCATCACCCAATGAGGAACTAGTCATAACTTCGATTTGATTTATCTATCTACCCTTTTTGCTCGCCACCCCTTAACACTTCTAGTCACTATTAACTATCTTCATCACTCGATACTTCCGAAGTGTAAAAATATTCTCTACCTTTACAAAATAAAGCTTCCTAAAAGAGTTATAATATTTTAATTCAACACAATGAAATAATTCTGTCCTTACCTGTCCTCAAAAAAGATTAAAATAATTTAAAAAAAAAATTAAAATAATTCCCCTTAATTTTCTGCTTAATAGAAATCAAATTTTCTTTCGGTTAAAAATTAATCATCGGATATTTTTGCCCTTTTCTCTGTAATACCCATATAATATAACTCTCTTGAAATAATTTCCGAAATAATTTGTCGGCACATTACAGACCCTTTGTGGCGTCCATTCCGGTCACTTTTAATCCGAACCGAACGTATAATGAAAGGGTATTAATGAATGCCACTTCATTCAGCATCATTTCATTTCATTCGACATCATTCGGGATATACATCATTCGGGAAATGTTTATGGTTTTAATCAAAAGTTATTATTTTTGGAGATGAATTATTTCTAGTGAATCACGTTTGAGAATTTTCTGTTCAACAAATTACGTGTACCAATTGATTTTTTTTTTGCTAGCGAGATCACGCATACTTTTGAGAAGAATGTATTCATATTTTAATTTCTGATTTGATGAATTATAATTTTTTTATACAATGTTTATAGATCTCTGTGATTAGCCTTTCGCTTACTGTGCTAAAAAAATCAACGCGTTCCGATGCTGTGTATTCAATACACATGTAAAAACAAGCGATTTAAAATCGGAAAAACAAGAATATTTATAGCCAATCGCTAAAATTAATTAAAGTTGAAGTCAAAAGTGATAATAATTGAAATTTAATTGCTGAAAACATGAAAAAAATATCGGCCGAGGTTCACAAAACGGGCGAAGATACCACCTCAAATGGATAACTGCGAGCTACTGAAGCGAGAGAAGCGAGCGAACTGAGATTCTATTTCTTTCGTTCTCATATACCGAAGTAGAGTGAGAGTAAGACGTGAACAGCGTCGTTTCCTCACCCATAGTGGTTTTTTAGAATAAATATACCTACGTCACACACCGGCACACGTTTGATTGTATTGGTGAATTTATTCCCGATTTTCACAAAATATCTCTGATGTGGCCGATAAGTGCTAATTATTATTCATATTATTTTTTTCATTCAATGCGTAAATGTACTACGGAGGAATACCTAAAATCTGAACCCAGTATTTATTATATTTATAGAGATATTAAAGTTTTTAGAAGCAATGTGTCCTAGTTACACATCACAGGGAAGGGAGGGTTAATAGACTTGATCGCCCAGGAAACAAAATATTCACTATTGTGAATATTTTTTATCATATATTTTGAAAGTTTAAATAATATATTTTTTTTTACTTTAGGAATATTTTTTTTGAGATTATGTGTAGTTGCTGAAACCTTGTATAACTTGTTCAATTTGGTCCATGTCGGAATACTTCGGAGTCGGGGAAGCTGAATCGCCATTCATGTTCTCATACGTGTATTTAAATTGATTTATTTTTTCTGTTTGTGTATACGGTGTTTTTTCAATAATCCTTCCAGGGTCATATAACCCTTAACCTTCTGTTTAATAATAGGCTGATTGCAGAGTTGATAGACTATTGAATTTCAGCTGTACTATTTTTTTCGCATTAATGTAAAATTAATATAACGAGGTATGGACAATTGACTAGGGACGGCCCAGTATCGTGTGATCGACTGTATTTGTTATATTTTTATATCATTTTAATTATTTTGACTCGCATTTACTTATATATTGGGTGTTAACATAAGTTGTGTCCGTTTTTATTCCAATTTAAAAATGTGCACCAAAATTAAAACAAAACGCTAAATGTTATACGTCATTTGAATGAAAATTTTCTGTTCTACAAGATATTGTGTTTGCTTTTACGTTACATATATTATTTTATTTGATTACAAGCCTTCAAAATGAAATGTCAAGTAGACGAAAGTGAGCATTTTCGAATTCTCCTTCTGTTTTCGTTCAATCGAGAGAAAAAGCTGCTCGCGATATTTGCGAAGTGTACGGTGAAGATGCTATGAATTTAAGGACCGCTCATCGATGGTTTTAGCGTTTCAAAAACGGTAATTTTGACCTGAAAGACATGGAGCGTTCCGGACGACCAGTGGACTTCGATGAGGACCGCTTAAACTATATTATTAATGAAGATCACCTTAACGCATAATATTATATATATTATTTTGATGTGACTTTTTATCAGGTTTTGTCAATTTGTTGTAAATATATTATTGTTTAATAGTTTTTTTTTGTAATATTGTAAATGTAGAACTTTCCTTTTAAATAATTAAAAAAAAAGTTCAAAGTGTTTTCATTTTCAAGCTTTTTAAAACACATGGATCTTTGTATTCACGCACATTTATTTTTTTTAATTTTCACATTGTTTCTATTTTAATAGTGCGAAAATCGACTATACATACATACAAGTTAAATAAATAAAATATAATATTTTTGCACTTCAGATGCATGTAAAATTAATTTGAGAGGTTTTCAATTCACTTGATATATTTTTTCATCGAAAGTGGCTGTAAAATAATTCATCATGCAAATTTCAATAATATTTGAAAGTGGGTATATTTTTAATGAAAGCTCTAAAAGCTATTGCAGGCAAACACTTGAAGATTGAGTTAGCGAATTATGTACCTGAAAAGTATGTACATTCAAACATATTGTGAGGTGTGATGGAAACTTCAAGAAAAATGGATAATATAAGAATTTCCAAGAGCAATAATTAAGGTTTTGATTGGGATAAATTTTAAGTACATTTCCAAAAAAGGTATGTTTGTCTCTGGTAGTTGGGCTTTATTGAGATCCTTTAGTTTTAGGAATTTCATTTAAATTCTTTTAATGGTTTATTAGAAAACAGTGTTTTGAGTACATAACATAGATTAAACTTAATCTAGACTATTTTAGTTTTCATGTTTCATATAAAAAAATGTTTCATATAAAAAATAAAAGAGTGTTTCATATAAAAAATACACTTTAATGAGAAGCAATAAAAAATATTATGTATAAATGAACTGAAAATATCAGGATGGAGATAAAGATAATAAAACTTTTAAGAGTGACTTGGATGGAGATAAAGATAATAATGGAGGATGGAGATAAAGATAATAATAAAGATAATAATCAGGATGGAGATAAAGATAATAAAACTTTTAAGAGTGACTTGAAAATATCAGGATGGAGATAAAGATAATAAAACTTTTAAGAGTGACTTGGGTGTATCGCGCGCGATCTAGCTAGTTCAAGTTTAACAAAACACTAATTTAATCGTCTTTTAAATGCAGCGGTTGAAATTCCATATTAGTTAAACTCAACAAACTGAACACCAAGCCACTTCTATTGATAAATGATAAAATCACATTTTTTAATATTTATTCTGTATATGATACATAGAATAGCTCGTTCGATCGATGAAACAGGAACTTATTATTTCAAGTATGTATTATATATACAATTAGGTTTAATTTGAGCTGGCAAACAAACATATAGAGAAATGCCAATCGATCTTTTGAATATACAAGATTTTTTGATACTGGCAAGAAGACATTGAAATTTCACACTTTTTGAGCAATGTAACAATATAATGTAAAAAAATTTAAGGGATATTTGGCCATAAAATTACATCAAAGGAATAAATAAACACGAAAAAGATTAAGGGCTGATGAGAAAATATTAAATGTTCAATTCAAAATTATACTTAAGAAAATATACAATATAAATAAACTATACAATATAAAGAAACTACAATATAAAGAAACTATACAATATAAAGAAACTATACAATATTAAGAAATTATATAATGTATAGAAACTATGCAACATAAAGAAACTGTATAATATAAAGAAACTATACAGTATAAAGAAATTATATAATGTAAAGAAACTATGCAACATAAAGAAACTGTTTTATAAAAAGAAACTATACAATACAAAGAAACTATGTAATATAATATAAGGCAACTATGCAATATAAAGAAACTATACAATATAAAGAAATTATGTAATCTAAAGAAACTATGCAACATAAAGAAACTATGCAATATAAAGAAACTATACAATATAAAGAAATTATATAATATAAAGAAACTATACAATATGGTATAAAGAAACTATACAATACAAAGAAACTATGCAATATAAAGAAACTATATAATATAAAGAAACTACACAATATAAATAAATTATATGGTTTAATGTAAAGAAACTATGTAATATAAAGAAACTATACAATATAAAGAAACTATACAACATAAAGAAATTATGAAATAAAGATAAAGAAACTATACAATATGGTGTAAATAAACAATACAATACAAAGAAACTATGCAATATAAAGAAACTATACAATATGTGGTATAAATAAACTATATAATATAAAGAAACTACACGATATAAAGAAATTGTATGATATAATGTAAATAAACTATGCAACATAAAGAAACTATACAATATAAAGAAACTATACAATATAAAGATATTAAATAATATAAAGAAACTATACAATATAAAGAAACTATACAATACAAATAAACTATGCAATATAAAGAAACTATACAATATAAAGAAACTATACAATATGTGGTATAAAGAAACTATATAATATAAAGAAATTATACAATACAAAGAAACTATACAATACAAAGAAACTATACAATACAAATAAACTATGCATTGTAAAAAAAATATACAGTATTAAAAAATCTTTATACTCATAACATATAAAAAATTACAATTGAAGGGAAAAAAGGTAACACGAGTCAAGACGTTGATTGATTTTGCAGAAATCAAAATTTACAAGAATTTGTGTTCTGCTTGGAACTAACATACTTCGGTTCCATAAAATAAAAGTTTATTATGAAAAAAAGCTTCAATTATGGATCTGAAAATACTCAAAATGAAGAAGTTTAAAGTATGATATATATTTAATGTAAGCAATATATGATCATTCATCACAATAAAAATTATATCTTCAAGTTTCACAAAGTTGTTATATCTTGAGCGCATCAATCTTACTTGAGTCGGTTTTCCTTTACACAAAAGAACCATGAGTTTTTAACTCTAAGCAAGTTTCTAACTTCAAGCGTCACACTTGATTTTCATCAAGTTTGCAAAAATGCAAGTACGCTCCTGTCTTACGAAAATTATCGAAAACTGATAAATAATTGTTATTATTTTGTGTTTTTTTTTATCATTCAATAAATGAAATTTTAAATAAAAAAATTATTTATTAACGACTGTCTTCAATTCAAGAGATTTTGGGTTAAATTGTCAATGTCACAAAAAATTATATTTATATAAAAAAAAAAAACCCTTTCGGCATTATCTAAAATAATCATTAATTTTTCATCTGCGTGTGTAAGGAAAAAATATTTCCCGTTTGTGGTACCCTGTAGCTACTAGCTTCCAATTCTCACTCAACTTATGAGTGTGTACATATTTATTTTTATTTTGTTATATTTTAAATCTGTCGATAATAGTGAGTTCGAATCCTGGGTAAGAGTAGAACGCCCTTAAGTAAGGGTGCTCTGTTCGGCGGGTAAGAGCAGAGCGCCCTTGAGTAGAGTTTGCTTTCTAAATGGTGCTATATAAATTGTACTTTTATTATTGTTATAAGTCTTACTCTACCATTCTTGTAGAACAAATTTTATTTGATTTTTCATCGGTATAATGTACCTTACAAAGTAAAAAAAAGACTTCGTGCTTTTTAACAATAAAACAACACCAAATTAAAATACATAACAACAAAACATTTAAAATAACACAAAAATAAGTACACAAATTAAAAGCATTACAATAATATAGTATAACATTTTTTTTTTAAATACACAGTTGATCGCACGATATGGGACCGTCTCTAGTCAGCATCATTCTATCGGAAATATTTCATTACACGCTGGTAAAAAATGAACTGATGAACTTTTTAACGGATGATCCCAGTTTGGTTAAAAGTTCGTCTATAACTTAGTTGTAACCTAGAAAGTGCTTTAAACATTACAGATGGAAAAAAAAAACACTAATAATAAAAAAATGAACATACACATTTAAAAATTAACCAGTTCATTAAAAAAACACAGTCCTAAATTAAAAACTTAAAGAAGAATTATCTGAATAAACACAATAAAACATAACAAACTTTAAAATCGAACCAAACAGAATTAAAATATGCTGAAATGATAGTTCACAACGGGATTTAAATACTAACATTGATGTATACGAGTGAAACGTGGACAAATACTCAAAGGAGTCGAATAAATGCATGCACTGAGAAGAACACTTTGGATGACAATGTAGGACAAAATGTGGAATAAAGTGATTAGAAATTAACAAGATTCATTTTTAACCCTTCCTTCCCTGTGATGTGTAACTAGTACACATTGCTTCTAAAAACTTTAATATCTCTATAAATATAATAAATACTGGGTTCAGATTTTAGCTATTCCTCCGTAATACATTTACGCATTGAATGAAAAAAATAATATTAATAATAATTAGCACTTATCGGCCACATCAGAGATATTTTGTGAAAATCGGGAATAAATTCACCAATGCAATCAGACGTGTAACGTAGGTATATTCATTCTAAAAATAACACTATGGGTGAGGAAGTGACGCTATTCACGTCTCACTATCACTCTACTTTGGTATATGGGAACGCAAGTAATATAATCTCAGTTCGCTCGCTTCAGTAGCTCGCTGGCAACTATTTGAGGTGGTCTCTTCGCCCGTTTTGTGAACGTCGGTCAATGGTTTTTTTTCATGTTTTCACCAACTAAATTTCAATTATTATCACTTTTGACTTCAAATTTAATTAGTTTAAGCGATTGGCTATGAATATTCTTATTTTTTCGATTTTAAATCGCTCATTTTTACATGTGTATTGAATACACAAGACCGGAACGCGCGGATTTTTTTAGCAGAGGAAGGGAAAGGTTAACAATGTCTTGTGAAGTATTTATACAACGTGGGTTAGCTTATAATGCCGATGTTTCAAAAAGTTATAGTTTTCACCTCTAGGATTGTCTGTAGTCAATTTCGCCATAGCGCTCTGTCCTCACTGTTTACCCGGACTGCGAAATAGCATGATGGTATATACACATATTTATGTATAGTAAAAAAACTTTGAATATCGAAAAATTCACTCTTTGAGCTAGAAGTTTAGACTAGTATGATTTTATTTTGTGAAATTTTCGAAGATTTAAACCCTGAAAAAGGTTTTTCAGTTGTGCTTCAAAGTACTAATTGCCCGTCATTGATTTTTAATAGAAAATATTTTGGGTGGAAAAACATACAAGTGCCTTGGTAAAAAAGTAACCTCATTTTTCTGTCGTCTTTTAAGTTTTTAATACTGTTACGTCAAAGGAATTAATTGAGATGATTGAAAATTGGCTTTGCAGAATGTATTCATATTTCTTAGACATAGACCTCCCTCATTTTATATAGTTTCCATTCACGCAAATTCCCTTTGATGTGGTTTATTCTGTTTGAAACTAGGTAAGAAGAAAAAAACAGTGAAACAGCTGATTTTAGATAGATTTTTTTGCCATCAACATTGACAATTTAAACAATAAATACTGTAAAAGCGGTAATGCTAATAATGAAAGTCACTTTGATTCAGCGAAAATAATTTTCAGTAAAAATATACAACAAATCGTAAGTTCTCAATTTTTTCTACGTATTAATTTATCGTATAGTCTTATCAAAACGTGTATTTTATAAGTAATCAGAAACCGATTACCTATGCTTTTGTAAAAAAATAAGTTAAGTTGTTTTAACAAAATCAATGGAATATCTGTAAGAATTGAATAGGTCATTTATTTTACGTTGTATTCATTGCAGTTTTAATTTACGCGCTATATTCCTGGAACTAATTACCAGCGTAAATGGAGGGATTACTTTATATATTTTTACCAACTCGTTACAGGTTAATTCCTTGTGGGTTGGGTCACGAATATTAAAAATGAAAAAATATTTTTCCAAATTGAGAAATACCGTCTACACTTGCCATTATGCCATTAGCCTCTTGAGATGAACTGAAGACAGGCTCCTAACTTTTTGGAGCTTGTCTTCAGTTTATCTCCACGTATTCTTTACGTTCATGCAAATCTGATTCAGTTTCTGGTTTATGATACTCCTTAAGATTCGTTCTTTTAAAATTTCATACACTTGGTCCAACCACACTATTTTCTGCCATCTTATGATCCCACGAAACTCACTCTCATACTTGCATTATAAATTGGTTTAGTATTCAATCAATCTGTTCAATATATCTATTTTTTTACAAACAATAATTCTGTTGTGATTTTGTACATACGAGTATATTCGTAAATTTGGCCGTCAATGGCAGTTTTTTTAGTGAAAATTATTTATTATTATTACACATGACAAGAAATATATTATACATAATTTGCGAAAAAACAACAGGTTATTTAATTTGGACATACATTATTTTAATAACTGGGTTTGTCGCCTTTCATTTGTCGTATCTCCAGTAAACTAGGCTTTTGCCTGTATCTCATTGAGGATTATGAAATTTCCGTCTATTACTAAAAATGTTCTTACATATTAAGCGGATTTGGACGTTTTACATCATTACTAACGCAAAGCGTTTCTTTTACAATTTTGTCTTGACTCATTGATATAATTATAGCATTTTTGTACAAAAATAGGTGTTTTGTTGGTAAAACGTAGTAGAATTCATTTCATTTGAAAAATATAAAAGCACATGATTCAATAATCGCTAAATTACGGGTTTGATACCAAAAACACGAAAACATGTTGAACAAACAATAATTCTCTAGTGATTTTGTACATATCGTATATTCGTAAACTTGGCCGTCAATGGCAGTTTTTTGAGTGAAAAGTATGAAATATCCGTATATTACTAAGAAATGTTCATACATATTTAGCAGGTTTTGTATCAATTTTATGCAAATGCGTTTCTATCACACATTTGTCATGATCCATTGATAATTATAGCATTTTTGTACGAAAATTTGGTTTTTTGTTAGTCAAAATACATTCAAATTGAAATTTTTTTACCCAAAAGATTGAAATATCGCAAAATTAGAGATATGGTACCAAAAACACGAAAACACGTTGAACAAACAATAATTCTCTAGTGATTTTGTACATATCGTATATTCGTAAACTTGGCCGTCAATGGCAGTTTTTTGAGTGAAAAGTATGAAATATCCGTATATTACTAAGAAATGTTCATACATATTTAGCAGGTTTTGTATCAATTTTATGCAAATGCGTTTCTATCACACATTTGTCATGATCCATTGATAATTATAGCATTTTTGTACGAAAATTTGGTTTTTTGTTAGTCAAAATACATTCAAATTGAAATTTTTTTACCCAAAAGATTGAAATATCGCAAAATTAGAGATATGGTACCAAAAACACGAAAACACGTTGAACAAGGATTGATTGTGTTGTGATTTTGTACATTTATTTCTAAACTTGGTCGTCAATGGCAGTTTTTCGGGTGAAAAGTATGAAATTTCCGTCTATTACTAAGAAATGTCCACACACATTTAGCAGGTTTTATACCATAATTAACGCAAATGCGTTTCTATCGCACATCATAATATACTCGTTAATAGGCAAAAACCTGTACGACGGCGGAAACCCCAGAACAGCGTGAGCAGAGTCTTGCTACTGAAAGAGAACGTCGACAAAATCGACGATCTGGAGAAACTCCAGAACAGCTTGAGCAGAGGTTTGCTGCTGAAAAAGAACGTCAACAAAATCGACGATCAGGAGAAACTTCAGAACAGCGTGAGCGAAGACTCGCTGCTGAGAGAGAACGTGATCAAAATCGTCGTTCTTCAGAATTGAACCGGAATGTGCAAATGATTCAAAATCAACAACGTGAACGTGAAAGTTCTGTTCAATTGCACATTGATCAACATAGTTAAAATGTCCAAGAAACTGCTCGTTTTAAATACTTCCTTGAATATTTCACGGACTGCAACTAGTTTGTCATGATTCATTGATAAATCAAGCATTTTTGTCTGGACCATTTTAGCGTGCTCGTTTTCCCCCTACTAGATATATAGAAATAAACTAACAAAAAAAATCATCCTTCAGTTTATCTTATTTTTTCATAAATAAAAATAAAATCTACAAAAAAATAACTCCAAAAATGACTGATTGACTTTATTGAAAATCAAGTTTCGTGAAACTTTGAAAACAAATGATTAAATAAAAATAATTTCTAACAAAAGTTTTTCTTTTCCTCAAAAAACATTTGAAAATATAAACAAAGAATCCGGCTTTAACTTTGTGAAACTCCGTATAAGAATAATAAATTATTTTATAATACCACACATAATATTAATCACCGATACACATGTTTCCCCCTTCTGTCTCGAGACTCTTCATTCGGAATGATTCCGATTTGTTACGAAAGCAATGCTTAGGTCAAATTAATGTTTCATCGGAAATATGTGTAGTCATTGACCCAAAGGAAAACATTAAACGCTTTTTACTTTCCAGTCTATTAACTTCAATAAAACATTATCTGCAAATATTTTTTGAGGAGTTGAAATGTAGACCCACGGTTAATATTTGTTTAACATGAAAATTTTTAGTTTAATTATAATATATAATATAAGGTTATTTAATATATTTTATACGCAGGAAAAATGTAAGGGATGCATTCACTGATAGACCTGCTAAATTAATATCTTCAACCGTTTTGGCAGATGTTGATCGAGAAATAGACTGAATTGAAAAGATCGGTATTTTGAAGTCGCTGGGCTCTTAGTATGGAAATGACTTCCTCTGGAGGAAGGCTGATGGCGTTAAGACAACCGCTTTGGGAAGTCTTATGAATATACGAGGGTCATCCAGAAACTAAGGTTACAAGGGCTCCTGAGGCCGGGGGATTTTTTTTGTTTTAAAGTTGGTGCCACTGGCGTGTAGAGGGGATCCTAACGGTCAGTTTGTTTGATCTTGCGTGTTTGTTGGCCATTTTGTTCAGTCACAGTAAATTCTTTCGATGGAGAGGTCGTCGTGCGCTCCCGCCAACTCTCGTCCGTACGAGACCCGCGCGGTCATCAGTTTTTTGACTTTGCAGAACAATACCGTCGCGAATATCCATCGAAAGCTCGTGGAAGTTTATGGTAGTGATGTGATGAGTCGACAACATGTCACGAAATGGGTTAGATTGTTCAGAGAAGGCCGTACTGATACGACGAGGCAAGGCAGTGATTTCTGACGAATTTGTACAAAAAATTGATGAACAAGTGCAAAATGACCGCCGTGTGACGCTTGACGACCTTCACGAAAAATTTCCTGACAATTCTCAAAGTCTCCTTGGTAATATTGTGTCGCAAAAACTTGGTTATAATAAGTTGTGTGCGAGATGGGTGCCCACATACTCACAGCGGAGCACCGTCAAAATCGCGTGACCACCGCGCGTGAATTTTTGGATCGTTTTGCACAAGTGAGAGAAGCTTTTCTGGACTCTATCATGACGGGAGATGAAACGTGGGTGTGTCACTACACCCCAACAATTTTTAAACGATCAGGAGTTCGAGGAAGCTGTAAATAAGTGGCTGAAAGAGCTGGCGGCGGAGGTCTATGACACAGGCATGCAAAAGCCGGTGCCCCGACTAAGAAATGTCTCGATCTCGACGGCCATTACATTAAAAAATGGCTAAATATATTTGTAAAGTATCCTGTGAATTTTAATTAAATACAAGCATTTTTCGATCTTACATAAATGTTGTAACTTTACTTTCTGGATGACCCTCGTATATATATGAACACAAGAAAATATATTAACATATACTTCGCCTAAATCCGAATGTGTTACTATCACATATCGAAAGAACTACCAAAGTAACTTGCTAGTTTGTCTCTTAATTGGAAGTTTTTTGAGGTTTTCTTACAAAATATGTTTTTCTCAATATATGCGGATGAAGAAGAGTTCCTAACCTGATGGTCACAACCACCATCTTCCTTTTCTTATACTCAACTTGTACATATTAATATATTTTTTATCTTAATTGTGGATTAGAATGCCGAGTTCGAGTGTTCTGCCCTCCAAACAGCACTACATAGATTGAGCTTTTATAATTATCATTAACAGCTTAGGAAACTTTTAACTCTTCCTTTGGTAATATTTTAAATCTTGTTAAAGTTAAGGAGAATCTGCTTCCATACTGCGCTTTATAAATGTTTCTAATTATTATAATTATTGTACTTATACGTGCTTTGAAAATTTTGATTTCACTGTATTTTCTCATGTACATATTTGTATTAAAAACATACTTTAGACATCTAAAGACGGCAAGTGCTCGGTCTCTTATTTCATTGGTCTCTCATTTTATTGGTCTCTTATTTCATCGTTCTCTTATTTCATTGATCTCTCATTTTATTGGTCTCTTATTTAATTGGTATCTCATTTCATTGGTCTCTTATTTTTATTGGTATCTCATTTCATTGGTCTCTCATTTCATTGGTATCTTATTTCATTGATCTCTTATTTCGTTGGTCTCTCATTTCATTGGTCTCTTATTTCATTGGTCTCTTATTTTATTGATTTCTCATTTCATTGGTTTTTTATTTAATTGGTCTCTCATTTCATTGGTCTCTTATTTCATTGGTATTTTATTTCATAGATCTCTTATTTCGTTGGTCTCTCATTTCATTGGTATCTTATTTCATTGGTCTCTCATTTCATTGGTCTCTCAATTCATTGGTATCGTATTTCACTGGTGTCTCATTTCATTGGTATATTATTTAATTGGTGGAGATCATTAAAGCGGAGAAAATTTGATCCTTGATATATATTTGAAATCCATCACTTGTTCAATATGTTTGTTATTAATCGTAAGGTGACATATCGCAGATATTTTTTTGTAGAAACTGACAAGTCGTTTCTCATTTTCTACATTTTTTGTAAATTTAAATAATTTTTTCTATTCGATTTAGAGCTCCAGTTGCCATCAAAACTGAGTACAACACTCACTCCAAGAACTCAAGAACCCAAAAAGCATCACGTGAAGCAGCAGGATAAGCACAAGCACAACAATAGAGGAAGGAAGAACGAGCACAGAGGCCGTTTCGACCTCACAACAAGGTCTTGGATGGACTCCAGAACTCCAGACTCTGGAGACTTCGACACGTGGGCTTCTATGCATCCTCCTTGGGTTGAAGTGAACTCGTCGATATCTTACAGGAGTATCAGTTTGTATCTCTTGACATTTGTTGGTATCTTGAAGATGTTAGTATAGATCATATAATAATAAATTGTCTCTTAAGATCGATCGTAATTAATTGGAATTTTTTGATGTAATATTATGGTTTGGTTGTTTATTTTTTATCCATAATGTAATATTTAAAGTCCATATTGTTTTAATGAAACGGAAATCGTCGGGTTTAAAACAATTTAAAAATACTCCATTTTCTGAGTCAAGATAACCATTTCACTATGCAAGGCCTGTGACGAAATAGTCTCAATTCTTAATTGCAAATGTCATGTATTTATTATAAACACTAAAACATATTGTTGAATCATTTACATCCTTTTTTACACACATACTTAAATTCAAAGTTATTATATACACAATTACCAACGTATCATAAACTCAACAACTACATCAAAATCATGTTCGTCAACTCCTAATTACATGTTTTATATTTGCATCAGTCATATACTCACATGACTGTATGGAGACCACTAAACGCTGTTGACTCCACGTTTTTCCCGTGTCAAAAGACTAATCTTGTTTTATATATTTTTAAATTTGAATTCGCAATATTATAAAAATCACCACCCTCCCTCAGGAATGTGTTGTAAATTCTTAACGCAAGGAACTGAATTTTTTTCCTCATAAATATATGAACTCGTAGGGCGAGAAGCAGATTCAGTGCGTCATCTCATGTTGTATGACTCCACTCAAACGTATTTATCGGAAGATGATAAACATAATATATAAATACGAGTTAGATAAATATCTGCGAAGCTCGAGTACCTCCAACTCTTCTCGCTGGCTCCATCCCAACTCATTGTCTGCGAATACTGTTGGGGTCAGCTCTCCTCATCCTCAGGTTGTATTCTCTTCTGTCCCGGACTACGTCCCCCAGGCCGTGCCTCTGCATCAGGTTATCTTTTTGTACCACCCATGAATTCTTTGGCCTTCCTCTGGTTATTATTCGAGGAAGATCCATGGAGATTGCCTGGTTCACAATGTGATCGGGTGCTCTGCGTCCAACGTGCCCATACCATCTCAATCGCCTCTCCTCCATCTTGCTGTTGATGTCGAGTACCTCCAACTCCCTGAACATTTCTTCTTCGATGTTACTGTTAAAATATCTCAATAAATAAAAAAAAATTGCCTAATCTTAACATTAAATTTTGGACAAACTGGCTGATCTCACCATAACGCCAACCGTCTGTTGAGGTAGACAGAAATAACTAACATCCAGTTCATTCTACCAGGCACACATATTTCGGTGAAGGTACTTTCATACACTTCCTCAAACAGTCTCTCCCAATTGCAAGGCTTTTTACTCTTATATGTTCCAAAATTTGATTCATTTGGTCATACAATATTGTTTAGGTATTTCCAAAATTGTTGTATTTTTTATGCAACTCATATAAATTATATTTTAAAAATCTTTCATCATTCATTCTTTCTACTCCACTGAAATTTCTTTTCTATTCTTCACTTTATTACATTTTAACCCCACTAAAACGAATCTTTTATTCGATTTCTTATAATTTCTATACTACTGTTCATGAAATTAAATTTTTTAAAACACCATGTGCTATTGATTTGAAAAGATAATCCCAATTCAAGAACCGTTCAATGATTTAAATAAACTTTTTCATTCAAGATCCCAGTAATATTCTTCAATTTTTAATACATTTTCAATTAAAATAAATTAAATTCAACCCTTCTTTTATTTTTATCTCAATGTGAATATTAACTGTAAATTAGAGTTTTTAATTAAATTGTGACTGAAATTATCTTGAAAATTATAGAATCGAATTCTGTGAGTAATTTTTTCAAATTAAGTTAAATTTAATAATTGTTGTAAAAACTAAATATAATAAATATTATATATGCTTTGTTATATTAAAAATATAATATTTAAGAATACATTTTATGCTTTACAGTAGTGATTGAAAATCTCCGTGATTTAAATAGCCAAATCTTAAATTATCAATGTGTATATACTAGAGTTAAGAAAAATAATTAAATATGAGCATTAACGTTTTCATTTAACGTGGACATTAAAAAAATACTCTTTGTAATGTATGTTTATATAGTTTTTGTTATGGTCTACTTGATGTTGTTTTACCCTGGATAGCAACTATTTTTTTAAAATACTTTTTCTAACGAAAGAGGGTTGATGAAAAAAATACGAGAACTTTTTATTTTCGTGGACTGTTTGTTTTTTATTGAGTCCATCTTTTTATTCGCGTTGACAACACTGTCTGTGCTGTACTACCTTGATTAAAAAGTTTTAGGACTTTATTCATAAAATCGAAAATACAAGTTTATTCATCAAAATCGATATGGTCCCCTTCAAAGTACTCCCCATAGACTTCAACGCACTTACGCCAGCGTTTGATCCAATCCTTGAAACACCGCTGGTATTAAATTTACGGTATGTCCATCAGAGCCGTCTTCGGTTTTTTCATGACATCTTCTCGGGTGCTGTAACGCGTTCCGCGAAGTGGTTTTTAAGTCGGTTGAACAGGAAAAAGTCACAGGGAGCCAGATCAGGTGAATTCAAAAGCTGCTGGATAGTAGTCGTGTTGTTTTTGGTCAAAAACTCATGCAAATCATGTCTTTTGCGATTTCAACCAGATTTCACCAGTTTTGCAGCGACACGTCTGAGACCCAAATTACTAACTAAAATGTCTTTAGCGGATCCATAAGCGATGTTAAAGTCCTCTGCCAGCTCTGTGATGGTCAATTTGCGGTTTTCGGCCAACATTTCTTTGATTTTATCGATGTTTTCATCAGTTTTCGACTGCCACTGCGTTCGTCACCCTCGACCGACTCACGACCACTTCTGAAGCGTTCGTGCCACTGAAAAACACTTCTCCAACATTTACAAGGTCTGCAGACCGTTAAATCCGTTTTTCACACAAAATTTAATGCAAACTCGTTGATGCACAGTTGATGCAATTTTCAAACTTGTAAAAAATCGAAAACACGCACAAAGATAGATGTACTCAGTACAGAGTAACTTTTACAAATGTAAAGCTATGACGCCAAAATTTGGAGGGAAGTGTCAATGATAGATGTGGTAACCTAACAAAAAAAATCCAATCGGGTGACTGACAGCGCCACACGGTGGCTGGTCCTAAAACTTTTTGATCAAGGTCGTATATTTAAATTTTCAGCCATATTGAATGGGCAGTTTGTGTTGGACAGGCAAGTATTGGCAAGACCTTTTGACACATTAAGAATAAAGTTTTTTTTGAGATTTTACGCCGTTAGCGCGAGGTAATCTGAAAAAAAAAAACGATAAGAATCGTGGGCCAACAATTCCTGGATTTTGCACCACGATAATACACCGATTCGCACTTCACTAGTAAATCGCGATTTTTTGGACAAAACCAACATCGTTGTAATGCCGCAGCCACCGTATTCACCAGATATGCCCCCTTGCGACTTTATATTTTTCCCGAAGATGCAGACATTGAAGGGACGATGTTTTGCAGCCATAGAGATGATAAAGGAAAAATCGTTGGGTGAGCTAAATGCTATCCCAAAAAGTGCGTTCCACAAATGTTTAGCAGATTGTAAAAAAACGTTGGTAAATGTTATTCCATAGGGACTGCTTTTAAGGGGATAATATTAATAGTAATGGTTTGATAAATACTTTTTGATAAAAATAAAAATTCCAGTATTTTTTTAATCAAGCCTAGAATATAATTTTCGTCATGGTTAATGAAATTTAACATAGACATTAAAAAAACAATCCAACTTAAAAAAATACTCACTGTAACGAATATGTAATTTTAGCCATGGTCAATATGATATCAATTGAAGATGGACATTAAAACACCTGCCGAATTAAAAAAAAACAAAACTTTTTGTAACCTAAATATAGTTTTTTACTTGGTATATTAGATATTAATTTCCTTATAATTTTTAAGGGAATTAAAAAGAAACAATAATAATTTCACTGCCTACATCTGCAAATTTCAAACATTAATACTTTTTACTTTACAATATAATTTCTCGTGGTCGAATTTGATTGTCTATTGAACTATGGATGAAAGACACCTATTCATGGATTGATTTACAACGTGATCAGTTCAGCAAGCACAAGTCTTGACAGATCAAACTATAAGTTCTGGTGCTATAGATATGCAACTGTTGTTACAGTGACTTCAGAAAACAAAAGCCAAGTTAGACCACTTCCAAGTTGATAACTTG
Source organism: Odontocerum albicorne (assembly GCA_949825065.1). NCBI lineage: Eukaryota > Metazoa > Arthropoda > Insecta > Trichoptera > Odontoceridae > Odontocerum > Odontocerum albicorne. The sequence continues at coordinate 37,774,402 of OX463850.1, forward strand.
AACATGATTTATGTAACATTGTTATGTATTTCTCCAACTAAGTCATTTAAAGTAAACCAGTTACTGCCTTTTTTGCTTGGAACGAGTACAAAAAATATGATAGCAGTATTTTGTATTACTTTTTAATTATATTTATTTATGTATGACAAGTATGTCATATATAATATGACGACCTTTGTGGCCAAATTCGTAAGAGACGTTTCTTTAAAAGCGAATGTTGTTGTTCAATTCCATTTGGAAATCAGTTTTTTTCAAAAGGATTTCTGTCCGGTTTTCACTCAAGGTTCTTTAACATCTTACTGTTTGGTTCCAAGAGATTATCACCTGGGAGAAACCACGCCAGGTTGTTCTGCTTATAACGAAAGTGTAATAAAATACATACATACATGAGAAAAAAACAATATAATTTCAAATGAGCACTCTCCGATTATTTGGATCTGAGATTTTTCGTGATTCGATTAAACTAGTCTCTTGCATGTATTTTAATAGGAAACTTTTCAATAATGTCTTATTTCTTGTGACAAAATATGAAGTTGTTTGTTATTTTAATACGGTGATGACTTGCATTATTGTCTTTAAGTTGTTCATGTATTTTAATACGGTGATGACTTGCATTATTGGCTTTAAGTTGTTCATGTATTTTAATACGGTTATGCCTTGCATTATTGGCTTTAAGTTGTTCATATATTTTCCTTTTTGGTTTACAACGGAAGCGTGGCTAGACAACACCTCAAAGATTTTAACAAAAAAGTTAGCCAAGCTGTGAGAAGTTGTGCAAAAGAGTTCATTATCATTAGTTTATCAATCATTCTACCCTATAAAGAGAAAGATTTGTGTGAATAACATCTCTCTCTCCCTGGCTCCATCCCAACTCATTGTCTGCGAAGACTGTTGGGGTCAGCTCTCCTCGTCCTCAAGTTGATTTGTGTGAATAACAGTTTGAAGGAAAAACGGAGGTATAAGAGTACGTAAGAACTACTTAAATATTTCAAGTGTTTAGGACAATACATTCAGTTATGTGACTATAGTTTGATGGATAATTGAGTGCAAGTACATTCAATTATGTGACTATAATTCAATGGAGAATTGAGTGCAAGTATGTGATACTTAGTTGATAGATGGGAGATCTTTAAAATAGAGTCAAGATAAATTTGATCAAGGGTCTCTTTACTCATTTTACACATACATTTAGGGGTTTTTTATGTGTTTTTTTAAAAAGGTTGTTTCTTATCAGGCAGTGTTCTATTCTTATCCTGCATATGACAGACATATTTCGTTTACACAGGCTTATTTTGTGGAACCAAGTCTTAGTGGGTATTTTTACCTGAATATTCCTGTACGCGACATCCTTATTGCTACTAGACAGCTTCCAGGCCTTTGCCCATTTAATGAGTAAACGTTTTGTAGCTAACAATAAAAGAGTTCATAGTAATTTGATAAAGAAAACATTATTTGAAAAATCTTCACTGTCAAACGATAACAGGGAGGGGGTTTATCCCTAAAATAAATTCATGCATTTTAAACATAGAAACGTTTTTGTTTTTTTTTTTCAGCAAAGTATTAAGCACTCCTTTTGTCTTCATAAAATATATCATTTTGCCTCCATGAAAAGAAGAATTCCATTCGGTGAAACTAAGCTGAGCTTCTATTTTAATTATTTTCTCTCTCCCATTCATTATTCATTGTGACTTACATTCTCCCATTCTTGAAATTTATGATGCATAGAAAACTTGCAGCGTGAGACTTGCATTAGAAGGTTTGCTGTAGGAGTTTTGCAGTGGCGGTTGCAGCCGATGTAAATTTTAATGCCTTCAAGATTGTTGCATTTGATTATTCGGTTTTGTTTGATCATACATTTTACAGGTTTAAGTTTTGGATTTAATTTGATAAGTTTTTTTAGGCTTTTGAAGCGAGTTAAATTGGGAATGGTTTTCGTTATAAAAATTTCATTGCTTGTAATTGCTCTTACTGTGTAACTAATTTGATATTTTTTGGCCAAAAAAAGGTATAAATGTACCATCATGCCATTTTTCTTATCGAGGCGACTTTAACTGTATTTCATTCAACCAAAAAATCATCCAATAATAAATGTAAAAATTCGTGCACTAAATATAAACATATGGGGTTAATGATAATGACAGAATACGAAATTTAGATATTTGGGATAAATGTGAACTTGAAGCTGATCTGTTGAGTAATATTAAGGAAAGCACTCAGATATGGTTTGGAAATGTAGAATGAATGAATGAAGAAAAACTAGCAAAACAAATATTCAGAGCAAATGTGAGTTGAAAGCGTCGTAGAGGAAGACCATCGAAAGTATGGTTGGATGAAGGGAATGATATTTTGAAAAACAAAGTAAAAATCGGAGAAATCGTAGAAGTTGTATAGTAAGGTGTATAGGTGAAGAAGAGTTGAAAGATAAAAAGAATCTGGTGTGTGATACTCCCTGCCTACCCCGATAGGGTAACGGCATGATGGTATGTATATATGTACTGATGGTAATCCTAGAATTTCCTAATTTTCATTACATGTATATTATTGCCCTTTAAGATTTCATTTGAAAATCTTATCCCTTAGGGTAATGAAAGCTTTTTTTTTAATTAAGTTTAATATCGAATTGAAAATATGTGTTCAATATTTATGTTCATATTTTCAGAATATTTATTGTGTATATATTAATGATGTGTAAAATTGCCCTAGGTAAATGTGAAACATTAAAATTGATGTATATACATATTAAATAAATATAAAATACTAAGTCAGAAGAAGAGAATTAATAGAAAGTAAGTTAAAAAAATAAATAAAAGCACGGACGTGGTATTTCTAAACATCAAGGTTACCCAACCATTTTGTGCACGTGAGCTAATTTTTTGGAAGGGCGACACCACGATCTACCACTGTACAGGCAAAAAAATCATCTGATAATATTTTAATATTTGTCATAAACAAAAAAATGAAATTAACCTTTTGTTTCACGTTTCAAACACTAAATTCATTATTTCAGTTCCTCGTATTTCTTATTAAAATCCACTATAATAATATTTTATCAGTATATACTCGTATAATGGATGAACAAGTAAATATCTACTTAAAAGAATGCCGCAATCAATTCGTAGATCGCGATTGACTGGTTGGGTGCTCCTGCTATATATATTTTTAATTGAATGAACTGTTATTTTCATAAAAAAATTAACAAGTTTTTATTTATATTTTTTATACCAAAAACTATGATAGTTTTTTTCACTCAATGTCTCTGGTTTTATTTCTGTATCTTATTATTTATGTTCCAATCAATGCGCTTTAAAAACAGAAAGATACGAATATCGAAACAAAACACATAATAATTAAGATGCCAGAATTATTCATTTTACAGTATTAGAAAATACTGTTCGTTCTGTAATTCGGTTATTAAATAATTCTGTTATTCAGTTCATTCTGTTATTCAGTTCATTCTGTTATTCAGTTCATTCAGTTATTCAGTTTATTCAGTTATTCAGTTCATTCTGTTCTTCAGTTCATTCGGTTATTCTCTAAACTTGTATGTTAAAGAATATGTCGCCAGGATCATGATCATGATATACATATTGTATTTACTATATAATCAAATACAATGACAATAAATAGTCTTTTTAAGTATATAAATAAATGTTAATGAAATGTAACGAGTGTTTATTTAACCTTTTTTCATTCCTCTTATCGAGAATTATGCAAGATCTAAGTAAAAGTCGTGGCGATAGAAAGTAAGTACAGGAAGTTTAAGAATTTTGTAATTTATGTAGTATTTTTTTAGGTGATGAAATAGTGACGAAGGATATCGAAAGTCACGTAGAGATAGGAAACCAAATTAAAGAGGCACTAAAACATGTAACATATATTCGAACCGCAGTATCATAATCTGCCAAGATGATAGTCCCCAACAGTATTTTAGTATCAACTTTAATGTATGGTAGTGAAATATGGATGTGGACCATGACTGAAAAGAGACGAATTAATGCAGTAGAAATATGTGCAACTAAAATAATATATAGTACGACAATAAATTACAGAATACAGAAAAGGATGAGTAAAAAGGAATACGAAATTAAGGTTAATGTATTCAGTAAAATGAAAACGTGCACTTTTAAGATGGTTTGGATGTGTACAACAAATTAATGAAGAAATTCTATCAAAACAAATATGAATGGTAATTGTGGTAGAAAAACACACGGGAAAGTATACCACGCCGGGGTCACCAATTTAGCGTGTGTCCTAGTAGGACGTGCTGATGATGTTGATGTTGACATCTCTGTATTCGCTTTAGTCGAATTCTGTGTACCTTTTCGTTCGGGGTCATCAATTTAGCGGTATGCTTTAGTCGTACGTCGTGATGATTTTGATTTGTTTGTATTTGAAATAAAATACGTCGATTCAGGAATGCGATAAAAGTGAGAGTGAATAATCGATAAATAGTAAACAGCGATGAATGGTCAAGTGAATAATAACAAGTGCTCTTTATTCAACGATAAGTAGGTATATATAGAATTTCAGAACGGGGCGCGTGACTGCGTCCGCGGTATATCTCGATCTCACTCCTGCACGTGCTGAGGTGGTCGCAAGCGCTGCGGATACTACAGTGGGTAGGATATTTATTGTCGAAACGGCGAGACGGCGTGATATGTTCTCTTTCTACCTTGGAATGCGATGTAAATATTATTTGCGTGTAAACAGTGTTGACGTTCTGGTATGTGACAATTGTCCATATCCAGAGGTTGATTCATCGGTCGTTGACCCTGCATGTTGACAATATTTTAGGGACGTGGGTACCCTACAGTTGGATCAAGTGTATAATGTTGTGGACGAAGGAAATATAACAAGTCAGAGAAATGTTTATGGTTGTAGATGACGCGAAATATATGTATATGTCACGACTGGAAAGTATAGTGCTCCTCCTCTTAGCCTACCCCGACAAGGAAAGGGTATGTATGTACTTACAAGAAAATATAGGGTAAGTAAAAAAAAATGGAAAAGGTGAAATGGCGACCTCTTTGGCACATGATTCTCAATTATTGTTAAGCTTAAGCTATGCACTGATTAGAGCGCGCTCACGCGCATAAGCCACGTTAGTCTGTATGTGCTCACAGGTATACACAAGGAGGCTCATGCGCGAGCGTGCTCTGATCAGTACATGGCTTTATATATAGTATGTGTATTATAAAAATACACATATATCAGCTAGCTGAAAAATTAAGATGTTGATATCGTAAACGGGTGTCAATCTTGAAAAAAAAATTATTAAAATATTGTTATTAAGGAACAAAGATCCTCCAAAAGACGACTTTGTGACCTAATTGGTAAGATGACTGTTTTTGATGGTTCGATTCACGTTAGTACCCAGATTTTTAAGAAGAGTTCTTGTCTGGTTTTCACCTAAGGGTTGTTTTGACACTTTGCAGGTTGGTTGGGAGAGATTGTCACGCCACAATAAGCCACCTAGAACGTACTTAATACAACACAAGTAAAATAAAATACAATGTAATAAGAAACAAAAAAAATTGAGATGTGTTGTAAATTTAGTAACCTTTTAATTTAATTAAAAATATCATAGAAACTACTTTATGATACCTGAATCAGAATACGAGTACATTATTTATATTTATTTACAATTGTACACCATTTATTTAGAATATTGATCTATGTAAATTACATAAATATATCCTCTCTCTCCGTGGTTGCAGTCCTAAGACTGGTTTGCAGCAATTTCAACTCTTCTCCTCCATTCCCCCCTGTCCTGTGCGGCTCTTTTTAAATCTGTATATGTTGAGCAGCGCACGTCCACCAACAGGTCCTCCAGGTACTCTCGGCGTGGGCGTCCCCTAGAGTTTGTCCCCTCGGTCATACCCTCCATTAATATATCCTACAAAGTATTTTTTTTACGTAGTACAGAATACAACCCTCCAAGTTTTAATTTCTTAAGATCCATGCACCTCTTCATTTAGGCGCTGTTGTTTCTCAAAGACACCATCTTTCCCGAGCATAAAAATTCCTCAGCTTTTCCCTTCTATCCTTGGCCAATCTCTTCCTCTCCCTTTCTTCCATTCAAATATGAATATATTTTTCATTTAACTCTTGCAAAATATCTCAAGGTTTGTTTCTTAATTACATTCACTAGGAGCATCACTTTAATATTTATATAGATTCAGGTTTGAAGGACATACATAGGTCAATGGGTGACTTACAAATGACGAATGCGAATGTGTGAGGATTGCTGATGTCATGGTTGTGTAAGCGGAGAAAGAGGATGAATTGCAGGGTCTGAAAAGTAAATTGAATGAGAGATGAAAATATAAAAAAAATAAGAATGTATGTGGGGAACTCCAAAGTCATGGTGATAGAAAAATTTGAATGAAAAAGTAATGTGATATATGGGCGAGTAATGAAATATAAGAGCCAGTTGAAGAAATCTAATATTAAGGTGGTATTTTCACAGATGATTGAAGAGTTACGATATAGAACGGCGTGTAGAGATAAGAAACACACTCGATGATGCATTAAAACAAATTCATTCAAACCAGACAGTATTAAAATCTGCTACGATTCCCAATAGTATTTAACCCTTCCCTTACTGTGATAAAAATAATACGCGTGTTACGGTGTTGGGTAGTGAGTACGCAATAAAAAATTAGCGATTTTAAATCGGAAAAATAAGAACATTCATAGATAATCCCCTTAATTAATTATAATTGAAGTTAAAAATTATAATAATTGAGATTTATTTTCTGAAAACATTAAAAAACCATCTGAAAACATTAAAAACGCTCACGGAACGGGCGTACGTCTAACCTATTTGCAAGCCTAGAGGCAACTAGTGACGCGGAACGTCAGTCGCATACCCCGGCGCATACGCCTTTCCTTGCGACGTTGAGACAGTTCAGCTCCTCGCAATTTAGTCTAGTATGCAAGAGTGAGATGCGAATATAGTGTCGCGCTTCCCGCATACTATTCACCTATCGTCAAGACGAGGCACTCGCAGCGTTTAAATGCGAATTTGTTTTCGATCTTTATAAAACACCTCGATGTAGTCGATAAATCCTGATTATTATTAATATTATTTTTTAAATCAATGCGTAAATAAATTATGGAGGAATACCTAAAATCTTAACCTTGTATTTATTATATTTATAGAGATATTGATGGTTATTAGAAGCAACGTGTAGAAGATACCCAACACAGGGAAGGAAAGGTTAACCACCCTGCATGGGAGTGAAACGTGAAGGCTGGGAAACATTGAAAAGATCTGTACAAAAATGCGTAAATTTAGGAGAATGCATGAGATGACAATGTATGACAGAATAAGGATTTTAATAAGTTGTTAGACGTATAATATTTATAATGGACATACAATGTACATAACCTATAAATTAGTCATGCAGCGGTACACGATAGCAGAACTTAATTTAAATTAAAAATTGCAGTTCTTGTTGCTCCACCCTATATATGGTTCGTGCGCCCCTTCTTGTGTTTGTATTTTATTTCATATAATATCTTGTAAAGTATCAAAATAATTATTTTCTGCATCGGGGAATAAAAGCCTTATCTTAAAGTTGAGAAGTTCGACTGAACGACTTCAGATATTATTGTTGTGCGACGATAAGGCTCCACCCCTCGCACGGGAGGTGCACAGTGCTCAAATTGAATTAAGCTTAATACGTATAGTTTGGGAAGCAGAGATTAGGAAGGGCAATAGGACGTCCGTGTCCTTTATCCGGGCTAAATGTGAATGCTCCTGCAAAGGATATTATGGGTGTTCTCAAACTGTGAATTGAACAAAATGGAATTCTTTAGAAACTTGAATTTAAATTATTTATAAGAATATTATTTATTAAATAAAAATAGTGATAATAAAATAACAATTTATAAAGCGCCGTAAAGGAAGCAATTTATTCTCAAGGGAATTCTAATATGATAAGGATAAGTCCTCCCAAAAAGGGTTGTTTTTAAGTAATTTCTAAAGCTGCTCATATCTGTCACATTAGGAAGCAGACCATTTCTCACAAATCTACCATTATACCCCGCAATATTAGATTGATTTGGAAGAATTAATTTATTGGATGAAGAAGAATTCAACTTCAAAGTTTTACTTCTCTCCGAAGGAACATCACTGAGACACAGATTTGAAAGATAAAATGGAGACATCCCATTCATTAAGGGACTTGAATACAAAGAGACTGTGACGGTCGCCCACTCGGAACACTGTGGGCGTTCATACATACGGTCAATGACCGATGAAGTGACCTTTGTATTCGTCGACAAATCTAAATAAACAAGTCCGAAGTTTACACGCCGGCCATTAAACCCATAGCCCGGAGCGGACCGCATTCTATACTAGAGCAAGAACGCACCACGCTGTCTCGCCAGTTCCGTATTTGAATGATACCTACATACAACATTAATCGTTTCGCTAATGCAGAAACGAGACGAAGGATATCTTGCTCGCATTCCCGCACACACGCGGAAATAGTATAAATACCTACGTTTACTAATAAAAACTCCTCTTCCGCATTGCGATCCAAAACGTGTTTTATTTATCAACAAATCATCATCATCTCTCCCTCTAGGACACATTTCCTAAAAGATAAAGATTGAAATCAACCTGTTTGTGACACTTGAGCCAGTGTATACTTTGATGCAGACAGATATGACCATATTTATGACTATTAATTATTAAACTAGCAGATGCATTACAAACAGACTGGAGTGTAGAAATTTATGAATCAGACAAACCAGAATTTAAAAAGTGCCAAAAATCTAGGCACGACACGATACTACAAATAAATTAAAAAGATTTTTTATTTCTCTTCTTTTAAGACATCGACGTACACAATTTTGACTCTCTTAAACTATTGAAACGTGAATAAGCTAGTTTGTCTATCGAAGAAGAGCTCACTATAAAATTGAATATCTTGTGCAAGATGGATCGGTCATATAATACGACAAGAGGGACTCTTGCATACCATAATGGAGGGTATGGCCGAGGGGACAAACTCTAGGGGACGCCCACGCCGAGAGTACCTGGAGGACCTGTTGGTGGACATGCGCTGCTCAACATATACAGATTTAAAAAGAGCCGCACAGGACAGGGGGGGAATGGAAGAGAAGAGTTGAAATTGCTGCAAACCAGTCTTAGGACTGCAACCACGGAGAGAGAACCATTTTCAAAATACCAAGGTAATATTAGACACTTTCCTCAAGTAAAAGATGATCTATTCTCCAAACTTCTTTTTTTTTTTTTTTTTTTTTTTCAACTGGCGTGTTTATTGCCATGTTGCAATCTCTTCCAACCAACCAGAAAGATATTTTATCCCCAGACTGGAATTCAATTTTAAAAAATCTGGATTTAAACATTAACTTTTTCAGCTAGAAGTTAATGTTTCTTCATTTTTTCTTCCTTAGTATCAATATTATTTTCTTTAGATTTTTTATATGTACGAGTATTTACTAACTTTTTTCAAGTGTCACTGCACTGTGTGAATATATCATCTTATGAATTTGTGAAAATACATTTCGTATGTCGGCACTATATTGACATTGATATTTTAAATAAAGTAATATTTTTAAAATTAGTCACTTTTATCAAAAGACATAAAGTTTACTTTATAAATATTTATCAAAAAAATATAATAATTAAAGTAAAAATAATAACAATAATAAGAATGATAAAAATAATAATAATTATGATAATAATAGGGATGATGATATTAATAATAAAAATATAAAAAATGATCATAATAGTAATAATAAAAATCATTTTAAAAATAATAATTATGATAATAATAACTACAGTGAAAGGAAAATTTATATAAAGCTATTTAGACTAGACTCTCCACTCTCTAGGGCAGTGCTTTCCAATCACTTTCATGTAAGGGCCCCCTTAATTTGAAGTAATTAATTCCCCCCTCCCCCAAAAAAAAAACATTTTTTTTATAGTTGAAGATTTATTTGGCAATAATTATTACAATTATAGTAAAATACACATATTTATATTCAACACAAAATTATAGGAACTTGTTTAAAAACTTTTTTTTTAAATAAAAACTATACTCACATGAAACAATTTAATACTCACATGAATATTTGTACTTTGTACTGAATGTTTTCGCGACCCCCACGAGAAATCCCGCGGCCCCCAATTTGGGAAGCACTGATCTAGGGCACTCTAACTTATAAAAACCTTTACATTCTGAAATTTAAAGGATGCCAATTGCTTAGGTCGTATTTAAAAATGACAAAACATAAAAAGAGCATTCGGCAAGTGAGTTCTACTCACTGTCTGTCTAAACAGATCACCATTTCTAAAAAAAGCTTGAATTGCATCTCAATATAGTTTGAGAAACACGAGGTGGGTGTGTAATAATACGTATCGCAAATGTCGTTACAATGGTTTGAGTGGGGCGAGCGCGGGATTATTTTTACCATTACGCTTGAAACAAAACAATTCAAAGGATTGTAGCGCTTCTAATATTATCCCTTATGTGCCTGAGCTGTAAAATATGGGGTGTTCCTTCAACCACCGGTCCGCTGACCTCACTTCCCATACTCCTAGCCGTGCATCCTACATCCAACAGAGGTATGCAAACAGTCGATTGCAGACCTCGATTCGGTCGATCGAAAAACACTTTGCAGTTGCTAACCCGATTAAGATCAACATCGTCATTATCGTGTCTGATATTATGAAGACTTTCTTTCTCCCTAGTCTACTTTATCTCTCACAAACTCTCTCATCTACATTTAGCCAAAGGTGTTCCAATCTAAGAAGTAAAAGTTCATAAACGTTTTCTATACAAGACGTTTTTGATGTTTCATCCTGCATTATTAGTTGAGCTTCTTCTTCTTGTCAGTGTCATGTCAGGTCCCCCCAACGTTGAATATCACTTGAGAGTAGATATAGTTGTCCCCGGCAGCCCGAAAAAGATCTCCATGCTCCTTATGCCAGTCCAATCACGTATATTGCGGAGCCAGGAGATTTGCTTCCTTCCAACACCTCTTCGGCCTTCTATTTTATCTTTTAGATGCGCTATTATTTTGAAATTCAAACGAACATCACATACGCGTTAAAACAAACAAATATATGTTTATAGTTAAGGCATTAACACTGTGGAAGTTTAAAGACATTGCAATTTATTTTATAAAATTTATTCCACTTTATGTAACGGTAAAACCCTACCGTTACTTAAAGTGGAATATACAGTGTTTGATAAAATAAATTACAAAATATAGTTTTATTTATAGAACCATGGTATGTACATGTATAGAAATATTCTGAAATTGTATATACGAATACATCTCAAGATGCCGATATACAACCCTACTAATAGAGGGCGAGCCCGACCGCGGGGATATAACATATTTTTTTAGCGCACACGTTTGTACATGTGGAAAAAATAACGGAAAATTAATAAATGTCAATAAATAAGGAATTAAAACAATTGATTCAGTTAGTAAAATAATGTAACACAGTTGATATCAATCTGCTTTTGAATTACACTTGTGTTGCATACAATCTCACGAGTTTATTGCCATGTGACAATCTCTTTCAGCCAACAAGTAAGATGTCTAAACAATTTATGTGTAAACTTGAATATAATAATTTAAAACACATATGTTTGCGTTCCAAGGGAAATCAAAGCCGCAACCCTTTGATTATAAGACAGCTTTCTTTTTTGCAGCGAATATTATTTATATTCTTTTTATTATATATAATTATAAAAAAGGCTTCATATTGATGGGCTGATGTGCAGGCTGTGGCGTTGGAAAAGCCGGTGGGGAAGAGATTCCTAGAAGCTGTTTAAATAAATAAAATAAAATAAATAATAGGTTTATTGATAGCAACATAGTATGTACAGATTATATTTAAATAACACTTCTAAAACACATAAATTGCAGATAATACATTAAATACAGAAGCTATCAAAAGGTCTGGGCTCATCTAATAGCATCCCCTCGGCCAAGATACACCCCACCAATATAGGGCGAACCCAGCCACGGGGACACCAGATGTTTTTCAGCCCACACCCTTGAACACGTAGAACAAGAATATATAAAAAAAAATAAACACAGAAAATAAATAGATGACAAAAAAAATACATTCAAGAGAGAAGACACTAAAATGTCCGGGCTCATCCCACAAACATTCCCCCGGCCGAGATACACCCCACCAATGTAGGGCGAGCCCGACCGCAAGGGCATCAGGGGGCTTCCATCCCACACCCCCGCATATCAAGTTTCAATCACGACCCCAAATAAAAAAGTTTATTAAGGATTAGTGAATGTGATGAGAATCATTTGGACAACATATGAGATTCTTAAGGTCAGTGTGCAAATTACCCCTTGGAATATAATTCAACTCTTGTACCAATAAGTAGGTGAACTATCTAATTTGATAATAATAATATTAAAAAGATAATTAATAGAGCTTCGTTTTGAGAGAAGACCATCCTCAAGGGCGTTCTAATTCGGGATTCGAACTCACTATTATTGACTGGTTAAAAATATTACAAAAAATAGCACTAACAGCCCTAAAGTTAACCTTTACCTGCAAGCAGCACACCTGCTTGTGAACTGACAAGGCTCTGAAGACCGAGTATCAGTGGTATATCCGTTGGTGGAAATCAACATCTTTCCACATACACGTATAAGGAGAAATACATGACTTCTTCCAGGACTGCTCAGTTTCCACGGATGGCCTTGTCGTCTTTGTTATTCTGTGCCATAGAATAACCACCGCAGAGTTGAAACCCAAGTAAGAGCGGTAGTGTGACCGGTTTGACCTTAAATAATTTTACGCAGGTAGTTACCGCGGCTATTTGCAACGCTTTGGTAAGAACACCGCAGAAAACTTATCAAGAAAGACGAATGACAAAGATATGTAATAGAAACACATTCGACTTTAGTTGTTTAGTGTAGTGTATGTTTTGATGCTAATTCGATATACCAAATATATGTTTTTAGAGCAGTAAAGCAAGTTAAACATATATTTTTTTCTCATTGATTAATTAAAAATCGTGTCTGCTTTTGCTAATTCTTAATCAAGGAACCTTTAGTTACCTGGACGTTACGAAAGAACAGCTTAATAATTTCAATAAACAACATTTTCAATACACAAACAAATACCATGTCGCACTTTTTTGAAGAAACTTAAAAGGTTTAATTTAAGTTTAATGAATCGTCACTTTTGTGTGACTTTATTACCGGTCCCATCACCCTATTATATCTCGTCGAAAATATTCAGCGCCTATCTCATTACTGGCCCGCGCTCAGCTGATGAGATTGCATGTTGGCTTGGTATATCGGCAATTTTCCACGTCGTCATTTACTGTCCATGGCGTAAGTCTCTGAAACTAGTTACTAACTAATAAAATACTTGCTTCGTCATTGGTATAATTCAAACAGCGACTTAAAAAGCATTAAACTATCACTCAGTTACTAGTTACCCTATTTTGTAGTACCTCACAATACTTCCCAATAACTTCTTCTCTTCCTAGTTGAGGTTGAAATTGTTTTATTGAAACCTTCAAATGCAAACTGTCTTCTATTGATCTTACTATGCTGTTACATGAGGTCTTTTGGAGTGTTGTACTGAGTTGCCGACGTTTCGAAATCAGTGCAGGTAACATTTTCAGGGCCTATTCGTAGTCAACTACACCATAAGTGACGTGAGTTCATGAATCTGTCCCGGTTCACGACCGTAACGTGGGTGCATGTTTCTCTCCCACTTCGGGAGAACAAGTGCGTAGCTTTCACAATGGTTAACCTTTCCCTTCCTGTGCTAAAAACATCTGAGCATTTTGGTGCTGTGTATTCAATACACATGTAAAAATGAGTTATTTTAAAGTGGAAAAATAAGAATATTCATAGCCAATTGCTAAAATGAATTAAATTTGAAGTCAAAAATGATAAAAATCGAAATTTAAATGCTGAAAACATGAAAAAACCATCGGCCGACGTTCACAAAACGTGCGTAAAGACCACTTCACATGAAAGCCGGTAAGCTACTGACCGGGCGGAAAGTCGCTTCCTCACCCATAGCAGTTTCTTAGAAGGAATATACTACGTCACACGTATGATTGTATTGGTGAATTTATTCCCGATTTTCATAAAATATCTCTGATGTAGCCGATAAGTGCTAATTATAATTAATATTATTTTTTCATTCAATGCGTAAATGTATTACGGAGGAATACCTTAAATCTGAAACCAGTATTTATTATATTTATAGAGATATTAAAGTTTTAAGAAGCAATGTGTACTAGTTACACTTTACCGGGAAGAAAGGGTTAAATAAATTATTGTTAATTTTCATTGAGTTGTCGCTTTGATTTGATCATTGGGTACCACCCTGATTTGAGGTGGAATCTGCAGTCTCTGTTTATATTGTTGGGATGTTAATATATTTATATTGCCTTTTTGAATAATCGAGCATGGTACCTCTTTGGTTTACTGAGTAATTTTGGTTCAAGCTAGAAACGGTGGCCTGTCACGAATTTCGTATTCGTCCATTTCTGGAGAAGTTGTCTACGAATAAACTTTGAAGGTGAAAACTGCAACGTTTTCGAAACATCGTCATTATAAGTCAAACTCATCATAAGACTTTATACAACTGACAAAAGAGTCAAATTGTATATCTGATTGATTAGTAGATATTGCCCATTTGAAATAACCAATGTCAATTGACCAAGAATGTCAGAATTATATATTGTACAGTAAAATGTTAAGATAAATAAACAAACATAGTTTTTTATAGTTAAGGCATTAACGTTGTGGAGGTTTAAAGACATTGTAATTTATTTTTAACAAACACTGTTTATTCCACTTATTTATGACGGTATAACCCTACCGGTTTCAAGGCTTTCACCTCATCTTCAGGGGACGGATACCGGTCTTGTTTGCGCTCCCCTGAAGATGAGGCGAAAGTCTTGAAACCGGTAGGGTTATACCGTCATAAAAAAGTGGAATAAACAGTGTTTGTTAATAATAAATTACAAAACGTAGTTTTTT
This sequence comes from Odontocerum albicorne, assembly GCA_949825065.1. Lineage (NCBI taxonomy): Eukaryota > Metazoa > Arthropoda > Insecta > Trichoptera > Odontoceridae > Odontocerum > Odontocerum albicorne. The sequence goes on from OX463850.1 coordinate 37,789,435, forward strand.
TTTTCAGAACAATCATACATACAATTACTTGTGTATTGCTATAAAGAAAGCTCAATCTCCTGAATAGAAACAAGCTTTCATAAGCGCAAACTCGGTAATAATCGTTTAACAAAAAAAAAAAAGCGTCCGGGCTTATAATAAGCCATATGTTATATCCGGAAAACAAAAATGTGGTCAATTTTTAAATCTACCTTTTTTATCTGTCTCTTATTTCAAGTTTGTCGACCCCTGCCCTATACATTTATCTGGCAGAGGTGATAAATTTGGATTTGGAAAATAATTATTTTTGCACGTGCGAAAAGAGAAAAATTATGGGAATAATCCCGGAAATTATGAAAGTTTTAATATTTTTTTTTTAATCTTTCCAGATAAAATGTTTAATCTTTCGACCAGATTTGTTTCCGGTAGAGAGCACATGGGGAAATATCCTTGACAATTTCAGTGATGGTAAGCCCGAAAGTTTTTTCTTGGAATTTGTGTGAAATCTGACATTTTTTAACATTTCTCATTTCCATTTTTCAAGGCATTTCACCTATAGTAAAATCATTTGTTCCATTCTTTTAAAATAAAATAAAATGGCTTGTTAACGGTTTTGGTTTTAACTGTATGCAACTATGTATTGTTAAAAAAATAATGCCTCATTACTTTTTTAGGAGCTATGTCCTTAAGGGAGAGATGATGATGATTTGTTGATAAATAAAACTCGTTTTAGATCGCAATGCGGAAAGAGACATTTTATTGGTAGACGTAGGTATTTATACTATTCTTGAATGTGTGCGGGAATGCGAGCAAGATATCCCGCCGTCTCGTTTCTGCATTCACAATACGCTGCGTGCGTCGTGTAGGTGACAATTTATTTTGGGATTTGGCGCGACAGATGTGCTGCCTTCTCGCTCTAGCATGGAATGCGCTCCGCGTATGACAATGAGTTGAATGACCGGCGTGTGGACCTTGTACTTGTTTGTTTTGAATTGTCAAGGTATGCAAAGGTCGCATCGCCGGTCATTGACCGAGCATATGGACGCCACACTTTGTTGTTCCACCAAAGGAACCAAATAAATGCCGTACGCGATAAGAAGAGTAAATGTAGTAGGCGTGGTAGGCATGGTAGAAGAATACCAAGGAAAGTATAGTTGGATTAAGGGAAATATGTTTAGAGAGAAGGAAACGTCAAAAGTCAGAGAAATCCGAGGAATTGTATGAGAAATTAATATGTCAAAATAGGAAAGTTTTGTACTCTGTCCCCCAGAGCAGGGAAATATCATGGTATGTAAATAATAAATAAATAAATAAATAATAGGTTTATTAATAGCAACATAGTATGTACATATTATATTTAAATAACACTTCTAAAACACATAAATTGCAGATAATACATTAAATACAGAAGCTATCAAAAGATCTGGGCTCATTTAATAGCATCCCCTCGGCCAAGATACACCCCACCAATATAGGGCGAACCCAGCTACGGGGACACCAGATGTTTTTCAGCCCACACCCTTGAACACGTAGAACAAGAATATATAAAAAAAATAAACACAGAAAATAAATAAATGACAAAAAAATACATTCAAGAGAGAAGACACTAAAAGGTCCGGGCTCATCCCACAAACATTCCTCCGGCCAAGAAACACCCCACCAATGTAGGGCGAGCCTGACCGCAAGGGCATCAGGGGGCTTCCATCCCACACCCACGCATATCTAGATTAAAGAATAAATAGAAAAAAAAAGAAAAAAACAAAAACGTATGGCAGAAAAAAAAAAAAAAGTGTATGTGTAAGAAACATAAGTAACGAACTTTTATTTAATGTGGCTGATAATCTTGCATTTTCCATAAATCAATGGATTTATTGACAATTGAACTTCTCTAAAATCTTGGATGATGTGACTTAACATGAAGGTATAAATCACGTCTTATGTTTAATTTAATTTTTATCAGTTTTTTTAAGGATAATGTTGACGATTTCTGTTGCCTAGTTGTTAAAAGGCTTAATTTTCCCTTAGAGTGAGGAAGCAGGGTTGACGTTCGATTCTCGGTTGAACCTAAAAAAATAAAAAGGCCTAGCCTAGTAAAAGAGTTCCTTTTGTAATAATATTCGCACGTGCCAAGTAAGTATAATATATACGGTAATGTAGCTAACACGTGAGTTTTACGGTTAGACCGTTTTACACCTAAACTTATGTATTTCTATAGCTTGTATGCTGTGTATCATAAATGCTAATAAGCAACGCAAAAATTGCGCTTATGAAAATATGAATTGATTTATGACTGAGATTTGTACGTTGCCTCATCAGTGTGTAGTGAAGTATCAGATCTTGAAGATTTTGACGTTGCCTCATCAGTGTGTAGTGAAGTATCAGATCTTGAAGATTTTGACGTTGCCTCATCAGTGTGTAGTGAAATATCAGATCTTGAAGATTTTGACGTTGCCTAATCAGTGTGTAGTGAAGTATCAGATCTTGAAGATTTTGACGTTGCCTCATCAGTGTGTAGTGAAGTATCAGAGCTTGAAGATGTTGACGTTGCCTCATCAGTGTGTAGTGAAGTATCAAATCTTGAAGATTTTGACGTTGCCTCATCAGTGTGTAGTGAAATATCAGATCTTGAAGATTTTGACGTTGCCTCATCAGTGTGAGGTGAAGTATCAGAGCTTGAAGATGTTGACGTTGCCTCATCAGTGTGTAGTGAAGTATCAGATCTTGAAGATTTTGACGTTGCCTCATCAATGTGTAGTGAAATATCAGATCTTGAAGATTTTGACGTTGCCTAATCAGTGTGTAGTGAAGTATCAGATCTTGAAGATTTTGACGTTGCCTCATCAGTGTGTAGTGAAGTATCAGAGCTTGAAGATGTTGACGTTGCCTCATCAGTGTGTAGTGAAGTATCAGATCTTGAAGATTTTGACGTTGCCTCATCAGTGTGTAGTGAAATATCAGATCTTGAAGATTTTGACGTTGCCTCATCAGTGTGTAGTGAAGTATCAGAGCTTGAAGATGTTGACGTTGCCTCATCAGTGTGTAGTGAAGTATCAGATCTTGAAGATTTTGACGTTGCCTCATCAGTGTGTAGTGAAGTATCAGAGCTTGAAGATGTTGACGTTGCCTCATCAGTGTGTAGTGAAGTATCAGATCTTGAAGATTTTGACGTTGCCTCATCAGTGTGTAGTGAAATATCAGATCTTGAAGATTTTGACGTTGCCTCATCAGTGTGTAGTGAAGTATCAGAGCTTGAAGATGTTGACGTTGCCTCATCAGTGTGTAGTGAAGTATCAGATCTTGAAGATTTTGACGTTGCCTCATCAGTGTGTAGTGAAATATCAGATCTTGAAGATTTTGACGTTGCCTAATCAGTGTGTAGTGAAGTATCAGATCTTGAAGATTTTGACGTTGCCTCATCAGTGTGTAGTGAAGTATCAGAGCTTGAAGATGTTGACGTTGCCTCATCAGTGTGTAGTGAAGTATCAGATCTTGAAGATTTTGACGTTGCCTCATCAGTGTGTAGTGAAGTATCAGAGCTTGAAGATGTTGACGTTGCCTCATCAGTGTGTAGTGAAGTATCAGATCTTGAAGATTTTGACGTTGCCTCATCAGTGTGTAGTGAAGTATCAGAGCTTGAAGATGTTGACGTTGCCTCATCAGTGTGTAGTGAAGTATCAGATCTTGAAGATTTTGACGTTGCCTCATCAGTGTGTAGTGAAATATCAGATCTTGAAGATTTTGACGTTGCCTCATCAGTGTGTAGTGAAGTATCAGAGCTTGAAGATGTTGACGTTGCCTCATCAGTGTGTAGTGAAGTATCAGATCTTGAAGATTTTGACGTTGCCTCATCAGTGTGTAGTGAAATATCAGATCTTGAAGATTTTGACGTTGCCTAATCAGTGTGTAGTGAAGTATCAGATCTTGAAGATTTTGACGTTGCCTCATCAGTGTGTAGTGAAGTATCAGATCATGAAATTTTTGACAGATGCATCGGGAGACAAACTAAAACAGTCTCTGGGTCCAAATAGAATAATAAATTTGCAAGACTCTTCAAACAGGTTATCAAAGAACGTGCCATAGCATGTGTCCATGTCATAGCACCCATCAACTGATAAAAAAACCCTGCATAGGTTGAAAGGTGCGTACTTCTCATAAGAAGAGAAGTAATATCCAACACAGTACCCAGTGGTAAGTAATACACATCAAGCTTAAGAAAGAGACTGTCACCCATAATCGGCTTTGTAGAGCGTCGTCTCTGTCACACGATGACGGCTATAATCGCTAACAGTCTCGCGACGGAACACGTGTATGAATGACAGAGACGACGCTCTACAAAGTCGAAGTTAGCCGATTATAATCGACAGTCTCTTTCTTAAGCCCGATGTATATTACTTACCGCCGGGTACTGTACATACGTAAGGAGTGTGATGTAACTATCCATTAATTAGGATGTTGGTGAAATTACCATCTAACTTAAATAATGTTTTTAAATAAATAAATAAATAAAGATTCCTTTTTATATTCTTAACATTTACTTAGATATACCAATTTTCTGAATTCCTGAAAAAAACAAGCCGACCACTGAAACAGGTTGTCTTGATTTTGACCAGGTCTATAGTTCAGTTATTGAATACGAATCTGTAAACAATCTTTATTCACGATGGAGTCAATAGTTTTCTGATACATTAAAATAATATTAATTACCAATTTGGTTCTTTTGAAGAGTAACATATGAAAGGAGAAGCATGATAAGAGGTACAAATATATTTTCATTTATTTTTATTTTCATTCGTTTACGTACATGATTAAACGTGGTAAATTTAGCAGGTTTATTGTTGTACGGCGATTTTTTTCTAAACTAAAGAGTCTTTCAAATTAAACGATTTTTATAATTCTTTTTTTTTTAATTCTTGAATAAAACACACAATTTGATTTGATTTCAAAAAACTTTTTATTGGTCATTGAAGTATAATGTATGACATTTAAACACAAAAAAACAATATCCGCCAAATGTCCACCACTTGCAGCTCCACAGATGTCCACTCTTTTGTCAAAAAATTCGATGACATTTTGGCATAATTGCGGTTCTAACTCACCAATAACGCGAATAATTTCGTCCTTCAGCTCAGGAATTGATTGGAGATCATTCTAATAGACCTGGCTTTTCACGTAACCCTAGAGAAAATAGTCCAACAGTGTCAGATCACATGACCTTCGTGGCCAATTAATATCACCGTTTCCGGAGATTACAACACATAAAATAATTCTCAATATGAACGTGTTGTTGTATTGTATATGACTCCATTTTTATAAAAATCATACATTACACTTCTCAAATGTCACAAGATCCAGGCAAGTTCACGACGCCATCTGTGTTTTATCCAATAATTTAAAAAAACACTAAATTTGAAAGACCCTTTACTAGCTCATCTTAGACACATTTAAATATTTTATTCGATGACGGATGTAACAAAAAATATACATGTTTAAATTAAGAAAAAAAAAATGCATAACTAATTATTATAAATAATGGAAGGCCTAGATTCAGAGAAAGATTCCAAGATAAATAAGGATATTCTTAATGATGCAAATAAAGATGGGGCACATCTGATAAATTTTGGAAGATATTCTGCTTAAGATCAAAACCCAAAAGATAAAATTGTTTGTCTAAAAAAAAAAGATCAGCCTTAGCAAGGTATGTTACAGTAAAACATTCATAAACCTTGTTTTGTTGAGAGAACGCATCAAAAAAAGAAAGATTTCGAAGATTTGAACAATCAATCGTCGGTATTTCAAAACAACAATAAAACCTCTTCTTTTCTTTTCAAATGAAACCCATCTGTTCAGAGAGATGCAAAAATAGAAAAAAAGGAAAGGGCCCTACGAATGTTCCCATCTGAATAGACAACAACACATTAGAGAGTGAAGTGAACATAATACCCGTTGCATTCCACTCGCAGCCAACTTGGCAACAATTCCAGTCTTTATAAGGATCTGTAAACGGTATTGTACAGCAACCATTAGAATGCATCCCTGTATGAGTATTCCTTTTCAGCACCGATGCATCCATCGCATCCATGTGCATCCACCCTAAATGTGTGCTGCAACTAGACAAGGGAAAGATAAAAGGGAGATGAGAGTAGTTTCACTTACTTTCCTTAGATTTGAATTCGTGTTTCAAACTATTCAATATTCATTGTTTGTGGATATTTTGATATGCGGATTATTAAACTAGCTATTGATAAAATACATTTGAAAAAATGTCAGTTCATGTATACCTGTTAAGTATGTTATGTTTATTTTAATACTTTAATACTTATTTAAATGACATTTTTTTCTATTTACACATAGTTAACAAAAAACAAAACAACTTGTACAAAAGGTTTGTGAGAGCTCTTGAGTGTTGTGTGACGAAATTGTTTTGGGACTGTCAAGGCATAATTTTAATTGAATATATGCCTCAAAGGGAGACCATCAACTCTGCAAGATACTGTGAGACCCTAAAAAAATTGCGGAGGGCGATTCAAAACAAGAGGAGAGGCATGCTGACAAAGGGAGTCTGCCTGCTGCATGCCAATGCCAGACCACACACGGCCAACGCCACGAAGGAACTGCTCGCCTCGTTTAAATGGGATGTCCTGAACCATCCCGCACATTCCCCTGACCCAGCACCTTCAGATTACTATCTCTTTACCTCCCTGAAGCTGCACATGGGTGGAAAAAGGTTTTCAATCGACGAGGAGGTAAAGGAGGAGGTGGAGAAGTGGACGGAGGGGTTGGCGGAAAACTACTTCGAGGAAGGCATCAAAAAGTTGATACCCCGCTTCACCACCTGCATTGAGAGGAATGGCGACTATGTCGAAAAATAGCTTACATATGTACTACGGTAACCACGTAATTTTTTTGTTTAAATAAAAAAAATTGTAGCCTACAAAAATTCAGTACACTTACTTTCTGGACTTACCTAGTATATTGTATATATTTTTTTATGTGTGGTATATTATGGGATGAATGTTTTGGTCTGTCTGGAGTGATGAAGTGTGAAGAGTTTGATTTCGCGTGATGTACTATATACATATGTGATTGAGTGTCACTGTCTGTCAGATTGATGAGAATGTGCAACGGGGGTTTATATAATCAAAAATCGGAAAGAAATATCGATTTATTTTTTAATGCTTTATGTCCTCAGTGAGATACAGGCAAAAACCTAGTTTATTGGGGACACGACGAATGAAAGGCAAAAAACCCAGTTCCATTAAAATTGTGTTTCCAAATTAAATTATCTGTTATTTTTTCTCAAATTATGTACATTTCTTGTCATGTGTAAAATAAACAGTGACAAAAAAAACAGGTAATTTAAATAGGACACTCAATTTGTGTGTATCTTTCAATTTTTGTGCCTTCACTTAATTAGGTTTTTACCTGCTTCTTTCTTAGGATATATGAGGATGAAAAATGATTGAGTTTAATAAAGACAAAGTAGTTTTTGATTATAATTTTAGCAAATTCATACTATAACGCGACGCAAGGAAATTGTAAAAGGTGATGTAAACACGATATATAGTATATGGGCGAACAATCAAATTAAGGAGAAAGTAGACAAATTTGTGTGGACGAAGTAGATTGTTTGGTTAGTATTTTCTCTGATGATGGAAATGTGAAGAGATAAATACAACGGCGTGTAGCGCTGGGTAAAAAGTCAATGGGGCATTAAAACACAAAGTAGAGCAGGACCGTTCCAAAAACTGCTAAAATGATAGTCTACAACAGTATTATATTACCAACATTGATGCATAGGAGGGAAACGCTAAAATACTTAAAAGAGCCGAATAAATGAATGACAGAATAGGTACGGAAAAAAGTGATTGAAGATATATGTGAACTATAGACTGATGTGTTGAGTAAGATGAAGAATCACACTCTGAGATGGTTTAGGCATGTAAAACGAATGAATTAAGAAATACTTACAAAATAAATATATAAGTATAGTTCAAATTTGAGTGGAAGGCGTAGTAGAGGAAGACAAAGGGAAGTATGATTTGATCAAATGAATGATATATTTATTGAAGACATTTTTCTAAAAAAAAGAAGACATTTTCCGTTTATAAGTTATTTTGATTTCACCGCAACCCCCTGAGGGTCACTTCCCACAGGTTGAGAAACGATGGGATAAAGTAATGGGTAGAAACCGTACTCTCACATGAAGTGATATCTTTAAAAAATATGTATGTACACATACGTTACTAATCATTAAATTAATTTAGATACATGGCAGCCAAACAAGTACTATTTCTTTTTTATTGATTTTTTTAGTATATTTATGTTTGGTAATTTATTTCACAAAATAAATTGTAAAATTGATTCAAAATATATTGTAAACGTGAGGAGGTTCTTCGAAAAGAAAATCGCCCCAAGGGGCCCCAGATGTTTCATTTCACAGTCATTCTGCTTGATCGATTGGAACGCTATCCTGTCAATTCGTATAACAACCAATGCAAATAAATGCATTTTCAGTTTCAATAAAACAAATATAAAGATTTTTATACTATTTATTAACATTCAAAATGTTTCCTTAAAGAATTTCCGTGGTCTTGCTTTTAAGAATTAGTTAAAATAAATAGCGATAGCACTGAATCCAAGTCCATGAAAAGATAAGATTTTATAAAAAAACTTAAATTAATTTTTCATAAAAGTTTTTATTAACCATAAGTTATTATAAACAAAGCCTTGAAGATAAGTTTTGTATTACCTTTTCGATGCATATAGTACAGTACCACCTTATGGGTGTATTGCCATGTGATAATCTCTTTCAACCCACCAGAGTGGTGTTAAAGAAGTCTTTAGTGGAGAACTGATTGCAAAATTTTTGTAACCCTTTTTGATTAAAATACTACCTCCGTGATCTACTTAGTATGACGTCTGTCTCCCAATCCGGGAGCTGCAAGTTCAATACAAGTTGGAACACACATTTAAAAAAAATGTACTTCAGTCTGATTTTTACTAAAGGCTTTTTTAAAAGCTTTTTGGTTGATTTGAAATAACATACATCTGTCAGGTTTAACTGCATGTATTGAAAAGTGTAATAACAATACTAACGGGTTACGAGACATTCGTCTTGACAACTTGGCTAGGAAGTAATTTTCAAATGATATCTTTGAGAAAGAGAGATGCAAGATATATGAGATGACGTCACATTCAGTGACAAAAGGGGTGAAAAAGTTATACTGGTAGCCCAAAGGTCACAGTTGCAAGTAGGGTTGAAAGTTTTGAGTGAGTTTGGGGGCGAAGAATATTAGAACAACGAAGTTTCTTTGACATAATTGTTAATCATACAAACTCAATGCATTTGTTGATAAGACACCTGTCTTCTAGCTCGATGATTGTGGGTTTGATTCTCGTCGGTACCCAAATTTTTATAAAAAATGAGTGTTCGCAGACTGGTTTTTATTAACATTTTAATGGCTTTTAGGTTGGTTGGAAGAGATTTTCACATGTCAATAAACATCTTACGTTGTACTATATACAACGAAAGTGTAATATTGTACCATTTATTGAGATTTGAGACCAGTAGTGCAGTCTGTTATGTTTAAGGGGTCAAAATAATTCCAAAGGTATTTGATTTGAAATTAAGCTTTGAAAAGTTGTAATCAAAGAGAGAGACTTTTTAAATGAAAGGGTTAATGTGAAAACCAGAATAGAAATACTATTTAGGTTCCATTTTGAATATTTTTCAGGTTAAAATTGGAAACTAGGTGGAGGTAACAGTGTTTCAATTTATATTGTACATTGTTTAAAGTTAAGGCTTTAACATTGAAATTGATTCAATCAAACACTGTTTATTTCAATTTTTGTAACGGTATAACCCTACCGGTTTCAAGGCTTGGTTCAAACCGGTAGAGTTATATCGTTGCAAATAGTGGAATAAACAGTGTTTGATAAAACCAGTTAAAAGTGTTTCAATTTTTAATTATATTTAAATATACATGAATTTCCACAGTGTTAGCTATAAAACTCTAGCAATATAATCTATCTCAACTTTGCGGTTAAAACTTTAGCATATTCCAATGCTATACATATTAAGTTACAGAAAAATACGTTATTACAAAGCAAACACTAAAATAATGTATTCATCAAAATGTCAGATAATTTCAAAGCCTTTTTTCGCCCTTACAGTTCAACACTCAACAGATTTAATGAATGCCCAATAAAATTTTCCAGCCATTTGAATTTATTCAGGGGTGGGATACTTTGTGGCTATGAAAGCTGCTTTGATAAAACCAAAGATCCTTGGATCAAACAAACTAAAGGCTAACTTTAAGAATATTTATTTATTTTTACGTTTATGATTTTTGGGTTAATATTAGGTGTTTACATTAGTTGTGTCCGTTTTTTTTTCAAATTTAAAAATGAGCACCAAAAATAAAAGAAAATGGTAAAGGTTATACGTCATTCGAAAAAAAAAATCTGCTCTACAAGATATTGTGTTTGCTTTTACGTTACATATATTATGTTATTTGATTACAAGCCTTCAAAATGTTAATGTCAAGTACACGAAAATGATCATTTTCGACACATCCTTCTGTTTGAGTTTAATCGAGGGAATAAAGCTGCCAAAGCGGCTCGCAATATTTGCGAAGTGTACGGTGAAGATTCTTTGCATGAAAGGATATCTCGTCGATGGTTTTTGCGTTTCAAAGACGGTAATTTTGACCTGAAAGACATGGAGCGTTCCGGACGATCAGTGGACTTCGATAAAGACCGTTTAAACCATATTATTCATGAAGTTCCCTTTCAAACATTTTTCATCATATTTTTTTTCATCACCATTTTCAAACCATTTTTCATCACCAGTTATGATGCGGTAAAGGAACCGTTGCTTGTGGCCTTGCATAGCTCGATGAGGCGCGAGCAAACCAGCAGAAATTGTCGAACGTTGATTTTTGTTGTTTTCACTCAAACATGTGGAACCCAAGCGCCGAACTTCTGGACTTTTCCCATTGATTTAACATGGCGGTATACAGTCATGTGACTACAGTTCATCTGCTCAGCCAATTCTGCGGTGGTTGGAAGGGGATCTTCATGAATAATATGGTTTAAGCGGTCCTCATCGAAGTCCACTGGAGGTGTCGAAAATGCTCACTTTGGTCTACTTGACATTCCATTTTTAAAGCTTTTAATCAAATAAAATAATATATGTAACGTAAACGCAAACACAATATCTTGTAGAGCAGAAAGTTTTCTTTCGAATGACGTATAACCTTTCCAATTTTGTTTTACTTTTGGTGCTCATTGTTAAATTGATTAAAAAAAGGACACAGCTTATGTTAACACCCAATATATAGCCCAAACGGCTGTTTAAAATCATTGAAGAAATAATACAAAAAAAAAACATAGATAAATGATAACACATTTAAGGAAGACCAAATCTTATCCGCGAAAATCAAAAAAATATATAAACAAGAAAACAATTACATTTTATTATTTTTTTAGAACAACCTGGCGGGTTTATTGCCATGTAGTAATTTCTTCCAACAAACCAGAAAAGCGTTAAACGAACCTGAAACCCATGCCATCCTTCATGGTAATTATTTAGCATACCTCTGTGTATGGATGAATCAGTTGAAATAAAAGCTCAGACAGGGGTAAATATTCTGTGTTTAGAAGTATGATGCCTCTTTAGTTTTATCACTGCATTTAATCGTCATTCTCGAGGGAGAGCTTAAAAGTTTCTCATTCAATTCTCTGTGGAAAAGGTTGTGTTCAAAGTATTCTCCTCCCTTCTTCAGCGGTTAATTACATAGAAATTTAATCCTTCAAATTCATTCAACATACGACGTATTATTATTCGCAGGTTTTGAGAAGCAATTGTTGTAAAATAATAAAATTTTATAAGATTTCAGTCTTTTTTTTTATTCAAGCAATCTTAAACGTTCCGTTGGTTGAATGAAGAGATTTTTACATGGCAACGAAAGTGTAATGAAATAAAAAGGATAAATTTATAACTCGCGTGATATTTGTGATTGACAATAAATTATATTTTCATGATCAGCGGTTTACCGATCCCTGGACAGTATCGTATCTATATTTGAACAACGCTTTTGAAAACAGTTAAAAAAAATAACAGTTTTCGTAACGAATAATACCTGTTTGCACTCGCGTCAAAGCTTAAATAATTTCAGTAATTTCTGACTATTTTCAGGAGAAAAATTTCAATGAAAAATTGCGTCAAATGACGATTTATTTATGATCATAATAACGATATAATTCATTTAACGTTATTTTATGGATGAGAGATATCGGATTTTTTAGCATTTAAATTATTCGCACAGTTTTTTTTTGGATATTTCAGATATATTATTTATAGTTAACACTGCGTTTTAAAGATATCATCAGGGGGTACTTAATTATATATAATACTATCAATGAGTAAACGAAATTAATTAGATTTAAAAAAAAACATTCAAGAAAGAAGTAAATTGAAATAAGTAATTAGTATAAAGAATATAAAACTTATATTTTATTAATTATTGTTGTAAAACTAGTTTCCAAGTCTTTGCATACGAATTAAAGAGGAGTTGATTTTTATAATTAGTATAGCAATTTTCGGTATAAAAGGGATTGAGCTGTCTTGTGGATCTAGTGTGCTGGGCAATTCTTAGTACAAATCCCAAGATTTTTTAACTCTCCGGAGTGACATGTTCTATAAATGAAAGTTTTTCATCAAATATACTTCTTAAGTCCCTTATTTTTACCTTACCACAATCACTGAAGTGACTTACCACAATCACTGAAGTCAATTTTATCACTACACAACTATTTTTTATTAAAATTTAATACAAATTAATAACATTCTCTCTTTGAGACGCAGCTCACCCACGCTATCAAAATACAAAATGGCTGACGTAAACATTGCATATTTTTACGTCAGCTAATTGGCGCTCATGTCGCGTATGTACTTTTCAATAAACGTATTTAAAAATTTAAAGTGTATTATTTATAAAATTTATTATTTATTATTTAACATTAAATTATTTAATATTGTATTTATATAGATTTATTTATTTAATATGAATTCCGAAACGTCGAAAATGCAATGTGACATAACTGTCAAAGTTTAGTTCGTCCGTGTCGCTGCAGGAGGCGCAAACGTTATTTTATCTGATTTCTAAACTTTTTTATATACACCGATATATAAATAAAAATATATAAACATTTCTGTATACGAATGTCAACTTTTGTCAAAATTTCAAAGCGATCGGTAGAAAACTTTCAGAAGTTAGACATTTTCTATATACGAGCATTTACATTTTTATTTATATAGATTTATAGTTAAGGTAGCATTGTGGAGGTTTAAAGACATTGTAATTTATTTTTATCAAACACTCTTTATTCCACTTTTTGTAACGGTATAACCCTACCGATTTCAAGGCTTTCACGTCGTCATCAGGGGAGCACATACAAACCTCCACAATGTTAATGCCTTAACTATGAATAACCTATTGCAAAAAAAAAGCATTAACAAAAGTTAATTTAAATAACTAGTTTTTATGGTCCATGAAAGAATATAAAACTTCCTGTTGATTTTGCAAGTATCAACATTTGATCGAAGATTAAAAAATAAACTTGTTTAGTAGTTTGGAAGAAAATTTTAACAGCAAACTAATAGTTTTTAAATAAAATAAAGTTTTTCTATAACAGAAAGCCTCCGATTTGCGTCAACCTTTAATTAATTGTGTTCCAGGCGAAGTGAATGTATGGAATGCTTGAGTACGGAGAAAACTCACAGAAAGTGTGAAAACCCGGAAAAGCTATGCGGTACATCTAATGAATAAGGGTTGCTGAGTGTTGGAATTTACTTTTTGGAAATATATCTATATGAGAAATGTTTCATGAAGATAAAAAACCCAATAATGAAGAGTTTGCAAGAAAATACTAAATATTAAAAAAAAAAATTCAGTGCATAAGTTATCAAATATTTCGTTAATTTTTGTTGTTTATGATTAAAAGTTTTTGATATGGATTAAATTAGTGACTATCTATAATTAACACAAAATTAAATTTACATGTTGACACACATATCTTTCTAGTCATTTTATTAAAAAGTCATTCTTATCACATTTGACTTATTTAACATTCATTCATTTTGACACTTGACTGAAACAAATCTAAAGCGTATATTTATTGCTTTATCGTAATTTTTCTCAGCCAACTAGACAAAAGTAACGCTAATCACTGCTTGAAAAGATATGTCGTTATTTAATTAAAAACAAAATATTTTTAAATGACACCAAAGGTTGAAAAAGACGAAGAAATATGAGATAGAAATAAAAAATAGAATATATTGAGAAATTGAAAAGAACTTTAATTAGATGTAATATTTTGTAAGCCGTTGTTTGAAGTAAGCCAACGAGTGTCGTGCGAGCCTTAACGACCGGCAGTTAGTAACTGGTCCTTCTTCTTCTTAGTGTTATGTCAGGTCCCCCAACGTTGAATATCACTTGAGAGTAGATATCTTTGTCCCCGGCAGCCCGAAAAAGATCTCCAGCGCCCCTTATGTCAGTCCAATCACGTATATTGCGGAGCCAGGATATTTGCCTCCTGCCAACACCTCTTCGGCCTTCTATTTTGCCTTGGATGAGCAATTTGTACTTTGCTCCTCTAAGTACATGCCCCAAGTAGGACACCTTTCGGATTTCAATATTAGTCTCCAACACTCTATCAACTTTGGCTCTTTGAAGAGCCCTTCTGTTGTTGACCATGTCTGTCCAGGGTATCCGTATCATTCTCCGGTGCATTCACATTTCGAATTCTTCCAGTCGGTTCATACTACTAACTTTGAAAGTCCATGATTCCACTACATGCCATAACACTGACCAAACATAGTATTTGACTAACCGTTGTCGAAGTTTCAAGTTTAGATTACCATCGCAGAATACTATAATAATATATTTATTATGGATTGATAATTTGAGTCTAAAACAAATTCTCTCAAATTAGCCATTTTTAGAATACATTTAATTTATTCGGATAGATGATGCAGACATGTTAGAAAGCGTGGTAAGGAAACAAGTTTGTCTTGGGATTTAATCCCACGGAATTAGGCACGTAGTACGCGGTTGGTAGTAGTCTTCCTGCAATTGATTATTTTAATTAATGCTTAACAACATACTACCTTGATCAAAAAGTTTTAGGACTTTATTCATAAAATCGAAAATACAAGTTTATTCATCAAAATCGATATGGTCCCCTTCACAGTACTCCCCATCGACTGCGACGCACTTACGCCAGCGCTCGATCTAATCCTCGAAACACCGCTGGTACTCAATTTTCGGTATGTCCATCAGAGCCGTCTTCGATTTTTTCATGACATCCTCTCGGGTGTTGTAACGCGTTCCGCGAAGTGGTTTTTAAGTCGGTTGAACAGGAAAAAGTCACAGGGAGCCAGATCAGGTGAATTCGAAGGCTGCTGGATAGTATTCGTGTTGTTCTTGTGTCAAAAACTCATGGAAATCATGTCTTTCGCGATTTGAACGCGGTCCTTTTTTTGCATGAAATTGAGGTCTTTAGGCATTAGTTTTGCAACGGCACGTCTGAGGCCCAAATCATTAACCAAAATGTATTGAGCGGATTCATAAGCGATGTTCAAGTCCTCTGATAGCTCTCTGATGGTCAATTTGCAGTTTTCAGCCAACATTTCTTAGATTTTATCGATGTTTTCATCGATTTTCGACTGCCACTGCGTTCATCATCATCAACCGACTCACGACCACTTATGAAGCGTTCGTGCCACCGAAAAACACTTCTCCAACATTTCCAAGGTCTGCGGACCGTTAAATCCGTTTTTCACACAAAATTTAGTGCAAACTCGTTGATGCACAGTTGATGCCATTTTCAAACTTGTAAAAAATCGAAAACACGCACAAAGGTAGATAGATGTACTCAGTACAGCGTAACTTTTACAAATGTCAAGCTATGACGCTGAAATTTGGAGGGAAGTGTCAATGATAGATGTGGTAACTTAACAAAAAAAATTCAATCGGGTGACTGACAGCGCCACATGGTGGCCAGTCCTAAAACTTTTGGATCAAGGTAGTAATTATGTTTTTAATCAGCGTTAGCGTTCAAGAAGTTGATAGACATCTAAGAATTCGACTATTCCAGGTTCAACTTTTGATAAGGATCTGGAGTTCTGGAATGGTTTAGTAATAATTAATTAACGTTAAGGATTTGTATAATTTTAAATTTAAAATTATACATGTTCAATTTATTTTTATTTAAAATAGGAGTAGCTTTAAAAGTTCATTGAACATATTTCATATTACATTTGAAACGATTAATTTTCATGAAAACCTAATATTGAATTTGACAGCCCTTAGGAAAAACACCCGGCCTTTGAAAGTTTTTGAATAAAGCGTCTATTGTTTTTAGGTACTATAGTGTTAAATTTCAAACAATTTATCATGTGCAGATAGAGGGGACTGTGCAGATAGAGGGGATTTGTGAGGAATACACGGCACACACGTGTGTTTTATTTAGACCTATACTTATACCTTGGCGGAAAGGGTGAATTGGTTAAAGGCGCAGTTATGCTTTAATTGCTTACCACATTCTTATAGAATTTTTTTTTCATAAGACAATTTAATTACATATAGTAATTTACCAAATTTGTTTTGAAACTATTAATCTGTTTGTACTGAGAAGCGTATAATTGAAGTATATTCATGTTTTTTATTTGTCTAAACGGATTAATTTTTGGTTTATTATTTTGTGCATGCGTGAGAAATGTATCTGGGTCCTTATATATGTACTTATTTTCTATTTGCATGCTTGTATATATGATATGTACTTTTTTTTGGTAAACCACTAAAGTACACCAAGGAGTTTGTCTACCTCGGGAGGAAAATAACATGGGACGGTCGGTCCAAGAGCGAGGTCGACAGCCGTATACATCAGGCTAGACTTGCATTTAATTAAAGGTCGAAAATAATAGAATCAAATAATATAGACCTAAAACTGAGAATACTCCTCATCAAGACCTATGTATGGAGTATCTTGATGTACGGCTGCGAGACATGGTGCCTATCCGAAAGAGATAGACGAAGACTAGAGGCTTTTGAGATGTGGTCCTATAGAAGAGTATTAGGAATTTCCTGGAGAGACCGTATCACAAATGAAGAGGTTCTCCAACGAATCTAAGGAGGAAGGCACCTGCTCAGGATCCTGTCCGAAAGGCGTGCAAGATGGATCGGTCATATAATACGACAAGAGGGCCTCTTGCATGCCATAATGGAGGGTATGACCGAGGGGACAAACTCTAGGGGACGCCCACGCCGAGAGTACCTGGAGGACCTGTTGGTGGACGTGCGCTGCTCAACATATACAGATTTAAAAAGAGCCGCACAGGACAAGGGGGAATGGAGGAGAAGAGTTGAAATTGCTGCAAACCAGTCTTAGGACTGCAACCACGGAGAAGAAGAGACTTTTTTTTCATTAGACATTATAGTACATTAATAATAAAATAACAAATTACAAAGGGCCGTTTAGGGATCAGATTCTTCTCCATTGCGGTCTTACTCGGAATTTGAACCCATCATTTTGGAAAATTTTTCGGTTTTGTTACGAAATATGTTTTTTTTTTCAGCACAACCATATTCATGTGAATTTCGTTTCTTTTTCTTCCGGGGTTTGCCTTATTTTGCAATGAATCATGAATCTTGATGCCGCGTGATATTTAACATTTCAGAATGCAACGAAACAACACGTCTTCTAACGAATTTTGTTGATATAATTCTATTGAATCTTCTGGACATACTACTGAAGATTGACGTAATTGATTTTAATTGTAACATCGCCCAACCATGCGATCTCCCAAATAAACGTAGAGAAAGATAAAAAAAAAGTCTGCATAAATAAGTGAAAGTGTACATGACGAGACTCGGACTATCCCCGAGTGATTGTCGAGATCGAGATAGATGGAGGAAAAAGGTCCAATCAGCTGATCCCAAATGGATAAGATAATACAAAGGGAATTAAGAAAAACATTACCTTTACATGCGCTTTACGTGGCCGGCATGGTACCTGTCCTAACACGAACTTACTTGTATAGGTTAGATACTTTTGTAACTAAATAGTTCATACTAATGCAGTCAAAGTTCGTTATAACGAACTTTCAGAGACACTTATTAAATCGTTTCGTTATTCTGATAATTCGTTTTAACGAAACTGGAGAAAGAAATCATTTGTATTTGCATATCCTATATTTTATTAATGAATAAATAAATAAATATATTATATTGCTGTCAATAAACCTATAGGTTTATTGACAGCAACATACTCGTAGTATGTACAAAATATATTTAAATACCACTTCTAAAACACTTAAATTGCAGATCATACATAAAATACAGAAGCTATCAAAAGGTCTGGGCCACTTAAATTACAAATAAAAACACTTAAATTGCAGATCATACATAAAATACAGAAGCTATCATCTAATAACATGCTCTTGGCCAAGATACACCCCATCAATATAGGGCGAACCCAGCCACGGGGACACCAGATGTTTTTCAGCCCACACCCTTGAACACGTAGAATAAGAATATAAAAAAACACAGAAAATAAATAGATGACAAAAAAATACATTCAAGAGAGAAGACATTAAAAGGTCCGGGCTCATCCCACAAACCTTCCCCCGGCCGAGATACACCCCACCAATGTAGGGCGAGCCCGACCGCAACGGCATCGCTAATCGCAATACAACACATTTAAGTAAACAGCTGCATATATAAATGGAGTGTAAATAAAATTTAAAAAAAAAGTAATTAAATCTGCCTTTTTTGCTGTCCCGTGGTTACTTTTCCCAAAATTTACATTGTTTCTTTCAAGATCGTCGTTGTTTCCTGCTACTTTTATCCATTTTAAGGATTAATAAATTCAAAAGTTTATAAAATCATGAAAACATGCGTCAAAACTAAACATGCTTCCGTAGCGATTAGTAAAATATTGATGACTTACTGAGAACGACTTACTCTGATCAAGACTCGCTCTAGCGATAGTAAAAACAATTGTGACATTTGCATGGAGACCGAAATTAGACAACTTAAACCGAAGTCAATTTGCGATGTTACATGGGATGTTCATCTCTAAATAATTATGAAGTTCGTGTTTGGGCACGTATTCAGAATTAAAAACAAAATTGCTATGCTGAAATATTTATTTCTTAAAAAAAAACATATTATTTTAACACTGCTGTTAAGTAATTTTCTTCGAGACTGCAAAAATAATTTGTTATACTGAGAATAACGTTATAGTGAAATTTGACTGTATTAGATTCTTTGCGAAAAGTCTTGAAATATATATGACGAACATGTTAAATTAAAACAGAAACAATCAAAGATGATATTTGGTAGTTACAGGCTAGTAATATGCCAAACTTAAATAAACAATGTTATCTGACCTTTTGTATAAAAACATATATATTATTTACAAATAATGTATCCAATAATTGTTTATATTACATCTGTGGCGTTATGGTAGAAGTTGATATGTCCGTTTTTTGTCATTTTGTGTTTATTCACCCAATTTATAGAAAAAATTCTCAGCATGTTGTGGCAAAACTTGGTGTGTCAGTCATTATCCAAACAAAATATATATTGTTTGGAAAAACTTTAAAAAAATGCTTATTTGTACTGATTTTAACAGCTTATCAAAGTTAATATTGCTTCTCCTGTAAACTAAGTTAAAACGGACATATCAACTTCTGCAATAACGCCACAGATTTATACGAGTAGTAAGGCATTAACATTGTGGAGGTTTCAAGACTTTGTAATTTGTTTCATTAAACACTCTTTATTCCACTTTATGTAACGGTATACGCCTACCGGTTTCAAGGTTTTTACCTCATCATTAGGAGAGCACAAACAATACTTGTTTATGCTCCCCTGATGATGAGGTGAACACATTGAAACCGGTCGGATTATAGCGTTACATAAAATGGAATAAACAGTGTTTGATAAAACAAATTATAAAATTACTTAATAACATAAAACTAAAGACCGATCATAATATCACTAGGCAGAGAAGAAAACAAGTCATATGAACTAGGTGGAACAGTAGAAAACAAACGGTAAGTCCATAAGTGCAACAGAAGAAGAGATAACTGGAGAGCAGCAGAGCAGGATAGAAGGAGCAGGAGGTGTATGAGAACTGCGGGCGAGCAATATCACAGTATATTTTAATGTCTTTAGGCCAAATACAGTTATAATGATTCCGGCTGAGGTGAACCGCCAAGAGTTCCACGGACCAAAGTTTAATGGACTGGCTTTGGGTTGTTCAAATAGATGCATACTTGGACATTTCCGTGTTCATTCTGTGAAGTATTTTATTTTACTTTGAAGTGTTATTTTTACATTTATTTTTTTTATTTAACACATGACAAGAAATCTATTAATACAATAATTAACGAAAAAACAACAGGTAATTTGATTTGGATACACAATTTTAATTGACATTTATTGACAGTGTTGTTCTTTCTTTTCAACAATGTATAATAGATTAATGATACCACATATAAAGTATTAAACAGCAAAAACATAGGTTTTTAAAATCTGCAGATCAAACTTGTTGTATTTTTTATGTATAGGTATGTGAATTTTGCGGGTGTAAGTCATCTGTATTGGACAAGCAATGGACCTTACGAGACGACTGTCATCGACCGATTATCTTGCGTATATAAGAGTAATTTAAAAATGTAAATAAATGCATTTAAAAAAGTGTCTCGCATCTGGAAGATTTCATAATAC
The DNA here is from genome assembly GCA_949825065.1 of Odontocerum albicorne. Classification (NCBI taxonomy): domain Eukaryota; kingdom Metazoa; phylum Arthropoda; class Insecta; order Trichoptera; family Odontoceridae; genus Odontocerum; species Odontocerum albicorne. The sequence continues at coordinate 37,810,215 of OX463850.1, forward strand.
ACTTTAAGATTTAAAACGAACTTTGCGAGATAAGTTTCCGACTTTAAATTGATATTTTTTTTAATTTAAAGTGTAAAACCTTAAGACCATACTAGACGATCTCCATGACCTAGTTGATAGAGCGCATGTCTTCCGATCCCGGAGGTGCGGGTTTGATTATTCTAGATCAGATTAAAAAAAAAAGGTTTTCACTCAGGTTTTCACGCAAGGCGTCATTACACCTTTCTGGTTTATTGAAAGAAGTTGTAGTATAGCAGTAGTTAGGGTTGTGTTGTGTACAAATAAAGTGTGATATATATGATTCGCTCGGGCGCTGCTACAGCTACAAGATGTGATTTGTTTAATAATACTGGGTTCGAGCACCCTTGAGGAGACTTTGATCTCTAATTATAAATTGTCCTTTTCTTCGTCTTTGAGTTTGGTGGAAAAATTATCTGCCAACAATACTCGCATCTTCTGAACGTGTGCTAGTGCTGTTTCCTTTTTGCGTATTGTATAGTATTGCTAAAGCGTGCGATAACGAACTACGAGTTCTGTACCTAATTTAAGCAACTTTATTATATGTGTTTACAGGCTTGAGGAAGATGTAAAAAAGAAATACGTGAAACTATATATTTTAAATATTTTTATAGTTAAGGTATTAACTTGTGGAGGTTTAAAGACATTGTAAACAAAAAGTGTAGTAAACAGTGTTTAATAAAACAAATGAATGCATTCTATTATGTTAATATAATATTATATTATACTTATATTTAAAAAAAATTAAAGTGTACGAATATTTATATAAGAAGACTTAATTATGACTACATTAAAATCCTAATAAACCAACTGTCTTTGAATCCTGTCACGCCTTTTATAGTGTTTATTCCGTGGCTAGATAAGCTTTGGGTTATCTGCAGTTCTTAAAACTCTCTTTTGTACATTGCATTTGTAATGTATAACCAACAACGTTTATTGTAATGTTTATATTCATTTTTTTAACACCCGAATTAGTAGCCGATAGCGTCATTTAAACTTGTTTATGATTTTTAGAAATATAACAATGTTCTTTTAAAGTTTGTTCATTATGTGTAGAAAAATGAACACGATGTGGTAGTTCAGGCGTGTGGAACGAATATTCATAAAATTATTACTTTACAATATGGACGTGAGTTGGAGTCGTGATAACGGAAGACCGAGAAAAGTACGAATGGATCAAGTGAATGAAATTTATGGAAAATAAATGGTAAGGAGTAAGAAAAATTGATTGAACTGTAAGAGAAAACAAATTAATGCAGGTGAAGCGAAGAATATTCCCTCTGTTTATTTACCACAAATAAATTACGTTATGGTATATATGTAAGGTATGTTAATTTGCAACTTATGGGTCTCACTGTTATCCATGGGTTATCCATGAAACTGTTTTATTGTATGTTTTTTTTTTTTCAATTTTCAAAATCAACGGTTTTTTTTATCCATTTTGATTATATCGTCGATGTTCTGCGAAAAACATTTAAGTCAATTTTTGCTTAAAATGACTTTTCGATGCCATTTTACTTAAAATAAAAATATCAACATATGGAAAAAACATTTATCGTATTTTACGGACTATAAGACGTACCTTAATTTTTAGGCAATTTAAAAAAAAAAATTACATTTTTACCATTTTTATTATTAGATTGCAAAGCCAGACTAAAAAATTCTTAGTTTATAAAACCGAACTGACCTTTAAAATCCCTGAAAATCGTCATCTGAACTTTCTTTTTCTTAGTCTTCATCGTCATCATCAACGTCTTCCTCTGCTGCTGCCAGTTGAATCCAATGTTGCCAGATAGAGATAGGTTTCCCGCGGCATTGAATATATAGCCATTTTTAAGACTGGCGGGAATTTTAAATTAAACACTGGACATTTTTATATTAATTTCGATTAGAAGACGCATCTGAAATTTGGAGGCAATGTTTTGAAGAAAAAAGGGCGTCTTATAGTCCGTAAAATACGGTATGTCCAAATGTTATACTCGTATGGTTTCGCTGTTATGAAAATATAAAAAGATATACAACTTGATTTTACATCGCCTTCCGAAACTTAAACTGCATTTATCTTTAAACTCAATATTTGGACTAAAGTGATTTTCGTAGAACAACGACGATATAATATGTTCTAGTTTTGATGTTTATTTGTATGTTGTTATAGATTTTTTTTATCGTGTTGTATTTTTAACTTTATTGAATTGCCATTCTGATTTGTTTTTATACATATTTTAATTGTTTTTTTAGTCCACAATAGTATTCTAGTTCCAACTTCGATGTATGGAAGTGAAACCTGAACATTTAAAAGCACTGAAAATAGCTGAACAAATTGTGTAGAAATGCGGGTGCTGAGAATAATACATGAAGTAACAATGTATGTTGGAATACAGTGAATAGGGATGAATGTTTACTTAAATCTGATGTATTTAGTAAGATCATGAAGAGATGATTTGGCCAAGTAGATCGAATGAATGAAGAAATATTAACAAAAATATAAAGTGTAAAAAATTGTGGAAGGTCTGGTAGAGGAAAACCAAGGAAAAAAGGATTGTTAAAAAAATTATGATTCAAAATGACATAAATAAATAAATATATAGCTTTATTGATAGCAACATAGTATGTACAAAATATATTTAAAAAACACTTCTAAAACACATAAATTACAGATAATACATTAAATACAGAAACTATCAAAAGGTCTGGGCTCATCTAATAACATTCTCTCGGCCAAGATACACCCCTCCAATATAGGGCGAACCCAGCCACGGGGACACCAGATGTTTTTCAGCCCACACCCTTGAACACGTAGAACAAGAATATAAAAAAAACACAGAAAATAAATAGATGACAAACAAAATACATTCAAGAGACAAGACATTAAAAGGTCCGGGCTCATCCCACAAACATTCCCCCAACCGAGATACACCCCACCAATGTAGGGCAAGCCCGACCGCAAGGGCATAGGGGGGCTTCCATCCCACACCCCCGCATATCTAGATTAAAGAATAAATAAAAAGAAACGCATGGCAGAAAACAAAATAAAAAGTAAACCCACATATACCACCTCAGGTTAACTGTCAGCAAGAACGAAAAAAAAAATAATATAAATATAAAAGTCAGAAAAATCGTGGGATTTGTATAAGAAGGTGTAAATATGTAGAAGAGCCAAAATATGTGTTTCGCGTAAGAAAAGTCTGACCTTCTATCCTCTCTGCTTACCCCGACATATTTTAGTATTTTTGGGTATTTTAAATTAAATTTTTAGTTTTATTGAAAGGACTACGGCCCTTTACAATTAATACTTTAAGGTTTAAATTTTAAGTAGGTATATTTTGAAATACTGTAAATGAAACAGATTTTTTTAATTAATCTTAATTCATCTAATTTATTTCGCCAAGAATGTTTCAATATTTCCATCTACAAAATTTTGCTGGTAGCTGAAAAATTTCATTTTAAAATTAAATATCTTATTTTCATTCTTTTGTATGAAGCATGGAACTGCCAAGTAGTTTCCCAAGGCTTCCGAGGTCTACTGCTGTTTGATATGGCTTTCCACCACAATCTCCCTCCACCCTGTTTTCCAACTCCTCGACACCCTTCCCGGTGATATTAAATGCTGAAATTTTCAACTGCGAACTGTAGAGGGGAAAGATAGAGCAAATAATGAAACAAAGGGTTGACCAGCCCCATATGGGCGGTGGACAATACTAGCTTATTGGGAACAATTGGACGTTTGAATGTTGAAAAGTACCAAACCATATTCTACCTGAGTCGATAATTTTGAGAAAATAAGGGTTAACGTGATTTTTACAAGGTGGTTTAACACCTGTGGTTTAATGGATAATGTTCATTGTAAGGAAGCTAGGTCTTGAATTTGATACAGAGTTAATTTTCTACAGTATTTGTATTTACTAACAATAAATTAATGACTACCGTGGCTCAGTTGGTAGTTTACTTGACTTCCACCCGGGAGTAATAATAAAAAAATAATGGGGGGTTTGACGACCTTCATGGTTTAATTGCTATATGACAGCTCTTCCAACCTACCAGAAATGAGTTAAATAAAAAACCTTAAGACCATACTGGACGATCTTCATGACCTAGTTGATAGAGCGCATGTCTTCCGATCCCGGAGGTGCGGGTTTGATTATTCTAACCCAGATTTTAAAAAAAAGGTTTTAACTCTGGTTTTCACGCAAGGCGTCATTAACACATTTCTGGTTGATTGAAAGAAGTTGTAGTATAGCAGTAGTTAGGGTTGTGCTGTGTATAAATAAAGTGTGATATATATGATTCACTCGGGCGCTGCTATAGCTACAAGATGTGATTTGTTTGGTAATACTGGGTTCGAGCACCCTTGAGAATACTTTGCTCTCTAGCTATAAATTGTCCTTTTCTTCGCCTTTGAGTTTGGTGAAAAAATTATCTGCCAATAATACTCGAATCTTCTGAATGTGTGCTAGTGCTGTTTCCTTTTTGCGTATTGTGTAGTATTGCTAAAGCGTGCCATAACGAACTGCGAGTTCTATACTTAATTCAAGCAAATTTATTATATGTGTTCACAGGCTTGAGGAAGATATAAAGAATAAATACGTGAAACTATATATTTTAAATATTATTTATAGTTAAGGCATTAAATTGTGGAGGTTTAAAGACATTGTAAACAAAAAGTGAAATAAACAGTGTTTTATAAAACAAATTAATGTATTATATTATATTTGTTTTCTTATTCTATCGTATATGAACACTTCTTCTTAGTTCTATTTCATATAGACACTACAGACGGCGTCTTCATTGCGTGATAAACCAAGGATGCAATATGTCAACCTGATTGTTTAATATTTACATACATTCATGTGTGATGGAGCAACAGAGGGCAATGTGTCGCATAAAAATGTCGAATGGGAGGGTTTGCGAATTGATGTATGCTAACGATATGGTAGTGTTGACGGAGAGAAAAGATGAATTGCAGAGTTCGATAAGTAAATTATGTGAAAGATACGAAGAGAAAGACTTTACAATGAATGTCGCGAAATCTTAAGTCATGCTGATAGAAAAGTGTGAAAGGAAAAATTAAAGTGTTATATGGGTGAAGAATGAAATATCCGAGCAAGTTGAGGTATTCTGCTATGTGGCATTTTCTCTCTCTCTCTCTCTCTCTCCCTGGCTCCATCCCAACTCATTGTCTGCGAAGACCGTTGGGGTCAGCTCTCCTCGTCCTCAGGTTTTATGCTCTTCTGTCCCGGACTACGTCCCCCAGGCCGTGCCTCTGCATCAGGTTATCTTTTTGTACCACCCATGAATTCTTTGGTCTTCCTCTGGTTGTTATTCGAGGAAGATCCATGGAGATTGCCTGGTTCACATTGCGATCGAGTGCTCTGCGTCCAACGTGTCCATACCATCTCAATCGCCTTTCCTCCATCTTACTCTTTCCTGTCAACGTTCCCAGGTTCCAAGTCGCGGCCCTTAGCTTTTTCTCTGATAGAAATAATAAACCACGTGTAGTGATAGGAAAAAACGTAAATGGGGTATTTAAACATAAATACTCGAATCATACAATATCAAAATAATTTAGATGATAGACAACAATAGTATTTTGATGCTAACTTTGACGTATGGGAGTGAAACGTTGACGTGGAAAGCGACTGAGAAAAGCCGAATAATTTCTGTAGAAATGCGTGCATTGAGACGAATACCCATGTATTCGTCTCAATGCACGCATTTCTACAGCATGGTAGAATACAGAAGGAAGTGATTTAAGATGAATGCGAATTAAAGACTCAAATGTTGATTAAGACAAAGAGAAGCAATCTGAGATAGTTTGAGCATGTAGAATGAATGAATAACTAGCAAAATAAATAAAAAATGCAAATATGAGAGAAAGGCATGGTGGAGGAAGACCAAGGATAGTAAGCGAGGATTTATGTAGTAAGTGGAAGAACAGTCAATAGTTTATTGTTTAATATTTTTGGTGGAGCAAACGCCATACCATCAGATGATGATAAGGAAATGGTACTCACAGGTGGTGGATGTGCAGGGGTCACACAATCGGCTGAGCTCTGCTGGTGCACCAGGACGCTGGAGCTTCGTTCGGGCTGAAGAGGTCGGTCGCGGTGAACGAAATTTTTTTTCTCACACACGCGTTGTTGAAGAGTATTGGTTGCTATTTGTCCTTTTGATCTGTTCGATGTCATCCGGATGACGGTCTTTGCCCAACTCTGTCTGTCGATGCGGTTTTGTTCCTCGCACTAAAATATTTTTAACTCGCGACAATACCATCTTTTTAACTCGCGACAATAACACGCGCGACAGGGCCGGGAGCAACGACAGAGCAGCCCAAGAGCAGAACAGTATTTTACGTCACGTTTTGGCGTGAACAATTTTAATATAAAGTTTTACATAGTTAATGCCGAAACCTTTGATAAAATTATGCATATTTCGTTTGAAAAAGGAAAATAAATAAAATGTTATTTAACGGTTAAACCCAAATTGTTAGAAATCCGTAACTGTACAACACCATAATAAAACCAGTATTTGTTTATGGAGCCGATTTTCGGACAATAATATTAAGTACTCTTAGAAACATGGCAATGTGAATGTTACTTAGCTCGTAACTAGAATATGCAGCAAATACGCGACCGCAAAGCAATACAGATATCTATTCCTTGATTTGAGGTTAGCATTTCCACTTAGCAAGCGGGCAACCCAGGTTTAATTTTTGCCAGATTCATTTCCAGTCTTGTTTTAATCTTAAGCCATTTAACATCATGATTTACAGTAAATTATATACTGCTTACCATAGAATTTTTTAGTGTTTTTAAATAATTTTATGGCCTTTTGCAACGAAAACACTTTTAGAATTTCAACTGTGTAATTTTATTTGTATAATCGTTGAATTACATTGAAGTATAATATTAAAAGTATTATAGAAGTAGTAATGACGATGATGTCAACATCGTAGTGGCTTTAAGAATAATGATTGCTGCCTCGAATATGACGTCCTATTTAAAGCAAAGATAACCATACGCATGACCCTTCGATAGATTAAGAAGGAATTTTTCGGGATTGTTATCGATACCCTTAAGGTCAAATCGATATCAGGCGATTTATCTGAATGTATCGTTCGCTGCTTACTTCCATTTAGTGATATGAAATATTTATTAAATTTGGATATATCGCAGCTCGTGATAATTCAGACAGATGATAAATTTAAACATAATACATTGAGTTAAGTTTGACATACACGTGATAACACTAATATTTATAGGTTCTAGATTACATAGTACAGATATGGTTAGCTTAACATTGGTTTGCATGATAATTTATAATACTTATTGGAAGGGGATACGAGTATATGATAAGATTAGCATATTACCATTGGTAGGGATACATTATAACAACAATAAAATAGCACTATATAAAACTCCGTCTAACAAAACGTTGCAGCAAATTTAAATTGCCGAATGTCTTGGAACTTCTTAGTCGTACGAGCTTTGGGTTTGATCTGTCAAAACTGTGTACTTGTTAAACACAAACAACGTGCAACAGCTTGAACATCATAAAACAATACAACCACAAGCATCTTTCATCCACATGATAGCTGACAATCATACTCGATTACAAGAAATTACCTAACGTACATGATTTTGCATATATCATATAAGATTTGGGTATATTTATTCGTGGGGGTAATAATTATAGTTATGTGTGTTGGATCTGTTTTGCAAATATACGGTCAAAGGTTAAATTTCAACTAGTTAACTATTATTGTGGTTTTGTGCATGTTGCATTTATATTTGTCCGCGGGTTATTATGATAGAAATTGAATGGGTTATTGCGAGAACAGCAGTAGTTATGAATGCTTTTTTAATTAAAAAAAGCAATGAAATGATCGATTTTTACATATTATATTTTATCATATGAGATGGTTTGGGCAAGTGGAATAAATAAATGAAGAAATATTAACAAAACAAATAAATAGTGCAAATGTGAGTTGAACGCATGATAGAGGAAGACCTAAAAAAAGTATGGTTGGATCAAGTAAATGATATTTAAAAAAAAAAAAAAAAGTTAGAAGTATAATAAATTACATAAGCTGTTTGAGAAGGTGCACGGATGTGGAAGATACAAAATTGGTGTTTTGAGATATGAAAGTAGGGCGCTTTGTCTATGCCTACCCCAGCAGGGAAAAGGGATGAGGAATCATATACTAAAAAATATTGTTGTAGGAGATTCTAATAAAAAAAACCGACGAACTGAGAAAAAGTGAAATTAACATACTCGTACAGTACCCGGCGGTAAGTCATACACCTCGGGCCATCGTGCGACAGAGACGACGCTCTACAAAGCCATGTGTATTACTTACTGTCGGATACTGGTATCCGGCGGTAAGTAATACATAATTAATACATATCGGGCCATCGTGCGACAGATACGACGTTCTACAAAGCAATGTGTATTACTTATCGCTGGGTACTGGTATCCGGCGTATAGTAATTCATAAGTAATACACATCGGCTCATCGTGCGACAGAGACGACGCTCTACAAAACCAAATGTATTACTTACCGCTGGGTACTGGCATCCGGCATTAAGTAATTCATAAGTAATACACATCGGACCATTTTTTACTCTATTAAACACTGTAATACCAGATATTCTGCCACTGTCACTCTCCTTTCAATAATATTAAGCCATGTGCAACATATTTGTACACGTATGTTGCCTGGTCAAGAGTTTCAAGGCAAGCTGACGTATAAATGAAAATTGATACTGCGCCCTTTCAGGAAAAATAACTGATAGAATCAGCTTGGATGTTTTCTTGAAATGTTTTGTGCAAAGAATGATTCTGCGTTTCAATATTTTTATTTCAGATTGTTAACTATAAGTATAAAAAATTAAAAATATTATTTTTTTGTGTTCGTACTTTCTTAAAACTAATAAAATAACAATACATACGAGGGTTGCTACTTAAGTTGTAACACAGACAAGTAAAAACAAATATTTATCATCAAAAATGGCTTAATTGTTTTTCAAAATACTCTCCATGAAGATCAATACACTTTTGCATGCGTTTGAACCAATTTTCGAAGCACTTTTTCCACTCCGAATGAGGTAACTTCAAAACATGCGTTTTGAACGCATCAACCGTTTCTTCAGGCGTCGAAAAACGTTGACCTCGCAATTTATTTTTGATGTTCTGGAATAAAAAGAAGTAACCGGGTGCCAAATCAGGGCTGTACGGCGGATTATCTATCAATTCGATGTTTTGAGTGCTCAAAAAGTAACTTGTTTGAGCCGATGTGTGAGAGCTCGCATTGTCGTGGTGGAGAATGATCCTTCTTCGGCGATTGGTTTTCCTCATTTCTCCGAACACTTCTGGCAAACAAATGAAAGTGTACCATTCAAAATTGACCGTACGACGTTCCACTAAAGGCACTGTTGCGGCATGACCATTTGTACCGAAGAAAAAAGCCACCATTTGCTTCGAAGTGTTTCGTGCGCGAACAACTTTTGTTGGATTTGGCTCGTCTTGAAAGACCCATACAGTCAACTGCTGTTTAGTTTCTGGCTCATATGCATAGATCCATGATTCGTCGCCTTTCACAATCTTATAGTTGTCTTTTGAAGCACCGCAATTGAATTTTTTCAACATTTATTTGGACCAATCGACACGAGCCTTTTTTTTTGAGCGATTGTCAAATTATGCGGTATCCAACGCGAACGCAACGCAATATTTTTGACGGCCAAATGTTCATGAAATATTGAATGTATGCAAGTGGAACTAATGCCCAAACATGCCTCAATCTCACGATAAGTCACATGACGATCTTGCAATATCAGTTCACGCACAGCATCGATGTTTTCTGGCACAACAACCGATTTTAGACAACCTTCACGAAATTCGTCCTGGAGCAAACTATGACCACGATTGAATTAGGAAAATCAGCGAAACACAGTGGCCCGGGATGGTGCTTCATCACCAAAAGTCGAAACGAGTTGATCGTCACACTGTTGTTGAGTCAGTCCACGTCGAAAATCATAAAAAAAAAATCGTACGAAAATGTTTAGGATTTAATTCCATTTTTGGCCGAGATGAATTTTTCAAGTCACTGTAAACAACACAAATAGCACTCGTATGACAAAACTTTCTGAGCATGTACACCATTAAAAACGTCAAACTTTACGATGCTGATTTGACGTATCTACACTAGTGTTGCCATATCTCAAAACGTAAGTAGCAGCCCTCGTATAAGTACTTGATCAAAATCTAGTTTCTCGTTATAGTTCATTTGATAAAAAAATGAATTATATTTCAAAGAATTTTTTGTTTTTAAGAAATATAACGAGTATTCGAGAGGGTCATTGCTGAAAAGTAGAGCACGATATTTGAACGATTAAATTATCGAAGTTGAAAAGCAATAAATTTGATTTAATTTTGGGTCTGCGAGCAAACAACAGAAATAGGACAGTACCCCGAAAATGGTTTTTCCAAAAACAAAGTCAATATATTTTCATCGACAATGAATATATATTTCATCGACAATGAATCAGCTACAAAGCTTTTGAGGCGATGAATTTGGATTCGGATAAATTTTCTAAAGTCTAATTTGGGATTTTATTGGTCTGTAAACTGGTTTGGTATCCCAACATTTCTGGGAAAATTATGAAGCAGGGTTATCACAAAATACAAAAATTGTGATAAACTGTTTTTTTTTACTTCTATTAAATTAACGCCATAATTCATAGTCACTGGTCATGTTGAGGGTCACAGAAGCAAAGGTAGATCAATTATGTGCCACAGCGAAGTGCTAAAGCGTGCTACGAACTTGTCATTGCCATAGATTCTGTGGATAGCTAAATGCTGGAAGGACCGAAGTAGAAAGTACGTTTGCGTTAAGTTACAACGCAGAAGAAGAAATTAACACAAAACAAGGTAAGTTTTAAACTCTTAATTTCTAGTCAGTAAAATAACTTGTTTCATTCCTGATTTTTCTTTTCCTTTCCTCTCCACTATCCCTTCCTTTTCTTTTGATTTATGATATCTCACTTTATATGAAAAATAATGTTCGGGTGACTGTCCGTCTTTGTGGGGTTCGTGGGCATACGCTCGCGTATGTGTTTAGGGATTACGTGGAGATGGATAGTCACCTGAATGAGTTATGCAACCATGTAAATTGCTTCATTTACTTTTGTCTGGTTGGTTGGAAGAGATTGCTACCTGGTAATAAGCCCACCAGATTGTATTTGCAATAAAAGAGTTAAATAAATAAAAAATAAATAAGTTTGTTAAACTTCAGTAATTATTTTCAATCCATGATTAGCGCTATAGCTAAAAATAAATTTGACTGCTTTCAGGCCTTGCCTATCTGCGACTCTTTTTCATCTCTTAGATACGGCACTCTGTTCCCACCCTAGGCATCCATTTCAATTTACATCCATCCACTTTATAACGGGCTAAAGGATGACTTAACGGGGTTTTTTCTATAGGTTCCTGGTGTTTAACGTGTTCCTCGCGGGAAGCACAAACGCCTGTGATCTGATCTGTAGCATTCCTTTATGTATTTTACGTAATTTTTAGTTTATTTCCTTTATTTAATGAGTCTCCTTAAGAGTAATGACTATTATTTATTATCAGAAAATTACTTGAATGTCATGTTTACTTGGTGGTGTTATCAAATATCAGTGGTTCTTAACAAAATACGCATTTAAACTTAGAAATTAAAAAAAACGCCGAAATTGTGTCGCGCACAGGATTCGTGGAATTTGATTTTTAACGCAGAGTACAGGTTAATTGTATGAAAATGCTTCTGATAGATAAATCTATCGAATAATTCGTTGGATTTTCTCCAACCAACCAGTAATTTTAAATGTTTTAAATGAAGACCATAAGGTTATTGGGTAATTACAATATTCGAAACTCTACACCAAAGACTATTTCACAAACAAATTGAAATTGGGTGTTTTATGAATCAAAAGTAGCTTTTTGAAATAACTGTATTAAGTGCTACATTGCTACATAAATGCTCACTTTGATGTGTGGAAGTGAATCTGTGTATCAAAAATTAATTATAAGAGAAGAAAAAAATATCTGTGGTTAAAATAATTGACACAGTAAATATTGATAAGAAAAAAAAGAACTTTGTTACAGCCGGACGTAATAAAGTTCGTAATAATAATGCTAAGAAAAAAAAAGAACTTTATTACAGCCGGACGTAATAAGAAGAATGACATGATTTGACCACATTAAGAGAATATCTTGTGAAAGGCTTGTGAGATAAATATATTATATATACACGTACAGTACCCGGCGGTAAATAATACCAACATCCTCATTAATGGATAGTTACATCACACTCCTTACGTATGTACGTACCCGGCGGTAAGTAATACACATTGGGCTTAAGAAAGAGACTGTCGGGCATAATCGGCAAACTTCGGCTTTGTAGAGCGTCGTCTCTGTCATTCGTACACGTGCTCCGTCGCTATTTGTCAGTTATTATGACCGTCATTGTGTGACAGAGACGACGCTTTACAAAGCTAAAGTTAGCCGATTATGGCCGACAGTCTCTTTCGTAAGCCCGATGTATATTACTTACCGCCGGGTACTTGTATGTCTAAAATGAAAGGAGAGTTAGAAAGAGCTAGACCGAGGAAAGACTTGAAATATACATAAAAGGTTTTGTGAATTGAGAGACAAGAAGATTCGTCCTGTCTGTTTATCTCGAAAGGGACATGACTTGATGGTTATTATATATTAAATTGAATGTTCGTTGAAGAAATCTAGAATGTTTATGAATATTTATTAATTAACCAAATTATTGATTGATATTTTTTTGTTACACACATACATATATACCATTACGCCATTTTTCTGTCAGGGTAGGCAGAGAGGACAGAACGACATTTTCTGCCATGATATGGTTATGCTTACTGAAAATGAAGGCGATATGATAAGTAAACTACGAGTATATGAGTGATGCCTAGTTAATGGTTTGAAAACGAATGAAGCGAAATCTAAGGTTTTGGTTATAGAAAGAAGTCTGGCAAAAAGTGTATGCAATGCACAGGTTAATGAAAAAAAACAGGTTGACGAGTTCTTTTATTTGGACAGTATGTTCACGTGTGAAGGACGAGTTGAAAGGGACATTGAAATAAGTGTAGCGACAGGGAATAAGGTAAACGGAGCTCTTAATGTTATATACAATAACCATGCAATATTAACACTAGCAAAAATGACAATACATAATAGTGTGTTGGTGCCTAGCTTGAAGTATGGAAGTGAAACTTGGACTAAGCAGAATAAAGACAATGCTGTAAAGTTGCATGCACTCAGGTAAATTTGTGGAGTGTCAATGTTTGAAAGAAGGCGGAATGAAGACATTAGAAATTAATGCATGACTAAAATTTATGTTTTAAGTAAGATGCAGAGACGAGTTTTAAAATAGTTTGGACATGTCGAGAGAATAAACAATGAAAAAATGACTAAGCGAATATTCAAGTCAGAAGTATGAGTATAAGGTGTGCGTGGAAGAGGTAGGAAAACATGGCTGAGTTAAATTGACCGGATTTTCGAATAAGGTAAAGTGAGAAGAAGAAATAATAGAAGATTGTGCATGACGCTACGTATGAATGTGGAGAAGGCGAAAGTTGTCTGCGTGGATAGAAAAATGATGATGATCTGTTCTCTCTGCCCATGGACACGGTGTTATATTATGTACGAGTATGTTCAAATTATAGTTGATTTTATACTATTTAATTTTTGTTTTTACTATATACAACATCGCAGGTTTTTCGTGGATGTTTGCCAACACCCTGCTAAAGCTAATGGTTCCAAAACCATTAATCTTTGTCGCGTCACACCTGTTTATCCATGCTCATAAAAATAAAAAGTTTGTGACGCGCATCATTCAAATGGAAATTGAAACAGGGGTTCTTTTTAAGGCTTTCCAGAAATAAACTCACAAATTGATAATAAATCAATCTATTCTCGATAAAACAAAACATCTAATAAATATTTATATCAAACAAGATATTCCTTTACGTCATAAGACATTCTTATTTTTTTAATCTCCAACTTCACGATGATTTGGACATGTGCAGAGAATAAAATAATGTAATGTTTCAACAAAACATGTGTAAACAGAACATCTTATATATGTCAATTTCAAACAAGTTTTTCCTTTAAATCATTTGCATAACTTTTCCCTTTCTGGGCTAAAAAAATCCGCGCGTTGTGTATTCAATACACATGTAAAAATGAGCGATTTAAAATCCTAAAAATAATAATATTCATAGCCAATCGCTTAAATTAATTAAATTTGAAGTCGAAAGTGATAATAATTGAAATTTAATTGCTGAAAACATGAAAAAAACATCGGCCGAGGTTCACAAAACGGGCGAAGAGACCACCTCAAATGGATACCCGCGAGCTACTGAAGCGAGAGAAGCGAACGAACTGAGATTCTATTTCTTGCGTTCCCATAAACCGAAGTAGAGTGAGAATGAAACGTGAAAAGCGTCGCTTCCTCACCCATTGCGATTTTTTTAGAATGAATATACCTACGTCACACACTGGCACACGTTTGATTGTATTGGTGAATTTATTCCCGAGTTTTACGAAATATCTCTGATGTGGCCGATAAGTGATAATTAATATTAATATTATTTTTTTCATTCAATGCGTAAACGTATTATGGAGGAATACCTAAAATCTGAACCCAGTATTTATTATATTTATAGAGATATTAAAGTGTTTAGAAGCAATGCGTACTAGTAAGGATGTGGGCTGAAAAACATCTGGTGTCCCCGTGGCTGGGTTCGCCCTATATTGGTGGGGTGTATCTTGGCCGAGATGATGTTATTAGATGAGCCCAGAACTTTTGATAGCTTCTGTATTTAATGTATTATCTGCAATGTGTTTTAGAAGTGTTATTTAAATATAATCTGTACATACTGATTGATATCAATAAATCTATTATTTATTTATTTATTTATTTACACATCACAGGACAGGAAGGGTTAACGAGACTGCACATTAACCGGGGCAGTTAAAAAAATTTATTACGTTGGTGGCACAAATAGTTCTAGTTTTGGTGGATTACCTATATAAAAAATGTTTTAAAAATAATAAAAAATCCCAGTTAATTAATTTAATCGACCCCGGGTTGTAGAGAGTCTATTGTTTTTAAATATTAATTTAATCCCTTCGTGCGGCGTATCAACACTAGGTGTACTATACTATGTGGCTTAGTTAGCAAGACGCTTGACTAGACGCTTGTGTTCGATTTCCGATGGTATCAAAAAAAAAAGATGTAAAAATATTACCCCAGTCTAGTAAGAATTCCTTTTCTAATAATGTATCTTTACGCGCATAAGTGTTACATACATGTGCAATGACGAACTGTGAGTTACGTGCCTACTCCAATCAAATTACGTCATGCGATTCTTCAATACTTCTCATGTTTTTTTTCTTCACATTAACTTAGTACTTGCCTTTGTAGTTATACATACGACTACCTTCGCACGATTAACTGTCTGGCCTTTAGCGACTTAGGGTAGATTAACAAGTTCTATAGTTTGTTGACTCCTTTAATTTATAAAGGTATTCTGCAGTATAAATAAGTTAATTTGTCTTTTATTTTAATAAATCATACCTGTCTGTCGTATCTGAGCTTTTATCGCAATCACCACTATCCTTTTCACCCTCCAGTCTACCACCAGAAGAGGAGGGACTCCCCTCGAGGACTGCTCTTTCATCAAAGTGTGACTTTATCTTATTTTCATACAAGAGTACGATCGCACCATAAGGTAACTTAACCCATTTCCAGAGACACTGTAAGTATAGGCGGGATAAGTATACCCAAAAAAGTACTGTTTTTTAATTATTTTTTTTTATTATTATTTTTGATCTTAGAGTATTAAGCGCAACCCTGAAATAACATAATTAAATAGAGATATTAATAATTCACCGAGGCTGGTCGGCGCTACGGTAATCTCTCATACTATAATTTCATATTTCAGGAATTCAAATGGGCCAACTATTCTCATCTGCTTAACCTGGACAATTTAAGGGTAACTAAATTCACCTTTCTGATGAATTTTCAGTGATTCTTTAAAAAGATTAACATTAATATTTTAAATTGTTAGAAAACGCATGTTAATTTTTAATGAAGCCACACCTTTTGCTAACCAATATGAGAACGCTCTTTTCGAAATTATCCCCTCCTTTTGCGAGTGTTACAGTTTCAATTGAATGAAATACATAATATTAGCTAAACTTACTACATACGTAACACGTGTACTGTCATAGTTACGGTTTAATGGGTATTATTTTATTAATGTCATAGTTGAATGAATGTGAGAAATATAAGCAAGATTCACATACTGTCTCTATTGTACAATATCCTCAACTGTCCCGCTGCGCCCTCTTATCTCGCCGAAAGTATTCAGCGTCTTTTCAATCATAGACTTGAGCTACGAGATTGTTTTTTGGTCGCCCCGGTTCACCGTTTTATTTTTTTACGTCGTCTTTAACTGTTCATGCAGTGAGACTCTGGAACTAGTTACAAACCAATGTTAGACTCGCTCCGTTCTTGACACGCTTTAAGAAACGACTAAAAAACTCTTGTGTCAAGTCAGTAATTACATGTTTCATTCTTGATTTTTCTTTCCTCTCCACCATCTCTTTCTTTTCTTTTGATTGATGATATGTCATTTTTACTTTGCATATTGTTTGTAAACTCTGTATAGATTTAAATACTTTTTGCGACCATGTTACATCCTTTATTTACTTTTGTCTTGCTGGTTTAAACATATTGCCACCTGGCAATACGCCCACTAGGTTGTTTTGAAAATGAAGCGTAACATTTATAAATAAATAATTGAATATTTTTATTTTCAAATATTATTTGACAACGTCACTTTTTTATATGATTATCAAACAAAATTATAATGACATACTCTGTATTATCTGTATTATTTAAAAATAAACGAATACACTGTTACACATAAACAAAAAATAAAACAAAACGGAAGAGCAGTTTATCATGAGTGATAATGTTTATCAATAGTGATAATCTTCTAATATTCATAGAATTAACACTCAATTATTAGATTCACATATTACTCGGTCTCAATTAATACTGTTGATATGTAAAGAAATTTGGTTTCAATGGTTTATATCATAGGTTCGCAACGTGGGCGATAACGCCCCCTTTTGGGCGTTTGAGACTTTCAGGGGAGCAGTAGAAGATCCAGAGAAAATTAGGGGGCGTTGAGATGGCACAGAGGGCGTGGGCAGATTAAAAAAATAAAGTCTAAAAAAGAAAAAAAAAACACGCTAATCACGTACTAACTAAAGTAAACTTAAATATTGGCTAATTTTTGTTATTGTATGTATTTTAATCATTTTTATCACGTGTGCGAAAATTCACATATTTCGGTAGTTCGGGAAGTGGATGCAAATTGAACTTAAAGATTCCATTACATTCAGATCTACATGATATAACAAAAATTATTTCAGATTTGAATTAAACATTTTCAAATCTTCCAATTTCACGTGAAATATCTCATATATAAATACAGGTACAGTTAACAAAAGCCCGTAAATAAAAAATAGTAAAAAATATGCTTGTTACAATTCAGTTATAACTAGTTTTTGTTAAATAACGTGATTTTTGCAATCCTGCAAGAATTGACAGTATTATCAGTGCTTGTTCTAACCCGCACTCTGCTCCCGCATCACCCTTGCCCCCGCGCTTTACTTCCGCGCCGGGTGTTAAAAACGAGTCATTGCATGTTTATCTTATTCCTGTCGATGCGTGTTATATGTCTCCAACCTATATAAAGGCAGTGATTGTTCATTTTATTTTCATTAGCATTATCGCGCGCAATTGATGACAGGGTTTTAAAAGTTGATCTTTTCACTACGACTACTCACGTATCTGTCAAGTAAAAACCATGTCGGAAGCAAAAAACAGAGACGGCAGTATAGTGTGGATTATATTAAATACGGATTTATCGAAAATTGCACAAATCAATCATTGCTAATGTGCCTTATTTGTCAAAAAACATTTTCAAGTAAAGCGATGAAGCCTTCTAGGCTTCAAGATCATTTTAATAAAATACACCCGGATAAGAAAGACAAAGATGTGACCTATTTTCAAGACATGAGAAAAAGAATTACGAAATTCAGTCAACTATATCAAAACTTTTTTCATCAGCTTCTAATAAGACGATGACGGACTTCGAGCTTCGTGCAATATCTCATTGTTGATTTCTAAAACAGGCAAACCATCATAGAATTATTGGGGAAGATTTAATTTGACCAGCAGTAGAATAAGTAATAACCACTGTGCTCCATACACCAGCTGCAGATATTATCCAAAAAATTCCTTTGAGCAATAGTTCTGTGCAAAGACGAATTGATGAGATGGCTAAAAACATTAAAGAATCATTGCGCAATCATCTGCAGACTTGTCCATTTTCAATTCAACTGGATGAGTGCACTATACCAACCATTGAAACATTGTTATTGTCATACGTGAGGTTTATCAAAGATGAGAAAATATGTCAAGAACTATTGTTTGCTACCAATTTGAAAACAGATACAAAAGGAGACACCATATTTAATACATTGGAAAACATTAGTCCCAAACGTCCAAATTTCAATATTTTGCATCAATATTTCCAAGTTAAAAATCAATTTTATTACTTTTGATTTACAAAATACCAATTGTTCGAACAAAAATGCTAGAATTGTAATGAATCAAGACAAAAGTGTAGTAGAAACGCATTGACGTTGATTTAGGACATAAAACGTTTAAACGTCATGCATTTATTAGTAATATATGGAATTATTACACTTTTTACTCAAAAACTGCTATTGAGGACCAAGGTTCGAATATTTGTACAAGATAATCATAGAATTTTTGTTTGTTCCACGTGTTTTCACGTTTTTTGTCCATTGTGTCAATTGTGATATAAAACTTCTAAACCTCCTCACAGAGTATTTGTGAGTAATATACGGAAATTTTACACTTTCCACTCAAAAAACTGCCATTGACGACCAAGTTTACACGAATATGTGTACAAAATCACATCAGAATTATGGTAAGTTCTACGTTTTTTCATGTTTTTTGTCCCAACCGTCCAATTTTGACAAATTTCAATATTTTGCGTTAATATTTCCAATTAAAAAATATATTTTATTACTTTTGACATACAAAATACCAATTTTTCGTACACACATGCTAGAATTAAAATAATCAAGACACAAATGATGTAGAAACGCATTGACGTTGATTTAGGACATAAAACGGTTAAATCTCATACATTTTTGTTAGTAATATATGGAAATTTCACCCTTTTTACTAAAAAAACTGCAATTGACGACCCAGGTTACGAATATATGTACCAAATCATCACAGGATTATAGTTTGTTCAACGTGTTTTCATGTTTTTTGTCCTGAGAGACCAATTTGGCCAAATTTCAATGTTTTGCGTCAATATTTCCAAGTAAACAAATCAATTTTATTACTTTTGAATAACAAAATACTATTTTTCGTACAAACATGCTTAAATTATAATGAATCAAGACAAAAGTGTAGTACAAACGCATTGACGTTGATCTGGGACATAAAACGTTTAAACCTCATACATTTGTTAGTAATATATGGAAACTTGACACTTTTTACTCAAAAAACTGCAATTGACGACCAAGATTACGAATATATGTACAAAATCATCACACTATTATTGTTTGTTCCACGTGTTTTCATGTTTTTTATTCCAAGCGTCCAATTTGGCCAAATTTCAATGTTTTGCGTCAATATTTCCAAGTGAAAAATCAATTTTATTACTTTTGACTTACAAAATACCAATTTTTCGTAAAAACATGCTTGAATTATAATGAATTAAGACAAAAGTGTAGTAGAAACGCATTGGCGTTGATTTAGGACATAAAACGTATAAACCTCATACATTTGTTAGTAATATATGGCAATTTCACACTTTTTACTCAAAAAACCGCAATGGATGACCAAGCTTTCGAATATATGTAGAAAATCATCGCAGAATTATTGTTTGTACCACGTGTTTCGATGTTTTTTGTACCAAACGTCCAATTTTACCAAATTTCAATGTTTTGCGTCAATATTTCCAAGCAAAATATCCATTTTATTACTTTTGACTTACAAAACACCAATTTTTCGTACAAACATTCTTGAATTATAATGAATCAAGACAAAAGTTTAGTACAAACGCATTGACGTTGATTTAGGACATAAAACGTATTAACCTCATCATACATTTCTTAGTAATATATGGAAACTTCACACTTTTACTCAAAAAACTGCAATTGATGACCCAGGTTACGAATATATGTACAAAATCGTCACAGAATTTTTGTTTGTTCTAAGTGTTTCGATGATTTTTGTCCCAAACGTCAAATTTTGCCAATTTTTGAATATTTTGCGTCAATATTTCCAATTAAAAAATCAATTTTCTTACTTTTGACTTACAAAATACAAATTTTTCGTACAAACATGCTTGAAACATAATGAATCAAGACAAAAGTGTAGTAGAAACGCATTGACGTTGATTTGGGATATAAAATGTCTAAACATCATACATTTGTTAATAATATATGGAAATTTCACAATTTTAACTCAAAAAACTCCGACGACCGAGGTTACGACAATATGTACAAAATCATCGTAGAATTACTGTTTGTTCTACGTGTTTCTAGGTTTTTAGTCCCAAACGTCCAATTTTGCCAAATTTTGAATATTTTGCGTCAATACTTCCAAGTAAAAAATCAATTTGATTACTTTCGTCTTACAAAATACCCATTTTTTGTATAGATATGCTTGAATTATAATGAATCAAGACAAAAGTGTAGAAGAAACGCATTGACGTTGATTTAAGACATAAAACGTATAAACCTCATACATTTTTTAGTAATACAAGTATACGGTAACTTCACACTTTTTACTCAAAAAACTGAAAATGACGACCGAGGTCACGAATATATGTACAAAATCATCACAGAATTACTGATTTTTCTACGTGTTGTCAGGTTTTTGGGCCCAAACGTCCAATTTTGCCCAAATTTTGAAATTTTGCGAAAATATTTCCAAGTTAGAAATCAATTTGATTACTTTCGACTTACAAAATACCAATTTCTCGTACAGACATGCTTGAATTATAATGAATCAAGACAAAAGTGAAGTAGAAACGCATTGACGTTGATTAAGGACATAAAATGTATAAAGCACATATATTTGTTAGTAATATTTGGAAACTTCACACTTTTTACACAAAAAACTGCAATTGACGACCGAGGTTACGAATATATGTACAAAATCATGACATCATTTTTATTGTTCTACGTGTTTTGATGTTTTTTGTCCCATTTTGCCAAATTTTGAATATTTTGCGTCAATATTTCCAATAAAAAAATCAATTTTATTACTTTTGACTTACAAAATACAAATTTTTCGTAAGAACATGCTTGAAATAAAATGAATCAAGACAAAAGTGTAGTAGACACGCATTGACGTTGATTTGGGACATAAAACGTATAAACCTCAAACATTTGTTAGTAATATATGGAAACTTCACACTTTTTACTCAAAAAACTGCAATTGACGACCGAGGTTACGACAATATGTACAAAATCATCGTAGAATTACTGTTTGTTCTACGTGTATTAATTTTTTTGTCCCAAACGTCCAATTTTGCCAAATTTTGAATATTTTGCGTCAATATTTCGAATTAAAAAATCAATTTTATTACTTTTGACTTACAAAATACAAAATTTTCGTCCAAACATGCTTGAAACATAATGAATCACGACAAAAGTGTAGTAGAAACGCATTGACGTTGATTTAGGACATAAAACGTATAAACCTCAAACATTTTTTAGTAATACAAGTATACGGAAACGACCCAGGTTACGAATAAGTGTACAAAATCATCACAGAATTACTGGTTTTTCTACGTGTTTTCATGTTTTTTGTCCCAAACGTCCAATTTTGCCAAATTTTGAATATTTTGGGTCAATATTTCCAAGTAAAATATCAATTTGATTACTTTCGACTTACAAAAGACCAATTTTTCGTACAGACATGCTTGAATTATAATGAATCAAAACAAAAGTTTAGTTGAAACGCATTGACGTTTATTAGGGACATAAAACGTATAAAGCTCATACATTTGTTAGAAATATACGGAAACTTCACACTTTTTACTCAAAAAACTGCAATTGACCACCGAGGTTACGAATATATGTACAAAATCATGGTAGAATTACTGTTTGTTCTACGTGTTTTCATGTTTTTTGTCCCGAACGTCCAATTTTGCCAAATTTGGATAGTTTGCGTCAATATTTCCAAGTAAAAATCAATTTGATTTCTTTCGACTTACAAAATACCAATTTTTTGCAAAGACATGCTTGAATTATAATGAATCAAGACAAAAGTGAAGTAGAAACGCATTGACGTTGATTTAGGACATAAAACGTATAAACCTCAAACATTTGTTACTAATATATGGAAACTTAACACTTTTGACTCAAAAAACTGCAATTGACGACCGAGGTTACGAATATATGTACAAAATCATCGTAGAATTACTGTTTGTTCTACGTGTTTTCATGTTTTTTGTCCCGAACGTCCCATTTTGCCAAATTTGGATATTTTGCGTCAATATTTCCAAGTAAAAAATCAATTTGATTTCTTTCGACTCACAAAATACCAATTTTTCGTAAAGACATGCTTGAATAATAATGAATCAAGACAAAAGTGAAATAGAAACGCATTGACGTTGATTTAGGACATAAAACGTATAAACCTCAAACATTTGTTAGTAATATATGGAAACTTCACACTTTTTACTAAAAAAACTGCAATTGACGACCGAGGTTACGAATATATGCACAAAATCATCATAGAATGATTGTTTGTTCTACATGTTGTCAGGTTTTTGGTCCCAAACGTCCAATTTTGCCTAATTTTGAATATTTTGCGTGAATATTTTCAAGTTAAAAATCAATTTGATTACTTTCGACTTACAAAATACCAATTTTTCGTACAGACATGCTTGAATTATAATGAATCAAGACAAAAGTGTAGTAGAAACGCATTGACGTTGATTTAGGGCATAAAACGTATAAACCTCATACTTTTGTTAATAATATATGGAAATTTCACACTTTCTACTCAAAAAACTGCAATTGACGACCGAGGTTACGACTATATGTATAAAATCATCGTAGAATTACTGTTTGTTCTACGTGTTTTAATGTTTTTTGTCCCAAACGTCCAATTTTGCCAAATTTTGAATATTTTGCGTCAATATTTCCAATTAAAAAATCAATTTTATTACTTTTGACCTCCAAAATGCAAATTTTTCGTCCAAACATGCTTGAAACATAATGAATCAAGACAAAAGTGTAGTAAAAACGCATTGACGTTGCTTTGGGACATAAAACGTCTAAACCTCATACATTTGTTACGATATATGGAAATTTCACACTTTTAACTCAAAAAACTCCAATTGACGACCGAGGTTACGACAATATGTACAAAATCATCGTAGAATTACTGTTTGTTCTACATGTATTAATTTTTTTTTGTCCCAAACGTCCAATTTTGCCAAATTTTGAATATTTTGCGTCAATATTTCGAATTAAAAAATCAATTTTATTACTTTTGACTTACAAAATACAAAATTTTCGTCCAAACATGCTTGAAACATAATGAATCACGACAAAAGTGTAGAAGAAACGCATTAACGTTGATTTAGGACATAAAACGTATAAACCTCATACATTTTTTAGTAATACAAGAATACGGAAACTTCACACTTTTTACTCAAAAAACTGCAATGGACGACCCAGGTTACGAATATATGTACAAAATCATCACAGAATTACTGTTTGTTCTACGTGTTTTCATGTTTTTTGTCCCAAACGTCCAATTTTGCCAAATTTTAAATATTTTGGGTCAATATTTCCAAGTAAAAAATCAATTTGATTACTTTCGACTTACAAAAGACCAATTTTTCGTACAGACATGCTTGAATTATAATGAATCAAAACAAAAGTTTAGTTGAAACGCATTGACGTTGATTTGGGGCATAAAACGTATGAAGCTCATACATTTGTTAGTAATATACGGAAACTTCACACTTTTTACTCAAAAAACTGCAATTGACCACCGAGGTTACGAATATGTGTACAAAATCATGGTAGAATTACTGTTTATTCTACGTGTTTTCATGTTTTTTGTCCCGAACGTCCAATTTTGCCGAATTTGGATATTTTGCGTCAATATTTCCAAGTAAAAAATCAATTGGATTACTTTTGACTTACAAAATACCAATTTTTCGTACAGACATGCTTGAATTATAATTATTCATGACAAAAGTGAAGTAGAAACGCATTGACGTTGATTTAGGACATAAAACGTGTAAACCTCAAACATTTGTTAGTAATATATGGAAACTTAACACTTTTAATTCAAAAACCTCCAATTGATGACCGAGGTTACGACAATATGTACAAAATCATCGTAGAATTTCTCTTGGTTCTACGTGTTTTCATGTTTTTTGTCTCGAACGTCCAATTTTGCCAAATTTGGATATTTTGCGTCAATATTTCCAAGTAAAAATCAATTTGATTTCTATCGACTTACCAAATACCAATTTTTCGCAAAGACATGCTTGAATAATAATGAATCAAGACAAAAGTGAAGTAGAAACGCATTGACGTTGATTTAGGACATAAAACGTATAAACCTCAAACATTTGTTAGTAATATATGGAAAGTTCACACTTTTTACTCAAAAAACTGCAATTGACGACCGAGGTTACGAATATATGCACAAAATCATCATAGAATGATTGTTTGTTCTACATGTTGTCAGGTTTTTTGTCCCGAACGTCCCATTTGGCCAAATTTGGATATTTTGCGTCAATATTTCCAAGTAAAAAATCAATTTGATTTCTTTCGACTTACAAAATACCAATTTTTCGTAAAGACATGCTTGAATAATAATGAATCAAGACAAAAGCGAAGTAGAAACGCATTGACGTTGATTTAGGACATAAAACGTATAAACCTCAAACATTTGTTAGTAACATATGGAAACTTCACACTTTTTACTCAAAAAACTGCAATTGACGACCGAGGTTACGAATATATGTACAAAATCATCGTAGAATTACTGTTTGTTCTACGTGTTTTCATGTTTTTTGTCCCGAACGTCCAATTTGCCAAATTTTGAATATTTTGCGTCAATATTTCGAATTAAAAAATAAATTTTATTACTTTTGACTTACAAAACTCAAAATTTTCGTCCAAACATGCTTGAAACATAATGAATCACGACAAAAGTGAAGTAGAAACGCATTGACGTTGATTTAGGACATAAAACGTATAAACCTCAAACATTTGTTAGTAATATATGGAAACTTCACACTTTTTACTTAAAAAAATGCAATTGACGACCGAGGTTACGACAATATGTACAAAATCATCGTAGAATTACTGTTTGTTCTACGTGTTTTAATTTTTTTTGGTCCCAAACGTCCAATTTTGCCAAATTTGGATATTTTGCGTCAATATTTCCAAGTAAAAAATCAATTGGATTACTTTTGACTTACAAAATACAAATTTTTCGTCCAAACATGCTTGAAACATAATGAATCACGACAAAAGTGTAGTAGAAACGCATTGACGTTGATTTAGGACGTAAAACGTATAAACCTCATACATTTTTTAGTAATACAAGTATACGGAAACTTCAGACTTTTTACTCAAAAAACTGCAATGGACGACCCAGGTTACGAATATATGTACAAAATCATCACAGAATTACTGGTTTTTCTACGTGTTTTCATGTTTTTTGTCCCAAATGTCCAATTTTGTCAAATTTTGAATATCTTGGGTCAATATTTCCAAGTAAAACATCAATTTGATTACTTTCGACTTACAGAAGACCAATTTTTCGTACAGACATGCTTGAATTATAATGAATCAAAACAAAAGTTTAGTTGAAACGCATTGACGTTGATTTGGGACATTAAACGTATTAACCTCAAACATTTGTTAGTAATATATGGAAACTTGACACTTTTTAATCATAAAACTGCAATTGACGACCGAGGTTACGAATATATGTACAAAATTATCGTAGAATTACTGTTTGTTCTACGTGTTTTCATGTTTTTTGTCCCGAACGTCCAATTTTGCCAAATTTGGATATTTTGCGTCAATATTTCCAAGTAAAAAATCAATTTGATTACTTTCGACTCACAAAATACCAATTTTTCGTACAGACATGCTTGAATTATAATTAATCAAGACAAAAGTGAAGTAGAAACGCATTGACGTTGATTTAGGACATAAAACGTATAAACCTCAAACATTTATTAGTAATATATGGAAATTTCACACTTTTAACTCAAAAAACTGCAATTGACGACCGAAGTTACGACAATATGTACAAAACCATCGTAGAATTACTGTTCGTTCTACGTGTTTTCATGTTTTTTGTCCCGAACGTCCCATTTTGCCAAATTTGGATATTTTGCGTCAATATTTCCAAGTAAAAAATCAATTTGATTTCTTTCGACTTACAAAATACCAATTTTTCGTAAAGACATGCTTGAATAATAATGAATCAAGACAAAAGTGAAGTAGAAACGCATTGACGTTGATTTAGGACATAAAACGTATAAACCTCAAACATTTGTTAGTAATATATGGAAACTTCACACTTTTTACTCAAAAAACTGCAATTGACGACCGAGGTTACGAATATATGCACAAAATCATCATAGAATGATTGTTTGTTCTACATGTTGTCAGGTTTTTGGTCCCAAACGTCCAATTTTCCCTAATTTTGAATATTTTGCGTGAATATTTTCAAGTTAAAAATCAATTTGATTACTTTCGACTTACAAAATACCAATTTTTCGTACAGACATGCTTGAATTATAATGAATCAAGACAAAAGTGTAGTAGAAACGCATTGACGTCGATTTGGGACATAAAACGTCTAAACCTCATACATTTGTTAATAATATATGGAAATTTCACACTTTTAACTCAAAAAACTCCAATTGACGACCGAGGTTACGACAATATGTACAAAATGATCGTAGAATTACTGTTTGTTCTACGTGTTTTAATTTTTTTTAATTCCCAAACGTCCAATTTTCCCAAATTTTGAATAATTTGGGTCAATATTTCGTACAGACATGCTTGAATTATAATGAATCAAAACAAAAGTTTAGTTGAAACGCATTGACGTTGATTTGGGGCATAAAACGTATGAAGCTCATACATTTGTTATTCATATACGGAAACTTCACACTTTTTACTCAAAAAACTGCAATTGACCACCGAGGTTACGAATATGTGTACAAAATCATGGTAGAATTACTGTTTGTTCTACGTGTTTTCATGTTTTTTGTCCCGAACGTCCAATTTTGCCAAATTTGGATATTTTGCGTCAATATTTCCAAGTAAAAAATCAATTGGATTACTTTTGACTTACAAAATACCAATTTTTCGTACAGACATGCTTGAATTATAATTATTCATGACAAAAGTGAAGTAGAAACGCATTGACGTTGATTTAGGACATAAAACGTATAAACCTCAAACATTTGTTAGTAATATATGGAAACTTCACACTTTTTACTCAAAAAACTGCAATTGACGACCGAGGTTACGAATATATGTACAAAATCATCGTAGAATTACTGTTTGTTCTACGTGTTTTCATGTTTTTTGTCCCGAACGTCCAATTTTGCCAAATTTTGAATATTTTGCGTCAATATTTCGAATTTAAAAATAAATTTTATTACTTTTGACTTACAAAACACAAAATTTTCGTCCAAACATGCTTGAAACATAATGAATCACGACAAAAGTGAAGTAGAAACGCATTGACGTTGATTTAGGACATAAAACGTATAAACCTCAAACATTTGTTAATAATATATGGAAATTTCACACTTTTTACTCAAAAAACTGCAATTGACGACCAAGGTTACGACTATATGTACAAAATCATCGTAGAATTACTGTTTGTTCTACGTGTTTTAATGTTTTTTGTCCCAAAATTCCCATTTTGCCAAATTTTTAATATTTTGCGTCAATATTAAGTAAAAAATTCCAAGTAAAAAATCTATTTTATTACTTTTGACTTACAAAATACCAATTTTTCGTACAAACATGCTTGAAACATAATGAATCAAGACAAAAGTGTAGTAGAAACGCATTGACATTGATTTGGGACATAAAACGTCTAAACCTCATACATTTGTTAATAATATATGGAAATTTCACACTTTTAACTCAAAAAACTCCAATTGACGACCGAGGTTACGACAATATGTACAAAATCATCGTAGAATTACTGTTTGTTCTACGTGTTTTAATTTTTTTTCGTCCCAAACGTCCAATTTTGCCAAATTTTGAATATTTTGCGTCAATATTTCCAATTAAAAAATCAATTTTATTACTTTTGACCTCCAAAATACAAATTTTTCGTCCAAACATGCTTGAAACATAATGAATCAAGACAAAAGTGTAGTAGAAATGCATTGACGTTGCTTTGGGACATAAAACGTCTAAACCTCATACATTTGTTACGATATATGGAAATTTCACACTTTTAACTCAAAAAACTCCAATTGACGACCGAGGTTACGACAATATGTACAAAATCATCGTAAAATTACTGTTTGTTCTACATGTATTAATTTTTTTTTGTCCCAAACGTCCAATTTTGCCAAATTTTGAATATTTTGCGTCAATATTTCGAATTAAAAAATCATTTTGATTACTTTCGACTCAGAAAATACCAATTTTTCGTACAGACATGCTTGAATTATAATTAATCAAGACAAAAGTGAAGTAGAAACGCATTGACGTTTATTTAGGACATAAAACGTATAAACCTCAAACATTTATTACTAATATATGGAAACTTAACACTTTTTACTCAAAAAACTGCAATTGACGACCGAGGTTACGAATATATGTACAAAATCATCATAGAATGACTGTTTGTTCTACGTGTTTTCATGTTTTTTGTCCCGAACGTCCCATTTTGCCAAATTTGGATATTTTGCGTCAATATTTCCAAGTAAAAAATCAATTTGATTTCTTTCGACTTACAAAATACCAATTTTTCGTAAAGACATGCTTGAATAATAATGAATCAAGACAAAAGTGAAGTAGAAACGCATTGACGTTGATTTAGGACATAAAACGTATAAACCTCAAACATTTGTTAGTAATATATGGAAACTTCACACTTTTTACTCAAAAAACTGCAATTGACGACCGAGGTTACGAATATATGCACAAAATCATCATAGAATGATTGTTTGTTCTACATGTTGTCAGGTTTTTGGTCCCAAACGTCCAATTTTGCCTAATTTTGAATATTTTGCGTGAATATTTTCAAGTTAAAAATCAATTTGATTACTTTCGACTTACAAAATACCAATTTTTCGTACAGACATGCTTGAATTATAATGAATCAAGACAAAAGTGTAGTAGAAACGCATTGACGTTGATTTAGGGCATAAAACGTATAAACCTCATACTTTTGTTAATAATATATGGAAATTTCACACTTTTTACTCAAAAAACTGCAATTGACGACCGAGGTTACGACTATATGTATAAAATCATCGTAGAATTACTGTTTGTTCTACGTGTTTTAATGTTTTTTGTCCCAAAATTCCCATTTTGCCAAATTTTTAATATTTTGCGTCAATATTAAGTAAAAAATTCCAATTAAAAAATCAATTTTATTACGTTTGACCTCCAAAATACAAATTTTTCGTCCAAACATGCTTGAAACATAATGAATCAAGACAAAAGTGTAGTAGAAATGCATTGACGTTGCTTTGGGACATAAAACGTCTAAACCTCATACATTTGTTACGATATATGGAAATTTCACACTTTTAACTCAAAAAACTTCAATTGACGACCGAGGTTACGACAATATGTACAAAATCATCGTAGAATTACTGTTTGTTCTACATGTATTAATTTTTTTTTGTCCCAAACGTCCAATTTTGCCAAATTTTGAATATTTTGCGTCAATATTTCGAATTAAAATATCAATTTTATTACTTTTGACTTACAAAATACAAAATTTTCGTCCAAACATGCTTGAAACATAATGAATCACGACAAAAGTGTAGTAGAAACGCATGAACGTTGATTTAGGACGTAAAACGTATAAACCTCATACATTTTTTAGTAATACAAGTATACGGAAACTTCACAGTTTTTACTCAAAAAACTGCAATGGACGACCCAGGTTACGAATATATGTACAAAATCATCACAGAATTACTGGTTTTTCTACGTGTTTTTATGTTTTTTGTCCCAAACGTCCAATTTTGCCAAATTTTGAATATTTTGGGTCAATATTTCCAAGTAAAAAATCAATTTGATTACTTTCGACTTACAAAATACCAATTTTTCGTACAGACATGCTTGAATTATAATGAATCAAAACAAAAGTTTAGTTGAAACGCATTGACGTTGATTTGGGGCATAAAACGTATGAAGCTCATACATTTGTTAGTAATATACGGAAACTTCACACCCTTTACTCAAAAAACTGCAATTGACCACCGAGGTTACGAATATGTGTACAAAATCATGGTAGAATTACTGTTTGTTCTTCGTGTTTTCATGTTTTTTGTCCCGAACGTCCAATTTTGCCAAATTTGGATATTTTGCGTCAATATTTCCAAGTAAAAAATCAATTGGATTACTTTTGACTTACAAAATACCAATTTTTCGTACAGACATGCTTGAATTATAATTATTCATGACAAAAGTGAAGTAGAAACGCATTGACGTTGATTAAGGACATAAAACGTATAAACCTCAAACATTTGTTAGTAATATATGGAAACTTCACACTTTTTACTTAAAAAACTGCAATTGACGACCGAGGTTACGACAATATGTACAAAATCATCGTAGAATTACTGTTTGTTCTACGTGTTTTCATGTTTTTGGTCCCAAACGTCCAATTTTGTCAAATTTTGAATATTTTGGGTCAATATTTCCAAGTTAAAAATCAATTTGATTACTTTCGACTTACAGAAGACCAATTTTTTGTACAGACATGCTTGAATTATAATGAATCAAAACAAAAGTTTAGTTGAAACGCATTGACGTTGATTTGGGGCATAAAACGTATGAAGCTCATACATTTGTTAGTAATATACGGAAACTTCACACTTTTTACTCAAAAAACTGCAATTGACCACCGAGGTTACGAATATGTGTACAAAATCATGGTAGAATTACTGTTTGTTCTTCGTGTTTTCATGCGTTTTGTCCCGAACGTCCAATTTTGCCAAATTTGGATATTTTGCGTCAATATTTCCATGTAAAAAATCGATTTGATTTTTTTCGACTCACAAAATACCAATTTTTCGTAAAGACATGCTTGAATTATAATGAATCAAGACAAAAGTGAAGTAGAAACGCATTGACGTTGATTTAGGACATAAAACGTATAAACCTCAAACATTTGTTTGTAATATATGGAAATTTCACACTTTATACTCAAAACACTGCAATGGACGACTCAGGTTACGAATATATGTACAAAATCATCACGGAATTACTGGTTTTTCTACGTGTTTTCATGTTTTTTGTCCCAAAGGTCCAATTTCGCCAAATTTTGAATATTTTGGGTCAATATTTCCAAGTAAAAAATCAATTTGATTACTTTCGACTTACAAAATACCAATTTTTTGTACAGACATGCTTGAATTATAATGAATCAAAACAAAAGTTTAGTTGAAACGCATTGACGTTGATTTGGGGCATAAAACGTATGAAGCTCATACATTTGTTAGTAATATACGGAAACTTCACACTTTTTACTCAAAAAACTGCAATTGACCACCGAGGTGACGAATATGTGTACAAAATCATGGTAGAATTACTGTTTGTTCTTCGTGTTTTCATGTGTTTTGTCCCGAACGTCCAATTTTGCCAAATTTGGATATTTTGCGTCAATATTTCCAAGTAAAAAATCAATTTGATTTCTTTCGACTTACAAAATACCAATTTTTCGTAAAGACATGCTTGATTTATAATGAATCAAGACAAAAGTGAAGTAGAAACGCATTGACGTTGATTTAGGACATAAAACGTATAAACCTCAAACATTTGTTAGTAATATATGGAAAGTTCACACTTTTTACTCAAAAAACTGCAATTGACGACCGAGGTTACGAATATATGTACAAAATCATCATTGAATGATTGTTTGTTCTACGTGGTTTCATGTTTTTTGTCCCAAACGTCCTATTTTGCAAAATTTTGAATATTTTGCGTCAATATTTCCAAGTAAAAAATCAATTTGATTACTTTCGACATACAAAATACTAAATTTTCGTACAGACATGCTTGAATTATAATGAATCAAGATAAATGTGTAGTAAAAAAGCATTGACGTTGATTTAAACCATATAACGTATAAACCCCATACATTTGGTAGTAATACGGTTTTTTTGTCGCAAATGTCCAATTTTGCCAAATTTCAATGTTTTGAGTCAATATTTCCAAGCAAAAATTCCATTTTATCACTTTTGCCTTACAAAATACCAAATTTTCGTACAGACATGCTTGAATTATAATGAATCAAGACAAAAATGTAGTAGAAACGCATTGACATTGATTTGGGACATAAAACGTTTAATCCTCATAAATTTTTATTAGTAATATTTGGAAACTTCACACTTTTTACTCAAAAAACTGCAATTGACGACCCAGGTTACGAATATATGTTCAAAATCATCACATAATGTTTGTTTGTTCTACGTGTTTTGATGTTTTTTGTCCCTAACGTCCAATTTTGCCAATTTTTGAATATTTTGCGTCTATATTTCAATTGTCTTACTCAAAAAACTCCAATTAACGACCGAGGTTACAAATATATGCACAAAATCATCACAGAATTTTTGTTTATTCTACGTTCTTGATGTTTTTTGTCCCAAATGTCCAATTTTGCCAATTTTTGAATATTTTTCGTCAATAATTCAAAGTAAAAAATCAATTTGATTACTTTCGACTTACAAAATACCAATTTTTCGTACAAACATGCTTGAATTATAATGAATCAAGACAAAAGGGTAGTTGAAACGCATTGACGTTGATTTAGGACATAAAACGTTTAAACCTCTTACATTTTTGTTAGTATTGTAATATATAGAAACTTCACACTTTTTACTAAAAAAACTGCAATTGACGACCTAGGTTACGAATATATGTACAAAATCATCACAGAATTACTGTGTGTTCTACGTGTTTTGATAAATCATCATCATCTCTTCCCTCTAGGATACATATCCTAAACATATATTACTAACAAATTTATGAGGTTTATACGTTTTATTCCCTAAATCAACGTCAATGCGTTTCTATTTCACTTTTGTCTTGATTCATTATAATTCCAGCATGTTTGTACGAAAAATTGGTATTTTGTAAGTCGAAAGTAATCAAATTGATTTTTTACTTGGAAATATTGACGCAAAATATTCAAAATTTGGCAAAATTGGACGTTTGGGACCAAAAATGTGACAACACGTAGAACAAACAATAATTCTATGATGATTTTGTACATATATTCGTAACCTCGGTCGTCAATTGCAGTTTTTTGAGTAAAAAGTGTGAAGTTTCTAAATATTACTAACAAATGCATGAGCTGTATACGTTTTATGTCCTAAATCAACGTCAATGCGTTTCTACTACACTTTCGTCTTGATTCATTATAATTAAACCGAAAGTAATCAAATTGACAGCGATATATCTCGTGCGCATTCGAGACAAACAACGAACAAAGTCCACACGGTCGGTCATTCAACTCACTACTAGCGGAGACCGCATTCCATGAGGAAATGAGAGAGCAACACATCTTCCGCGCTGTCTCTCAAAACAAAGGATACCTAAGCATCGACAATAAACATATTGTAAGCGCAAAGACGAGACAGCGATATATCTCGTGCGCATTCCCGCATACGTCCAAAACATTATAAATACCGACGTTTGTCAATAAAATTCCTCTTTGCATATTCCGATTTCGACAAGTTTTTATTTATCAACAATCATCATCATCATCTCTCCTTTAAGGAACAACCGTTCCTAAAATAGCATTCCCATCTTCCTATTTAGCTGAACGTGGATTTAGTGCTGTAGCAACATTGGTAACTAAAAAGACAAATCGGCTCTATGTTACTGAACGCGGCGACTTACGGTTGTTTTTAAGTAAAATCGAGCCTGATAGTAACAAACTCCTTAAAATGCATCAAATTCAACCTTCTCATTAGATAAGTTATAAATTCAATGTCTCTTGAATGTTAATAAAAATACTTTTCAATATAATTAAGTATGCTTGTGTTTTAATTGTTCTCATTGAAACAGTCTTCTTTAAACTCAGAAATAGGCTAGGGCCATACCATACCATATCCTATCTTACGACTATAGTACATAATATTACACGTTTAAATATAATCGTGGCAA
This sequence comes from Odontocerum albicorne, assembly GCA_949825065.1. Lineage (NCBI taxonomy): Eukaryota > Metazoa > Arthropoda > Insecta > Trichoptera > Odontoceridae > Odontocerum > Odontocerum albicorne. Next base: position 37,844,814 of record OX463850.1, read on the forward strand.
TAGCTGTTTCAGATTCACAAGTAAAAAAAATTGGGGGGCTTTAGAAAAAAAATGTTCTCAAAGTGGGCGGTGGGCAAAATAAGGTTGAGAACCTATGGTTTATATAAAATTTTCTGTCAATAATACGAGCATATACGAAGGTCAATAAAAAAATAGCGAGATTTTTTTAATTTCGCGGACTATTTGTTTTTGATTTTTCTCACATTGGTGACATTGTATGTGATGTACATTTAAAGTTTCAGCCATATTGGATGGGCAGTTTGTGTTTGACAAGCAAGTATATATACAACGTATTTTTCCACGTTTGCGATTTTGTTGCGACCTGGCAGGACTTCATTAAGTATAATTTAACAAAAAATATTGAAAAAGAAAATATGAAGATATGATAGATTGATTGATTAGGATATTTAAGAGTTAATTACTTTGTTATTCTACTAACGAAATAAATCGCACTACACATGTTTCTACCTTCTATCTAGAGGCTTCCTTAAGAATAGGAGACCGAAACACGTGTAGCGGGGATTATGTAATTAGTGAAATAACAAAGTATTTGTATTGTATAATATTCTCATATGGAATTCCACAAAGTTAAAGCTAAAACCATTTGGTTAAAAATGGTTTGTTCACTAATTTTAAAATATCAAATTCGACACAACATGAAGACAATCGTCGTGTCCTTGTTGGTATGATTACTGTCTTCCAACTCGGGGGTTTCAGGTTAGATAACCGATGGTTCCCACTATTTTTAAAAAAGGATTTCAGTATGGTTTTCATTTAAAGACTCATCAACAAAATTCTAATTGGTTGTAAGACATTGTCACATGGCAATAAACTTACCAGTTTGTATTGTATACAACGGAAGTTTTATACAGTAAAGGAACCTTAAATTTCAACTAAATGTGGATTAACAAAAACTTCCCAAACCTTCAAATATGATATATTTTAATATGAATGTTTTTTTTAAATGTAACACCTGTTTCTCTATTTCTAAAGCTTAAGCATGTTTATAGAGATAAAACAAGCTTAGCGATGTCTCTTAAGAGGAAATACAAGCTTCGGCATTTCTATAGCATGATTTTTGTAAAACAAAATAATAATGAGGTGCTTCGAACTATGAAATGATTCAAAATCCCGAGTAGATCAAAATTTGAATAAGCTCTTCATCTGGTAGACTGGTGATGTAAGCTCGTACAAAAAAAAATATCAACAGTGTGAATATTGTAAAAGAGAAATGGAAAATAAACCAGCATTTAGAGACATTGCTCATTGAGCAAAACCATAAATGCCACGTGGAAAAAAAGCTAAACAAGCTTTATGGGAACAAAAGCTTAAATGAAAAAGAATAATAACGAAAGTACGCAGAATATAACCAAGTCCATATAATTCTGCGTGCTTTTTGAACTTTTTTTACCCCTTTGATGTTTTAACTGAAAAGAAGTGATGTTTTGCATTTCAATAAATTCAATAAAAATAAGTCGACGTCGTCCGTTGTTACTCAAGTGAGAATTTCATCTTCCTTGTATGATTTCAAGGAAGGAGTTGACATTTGTTTTCATAGTCACTCTCAGCCAATCCAACGCTTCTTGTGTGCTATTTTCTAAATCTTGTATACATATAGTGAACAAATTAATAGGTCGACCGTTGACTACAGTTCCAAGCCTTACAACATTTTCAGAGTAGCAACTCATTACAGTCTCACTTGTGAATCAAATATTCACATCGACTGTGGCATATGCGAATTGTACCACTGTGGATTTTTTTGGTATGCTATTTCAGCTGTTTTCTAAATCTTGGATACCTATAGTGAACAAATTAATAGGTCGACCGTTGACTACAGTTCCAAGCCTTACAACATTTGCAGAGTAGCAACTCATTACAGACTCACTTGTGAATCAAGCAGTCACATCGACTGTAGCATGTGCGGATTCAATTTAAACCACTGTGGATTTTTCTTGGTATACTATTTCTGCTGTTTTCTAATCGCAACAAATATGGATATAGCTAGCAGCAAACTAGAAGTAACCTGTCAAATAAAAACTGATGTGGCTTAGTCCCAATTACAGCTTATTAAATTGAAAATATTTGAGATCACAAACATGCTTCTCTGATGATGAGTTGAAAGCCTTAAAACCAGTAGGGTTATAACGTTACAAAAAGTGGAGTAAACAGTGTTTTATAGAATAAATAACAATATCTTTAAACCTCCACAACGTTAATGCCTTAACTGTAAACAATAGATCTTTCATTAATTAATTTATCGTGTCGCGTCTGGATTAATGTACTTAGCTCCATTTATTTTGGCTGGTCTGATTCCCAAATTTCTAGACTCCAGTCTGTTTTCAATGCAGCTGCTAGACTGCTATATGATTGTTATAAACATTGCCATATTAAACCGCATCCTGAAAGTCTACTCTGGCTTAAGTATCGCGAATGGATTGATTCTATTTTATTATTGTTTTATTACACATGACAAGAAATATACACAATTTGCGAAAAAACAACAGGTAATTTGATTTGGACATACAATTTTAATGGATCTGGGTTTGTTGCCTTTCATTTGTCGTATCCCCAGTAAACTAGGCTTTAGCCTGTATCTAACTGAGGATATTTAGCATGAAAAAATAAATCGATGCGTCTTTCGGATTTTTGATTACACAAAAACAAAACGCCGTTGCACGCTCTCAGCAACCTGACAAACAGTGACACTCAACTACAACAGGAAATATCTTGCGAAATTCAACTCCTCACACATCATCACTTCAGAAAGACCAAAAATATTCACCCCACAATGTACCGCACACAATCATAAGAATAAAAATTAATATGAAAACAAAAAATACACAGAAACACAAATAGAAAAACAACCAAAATTAAAACAACAAGAAGAAACCCACACTCACGAACTCACAAATCCTTTCCACTCGTCATTCATCCTGAAAGCCCAAGTACTCAAAATCCTGTCGCAATAACAACCACGCTCCGATCGATTGTCGAAATGGTTTTTCTACCTTTACCTTTATTGAAGTCGGCACGCCATTGTATGTAATGGGAGCCAAATAAACATATTGCCTTTGGGCAAAAGGGGTTTTAACTCTAGGGATGGTGAACATTTCATTAGTTGCTATGCGTGTCATGTGTGTCTGCATTTTCCCTCCCTCTCGATGGTAGTGCCAGAGAATGGATTTGATATGTAAATTGGCTATGTTCAGGACCTGATATACTCTCTGAAAAGCTCCGCCGTGGGATACCGAGCAGGAAGTTTATTAATTATTTTCACAAACAATTTTTGGCAAACCTGCAATATGTGTTTTTGGGTTAAGGATTGATTTGTCTCTTTGTATTCAAGTCCCATAATGGGATTTCTCAATTATATCAATGAAATCCGTATCTGAAGGATTTAATGGATATAATTGAGAAATCCTTCCTTCGGAGAGAAGAAGAACTTTAAGGTTGATTTCTTCTTTATCTAATAAACTGGTTGTTCCAAATCAAACCAATAAGGCAGGGCCAATGATAGAGCTTTTGCTGTTGCTGGTCATGTGACGTGGGATGGTCTGCCTCCTAGTGTTAGATATATGGGAGGTATGTGTAGCTTTAGGAAGCACTCCTTGACAACCCCTTTTGGGAGTCTTATCAAAATTAATGAATGCGTTGAAATGCTGAGTGACAGCGCTCTTGAGGATAGTTAGCTCTCTTAACTGCACTTTATAAAGTATTATAATTAATATTATCATCTCATCGAGTTACGTTTAAAATGAGTGAAAAATCATCAGATGGAGTGCTCTGATCACACTGTTCTTTCATATTACATAGTCTTAACATATTTTTTTAAAGTTGATCTATAATAGATAGAAGACTTTTGTCTAGCAAAAAGACTCATAATACGAGGCGTATTATGAGAAAATACTCATAATACGAGGCGTATTACCAAAAAGTTAGTGTACTGAGGCTCTCACGACCGGATGGATTTTATTTTCGACATGTTGCCGAGGAGCGGAAGACCTTCAATTGTGACTGATGAAATTGTGGAAAAAATCGAAAATGCGCTCCGTGACGATCGCAGATTGACTGTGGATGAACTTTCTGCGATGTTTCCGCAAATCTCCAGATCTCTACTACACGAAATTGTCACAGAAACCCTCGGATATCGGAAACTGTCCGCGAGGTGGGTCCCAAAACAGCTGACAGACCAACACAAGTTGAATCGAGTGGAGGCCGGGCAAGAGTTTTTGAGGCGCTGCAAACTCCATGGAGATGAATTTCTCCGCTCCACCGTTACTGGAGATGAAACTTGGGTTGTACACTACACGCTTGAAACCAAAAGGCAGTCTCAACAGTGGCGTCACACCTCTTCACCCTCCGCCAAAAAGTTCAAAACCACAATTTAAGCCAAGAAAATCATGGCATCCGTGTTTTGGGACTGTCAAGGCATAATTTTAATTAAACATATGCCTCAAGGGGAGACCATCAACTCTGCAAGATACTGTGAGACCCTAAAAAAATTGCGAAGGGTGATTCAGAACAAGAAGAGAGGCATGCTGACAAAGGGAGTCTGCCTGCTGCACGACAATGCCAGACCACACACGGCCAACGCCACGAAGGAACTGCTCGCCTCGTTTAAATGGGATGCCCTGAACCATCCCGCGCATTCCCCTGACCTAGCACCTTCAGATTACTATCTCTTTACCTCCCTGAAGCTGCACATGGGTGGAAAAAGGTTTTCAACTGACGAGGATGTAAAGGAGGAGGTGGAGAAGTGGACGGACGGGTTGGCGGGAAACTACTTCGAGGAAGGCATCAAAAAATTGATACCCCGCTTCACCACCTGCATTGAGAGGAATGGCGACTATGTCGAAAAATAGCTTACATATATACTACGGTAACCACGTAATTTTTTTGTTTAAATAAAAAAAATTGTAACCTACAAAAATTCTGTACACTTACTTTCTGGATATGCCTCGTAAATAATATTACCTTAACTTTACATGAATTGGGAAACACTTAGATAAAATAGTGAATTGGAAAAAATCCCTTTGTTATGTTAAATTGTGATAAATTTATAACGAATTATTTTCATGATAGTTAAGTACATAACATTGCTATTTCTATTATTCCCCTTCACCCTCCACACAAACCCTACCCCTATTTGCCTTGCGACCCCCGTTTCACACGCCCAGACCATATAAAATTCACCCCTATTTTTTTTTGCAAATGCCTTATCGCACGATACGAAATTTGCAAGAACAAATCATTCAATTTTGATCTATTTCTGAAATAAAATATTTTTTTGCGGTTACGATGCTACAACATTTTGTTTTATTTGTTTTGTAGCAAATATAAAATGAATTGAATAAATAAACTGAATAAAATATAAACAACAAATAAAACTAAATTAAGTTTTATTGTTTCTTGATTATTCGAAAAGACAAAAGTTTCATTTTGTGGTGCCATTTTTTACATAAAATGAAAAACAAGTAAAATAAAAAACTTATTTTATATTTTTGTGTTCACCACAGGTTTAATTAAGGTTCACAATTAGTTTCGAAGACCACCGTCTTCTTCAGGTGAATATAAACTAAGTTGCTAAAATATATTCTGTACAAGTGTAAATAATATAATATGAAAAATATAATATAAAAGTAATATAAAATAAATATAAAATAATATAAACCTCAACTCTTTTATATTATGGCCACAAGCAAAGGTTCCTTTACCGCATCATTACTGGTGACGAAAAATGGTTTGAAAATGAGGATGAAAAAGAAAGTTGTGATGAAAAATGTTTGAAGGGGATCTCCATGAATAATATGGTTTAAGCGATCCTCATCGAAGTCCACTGGTCGTCCGAAACGCTCCATGTCTTTCAGGTCGAAATTACCGTCTTCGAAATGCAAAAACCATCGATGAGCTGTCCTTTAATTCATATCATCTTCACCGTACACTTCGCAAATATCGCGAGCAACTTTGGCAGCTTTATTCCCTCGATTGAACGCGAACAGAAGGAGGGGTCGAAAATGCTCACTTTTTTCTACTTGACATTCCATTTTGAAGGCTTGTAATCAAATAAAATAATATATGTAACGTAAAAGCAAACACAACATCTTGTAGAGCACAACATTTTCTTTCGAATGACGTATAACCTTTACCATTTTGTTTTTATTTTGGTGCTCTTTTTTAAATTTGGAAAAAAAAACGGGCACAACTTATGTTAATACCTAATATTTAAATATGTACACGCTATGTTGCTATCAATTAACCTATGTTTATTTATGTATTTAAAAACGGACACAACTTATATTAACACCTTATATAATTTTTCTTTATCGCCATACACCTTTTAACCATTTTCTTTAAAAAAAAATGGTTACAAAATATAATTTAAAAATACTGCATCAAAAAGTTTAAACGTCTTTCGTTCTTCATTTTAATAAACATAAATACATTAACTTAATACAAATATATTGAATTTATTCATAAAAAGAACATAAAAAATACATATTTTGTTGTTACAGAGTAAAACTATTTTTTAAAATTTGTTACCAGTAAAGCACTTGGAGACTAGAAGATAAACGCTAAAAAAATGTTATAAGATAAACAGTGTACTCAACACTGAAAAATGAAGCCCAAAATGTAGGAATTATTTTGTATTCAATACTGACATATATTATAGATTACACGTAAAAAAATCATTTCTAAGGCAAATCGTATGTTAGGGTTTATTATTAGAACTTTTTAAGTTTAAAAAAAAACTTTTTCATTCTGTACATTTTATTAGGCCTATGTCCTTAATCCCCTTGAATCTTAAATACATCTTAAATATGAATATCCATTTAATATTTAATATTCATAAAGTGTAGTTGGAGAAGGTGCAGAAAAAAACCGTCCATCATGTGATCTTTTTATAATTCACGTCATTGACTTAATATCCAGAAGCGAACAATATCCCCCGAGTCCAAACTTTGTCACATCGTCGTATAATCAATTATCTTCTTCTTCTTCCTCTTCTTTTAGGCCTGTTGGCCTGTTGTGGTCCTGCATCATTGTTTCCCTTTTGTGACGTCGACTGCCAGCTGTCTTTCCACCTTTTGGGAGGTCGTCCTGGAGATCTGCTTGCTTGGGGGATACTGTCCATGGTCATTCTTACGGCTCTTGGTTCCGCCATTCTGGGTACATGTTCGTTCAAGAACCTTCTTCTCTGTCGTCCCAATCTGACAATATTTTAAACTTCGCACATCCTTCGGATTTTTGTGTTTCGTAACTTTATCACGAAGGGTTTTGCCGGCGATACTCCTGAGTACCTTCATTTCGCTGGTTCGAAGGAGATTTTTGATTCTAACAGTGTAGGCTCTGGACTCTATGCTGTATGTCATAATGGGACGGACACAGGTCTTGTATATCCTTGCCTTGCTTTGGATGTTTATGTACTTCTTTTTCCAGATAGTGCTCTTTAAACATCCGGAAATAGCTGCGGCCTTTTGTGATTGTTCAAGCATTTCGCCATAGAGGTCATTATTGCACATTATGCTAGCACCCAAGCATTTAAATTTTGTAACTTGTTCAATTGGTGTGTCGTTGATCGCCACACTGCATCTAACTTGCTCACTGATCAATTTATTTATTCATAATTCTTCGTGGATTTATGGATTTTCTAATAATCTTTCATATTTAAATAACTATAAAGCGACAATTAACTTTATTTAATTTCCCGACATGTATTATACGAGTATATTAGAACGCCATATGTTTAGAACTCTCTAATACCACGTATCTGCGATTATAATGAATGGTTTACCCACATCGACATTTTTCTTTAGAATCAATTTTTTAGTGATTGTTTTACAAGTTATTCTTTGTAATTACTATTTTTTATATTTGTTTATTTTTATTTTGTATCGCAGCTCTCATATTCGATATAAGTGCGATATTTTAGTTGATTTTAAACATAAAAAAAAAATAATCCATTTTATACTATATTTCCCTTCTTTCTCTCCTTCCTCCCCGTTTTTTTTTCTTTATATTTAATATCCCGTTTTTTCCTTATATTTTCTTATATTGTTTTTTATTTTTATTCTTATGATTGTGTGCGGTATATTGTGGGATGAATATCTTTGGTCTTTCTGGAGTGATGATGTGTGAGGAGTATAATTTCGCATGATGTTTTCAGTTGTAATTGAGTGTCACTGTTTGCAAGGTTGATGAGAACGTGCAACGGGGTTTTGTTTTTGTGTAATCAAAAATCCGACAGAAATATCGATTTATTTTTTCATGCTAAATATCCTCAGTGAGATACAGGCAAAAGCCTAGTTTACTGGGGATACGACAAATGAAAGGCAACAAACCCAGATCCATTAAAATTGTATGTCCAAATTAAATTACCTGTTGTTTTTTTTAACAAATTATGTATATTTATTGTCATGTGTAATAATAAATAAATAAATAAATAAAATATGTTCCATATATTTCGTTACGATTTGAATTTATTTTAAAAGCATTGTGTGTGTTTTCTTTCTGTTTTCGATTGTTTTTGTTTTTACTATCATGTTGTACTTTATTATTAGTTTATTATTATGTAATATGCAAAAAAGAGCAGTCTCAAAAAGTTATTTCTTCGGAAAAATACTTTTTTAAATTTTAGTTTTAAAATTTTCTTTCTCATGAACTTACCGTGAAGCCATTATACTACTTCCACCCAGAATTTTCTTACTTCGACAACATAAATCTTTTTCGATGCAAGACATCGGGTTCCTCATTCATGAAAGTAAGTGTCGCATTGAATTTTTATTAGAAACAGTGTCGATCCATTAAACGAATTCTTCATAGACATATTGATAATCTAGCTTTCATTTAAGCTTCTTTAAACCCTTAATGGTTGGTTGGAAGACACTGCCAAGCGGCAATGAACCCACTATATATTTTGTATAGCGAAAGTGTTATACTTACTAAATATGTTTTTCTAAACATATGTAGATGGGTTTTCTAAACATATGTAGATGGTTTTTCTTAACATATGTAGATGGTTTTTCTAAACAAATGTAGATGGTTTTTCTAAACATATGTAGATGGTTTTTCTAAACATATGTAGATGGTTTACAAGTACCGAATCTAATGGCTTCTGTAACCAACTTCCTTAACTTACACCCAAATTTTTTTTCTTGTATTTTTAATATATCAATAAATAAATAAATATCGCGCGTCATTGAGAAGAGTCTGCTCTTGAAACAACGCTTTAAAAGTTGTTATTTATTATTATAACAGTTAAGTAATTTATGTAAGGAAAATAGCATGAAGTTCTTCAAATGACAGGAAAATAAGTATTTTAGGGTCGTGTTCTTGATACACGTTTATACGTATTTTTCGAACAAAGTAACAGTCTGATAAATGACTTATTACTATAATTTGATTGTTATTTGTAATGGAAAACACGAAGATTTTTTAAGCAAATTTAAATTTATTCGATTCGCTGTAATTCGTGAAAATCCCTCATATATCTATTCTGTATCGTTTTATGACAAAAACTCTTTATATGCCCCTTTCGGGGATCGACTAAGCATTAATTGATAAAACATTTCATTTTCAATTTCCCGCCAAAAGCGTTGGCATACCATATTGCCATACGTGGCAATATCTCCGCTTTTTGTTTATTGCTATTTTTCCGCGCGGATTTTCTACCTCCATCCGATTCCTCCAAACCCACCCCTACGGATCTTAAGGGGTAAAACTGGCAGAGGGATGAAAGAGGAATGGGGGTAGAAAGGGTTGTCAACGCAGTGTTTGCGACTCGCTAATTGTTTTATTGGGATTAAATTTTTAAACGTTAGAATTTATTAGGACAACGTGGAGAGTGTAACAGAAAAGTTTCGAGACATTGTTGGAAACGTTAAGCTCTCGAAAAACAAGGCGATGTGTTGAAAACTTGAGCAAAGAGAAAGGGGGTTTATTTGAAAAGTTTTCTACTTTAAAGCGATCACTACTGCTCCTTTTTTCGGATGGATGAAACATAAAAACGAGAAATACTCTGAATTTTAACGATGATTTAAAAAAAAATACTGTGAATATCTACAAGTATTTAGTTACATAGCGGTAACTATACTTTGAACACTCAAAATATTAATTTGCATACCAATACACCACACCTCTTTTCAACGAATGAGATTCGAAGAGTTATCAAATGTGCACATCTACGAGTATATTCACGTTCAAGAGATAACTGAAAAAATGTAACATTTTTCAGAAAAAACGTTCATCTTAATTTTCTTTGTTTCCCATATTTATCCTTTAACGATTTGTCATTTCTCTTCTTCCAAAACTATTGTTAAGTGATAAGTAATTTATAAATTGATTTTTTACTTCAATTTAAACGAAATGTTAACTTGAATGAAAACTCTGTCACGGAATAAAATAACTTAACATATCCAAGATAAGTTGACTGGAAGAAATGACTTAAAGCGCCTATATGCCCATTAAGTGAGCGAATTAACTTATGAACTATTATTAAACTTAAGTCAACTTAATAGGTAATTTAACCAATGACTCAAATTACTAACAAATATTTTGAATTTAGTTTTAAAGTGAGAATAATTATATATAAAAAACGAGTATTAATATCAATTAATTTTTATATTTTAACTCTGTAACACGTGACACATACACACATGTGTATGTCTGACACGTAACGTTAAGAAAAATAAACAACAATTGAAAAATAAAGTGATTTAGAGTGTACGGCTTTAAGCGTTTATTTTAATGTATTACAATGCCGTACAACCTGTCGGGTTCTTAGCTACGCGGTAATTTCTTATCACCCACAAGTGTTAAGGAAACTGAAGTAAAAAAAACCGACTGATACCCGTTTTTTAAATAAAAAGCTAAATTGGACAAGCGAGAATCAAACTCAAACTCCAGGTCATCAAACATGTGTATTACTAACTAGGCTACATAGTTCGTTAGGAATACACAAGGTAAATGTGTCAATCTTGTGTCAAGGGATGAGACACTGCGTGGTAGCTAGTCACCTTAACATAATGAATATTGTGGAAAATCCTGGCTGCGAGTATTGTCTAAATTATGGGTAAATGAATCATATGTTTTTCGGTTGCCGTTATATGACACATTTAATTAACTTAATATCGTATATTTGTCACCCCAAATAAACGATGCGTTTCTTCTTTTTAAAAAGAACTTACCATTTAAAAAAAATTAATACTTTTAACTACAATTGAGTACCAAATTCTATAAAGGTAAAAGAGGGGAATATATTATATTCAGGTAGTGGATCGGTGCATAGTTTTTTATTGCGATATAAATTTGAGTGCTTTAGTTTGCAGGGGAGATTACTTGTAGCAAAAGTTTATGTGAACTCTTAAGTGTGGTGTGTTTTTGATGACTTTTAAGTCTATCTGGAATGATAAAGTATGCCCACGACATTTCAAAAAAGTTAAAATATTTAAAGCTACAGAATAAATGCCGAAATACATTCGGAATAATGCGTGGGTTGACTATTTATGACAGAATACGGAATTAAGTGATTAGGGACGAATGCAAACTTAAGACTGATGTGTTGAGTAAGATGTAGAGTGTACTCTAGACGGTTTGGACATTTTGCACGAATGAATGAAGAAATACATTCTAACAAAACAAATGTTATAGTGCTAATGTGCAAGGGAGGTTTGATAGAGGAAGATCAATGAAGTTATGGCCGGATCAAGTTAGTAATATTTTGAAAGAGTTGTAAAAGGATATGTGCCAAGATAGGAAATTCTGATGCTAAATTCTCTCTGCCTACCCCGACAGGGAAATGTCGCGATGGTATGTCTGCATGAAAGTCTAAACATGCTAACCATTAGAAGTTAATCAGTATGTAATTTAGATCAGTGTTACAATTTTTTTGCGTATCTAATTAAATGCTTTAATTTTTTGTAACTTTGTTTTAATATACCTTTGACAAATAAGCCAGCGTATTCAATTTAATGTGCATCACGCGTAATTTTTTTTTCGACATGTTTTATATTTTAAAAACCTTTTTTACTCCTGAATATGTAAATATCACTAAAAAATTAAACAAGAAAACGTACATGAAAGTCGTAATTAAATTAATGTGATATTTTTAAAGTTATTTTGAGTAGAAACTATTCTACAAATACTTATCTTTAGGAAGAATAAAGTTAGTTTAGATATCTGAACCAAAAAAAAAATCATATTTAACAGAAAAATGAATATAGCTTAACCCTGTGACTTGTTCTACCCACTGCGTTTGATGTAGGACATGTCACCGTGTAACAATTTGGATCTTGGTATTCAATAAATGTAAGCCGGCATATTCAATAAGCCCTTCTTATGTTTCTAAGAGGCACCGCTTTCTCAACATTCATACATGTCGATAATGTCGATAATACCGTATGGAGGAATTTCCATTTCGATGAGGAAAATACAAAATGAAAAAAAAAAGAAAAAAAGAATAATCGAGATTGAAAATAAATGTGCGAGTGAGCCGAGAGGTACACGAGTCAGATCGAAATAAATATTTCGATGTATTGATATTACATTTTATTTGCTACATGTTTGCTGTTCAATATTGTTAAGAAGTAAAAGATTTGTACTTATTTCCTTGTGATTTTATTAAATTTCGTGCCTAATGAACGTCAACATTGTCCAGAGATTCTTTAACTGTTTTGCTTGTGTACTTCCGAAGCAATCGCCATCACAAATCAATAATGGATCATCTAGAGGACATGTTTATTGTTCGCTGACGACTTGAAAATATTCAAAAAGATCAATTCACCTCACGACTGTGCACAGTTACAACAGGACCTAGACTCCCTAGTCTCCTGGAGTGAGCAAAATCATCTTCTGTTCAACATTAACAAATGTGTCTGTGTATCTTATAGTCGATCGTTTTCACCAATCCACCATCAGTATACTATACAGGGAGTGGCACTAAACAGAGTTTCTGAATTCAAGGATTTGGGCGTAACCTTCGATGTCGGACTCACGTTCGTTAACCATGTCTTACGTTTGATATCGGACTGTTACAAACTACTCGGTTTTGTAATGAGAATATCAAGAGAATTTAACAGCACCGATATCCTCCGAAACTTATATAATTATCTAATTAGAACCAAATTAGAATATGCATCTACGGTTTGGGCTCCTCACCAGCTCAAATATAAAAACAATATAGAACAAATACAAAAAAAATTCCTCAGATATCTATGGTACAGAACAAAGGGCGATTACCCAAAATATGCTCACCATGCCGAACTTCTCACGGTGTGTAACTATAGAAGCCTCGAAACAAGAAGGCAAGAATCCATTGCGATATTCCTAATAAAGGTTTTCCAAGGTTCCTTTAACTGTCCCGCGATTCTAGAAGCACTAAGTTTATATGTACCCAATAAATATATCCGTGCAAGGAATCACCCTCTGTTCTACATACCAACTTACAGGACGAATATCATGGCTAAACACTCAGTCACGCGTGGTATAGAGATATTGAACCAACTGAATGACACGGTTGATATATTCTCGGTACCGTCTAGCAGTATGAGAAGAATCCTGGCTGATATTATTCCTAACGAATAAGCTAACGCTACAAGCAAACCCTCTTTGTGTAACAGGAGAAATCCGTGCAAAGTGGATAAAAAAAAAAAAAAAAAAAAAAAAATATCGGGTATAACTCCTTGAGCGTAAGAAGAGATGTGCGTCTCCTGGTATACGTTGTCAAACTCGTTAGAGGAGTTGTGAGCTGTCCAGCATTACTACAAAGATTATCGTTAAATGTTCCTAACAATTACACTAGACTGCGCCGGCAAGAACTGTTCTCAAGAATATACGCAAGAACGAGTCTTCCAGCCGCTATGCCTGTTGGAAGGGCCTTAACTCTTCTGAACGGGACTGCTTCGGATATTGACATATTTTATATCACATTACCAAAAGCGAAAGTAAATTTTCTTCTTAGATTGAGCGCGTTAGAAGGCACTCATCAACATACCTAAATGACTGTGAATATATGTGTGTATATACTCGTTTGTATGCATATGCATTATTTTTTATTTTATATATTATAATTTTTTAACTTATTTTTATTTCCTCTATGTAATTTTTCTTCTCTTTTGATGTTTTGTATTTTCAAAGTAATTGGGCTTAGCTTGTTTTGAAAAAATAAATAAATAAGAAAACAAAGGAATGTTGAATGAGTGAATACTCATGAGTGTAATAAAAGGTACAATACAAATTGTCAACGGCGGTGATCTAACAGTTAGCATTCACGCTAAGCAAGCAAGTGATCCAGGTTCGATTCCTAGTGGATTTAATTTCGGTTTGGTGTTATCGTTAACCCGTTTTACACAAAAAAAAATACAAAAAATATGCAGCTTGTATATTGCGAACCTTCAACTCTTATATTGCTATTAAAAAACAGCACAAATATAGGGTTTTATAAAAGTCTGCCAACCGTAAGACTACAGTACATTCTTCTACCTTATGTTAGCATACCGAGGAGGAAATTAAACAGAAACATTACTAGATCTGCTACAGTAAAACAAGTCAATACATGATTCTTCTGCATAATGACAAAATATGGACATTTAAAAACATGAACACGAGAAGAAAATGCCTGTTGTTGCTTTTGATTTTCTCATCATAGAACTCAATTTTATGGGGAAATCAAAATGAAATACTTTAATAGTTATGTATTCTTTGATTATTTCATCAATGACACTGTTTTGCTATTACAATGATATTGTCAAATAATAAACTGATGACTTTACCGCCATAAAACCTTCTTGCCCAATTTGATAAGATTATTGTGTATCAAAAACCACGCTCCTTAAAAGGTAGAAAACGAGAGCAAGCTCCTGAACCTGGAAATTAATAGGTCGAAAATCAAGTTTATGATAAAAGACCGCAGTAACAAACTGCTACCAATTAATATGAGTCATGGTCTGGAATGGGTTACCGATTTTATTTACTTAGGCTCCAGTGTTAACCAATGATGGAAGATACGAAGCTGAGGGGAAAAAAAGAACTGGAATGGTAAAAAATACGTTGTCAAAGCTGGAAAATATATGGAAGAGTTGAACTATCACCATCACGAAGAAAGTGCGCCTAGTTAAGTCTCTTGTTTTCGCAATGTTAAGTATGGCGAGGGAACTGAGAATCAGCGACAGATTGTCAACAAAATGCCTTCAACGAGTTCTCTAATTATTTGGGTACATTGCTTGTGGCAAAGGAGATAGTTTGGAAAGGTTTGTGTTAACTGAAGGCATGGAAGTTCGACGATTAAGAGGAAAAATCCCAAAGAGACTGACTAAGTGAGACACTTAACTGGACTACCCTTAATCCCTGCCTTTTAAGCCGCGGATCATAGGGATGGTTGAAGAGGAGTCATTAGATACTATCATGGAATCAGATGCCCAGGTATAAGCTCCACGACATGATGGATGGTAAATCAATAATAATATTGGACCTACTTTGTTCAACACAAGTCCGTGAATAAATTTTAGCGCACGATCTTCACAGCATTAATCTTACTTTTATCCTCCAGCTACCCCAAGTACAAGTTTCTCTATTGTATTGGGTGTTAACATAAGTTGTGTCCGTTTTTTTTTTCAATTTAAAAATGAACACCAAAAGTAAAACAAAATGGTAAAGGTTATATACGTCATTCGAAAGAAAATTATCTGCTCTATAAAATACTGTGTTTACTTTTATGTTACACATATTATTTTATTTGATTACAAACCTTCAAAATGGAATGTCAAGTAGACGAAAATGAGCATTTTTGACACCTCCTTCTGTTTGCGTTCAATCGAGGGAATAAAGCTGCCAAAGCTGCTTGCAATATTTGCGAAGTGTATGATGAAGATGCTATGAATGAAATGACAGCTCGTTGATGGTTTTTGCGTTTCAAAGACAGTAATTTGGACCTGAAAGACATGAAGCGTTCCGGACGACCAGTGGACTTCAATGAGGACAGCTTAAACCATATTATTCATAAAGATCCCCTTATGTTAACACCTAATACATTAAGGTTGGCACCAATAAACTATTTATCTCTACAGTTTTTAATATTACGTGGTTTTTGAATATTTTAATTAAATAATTGCCTTAAATATAACTTATTAGAATCGTCATATGAATATTTACATTTGGGAACCCCACCAGGAAAAAATAAAAACGTTTTCGATATTCCGATCGTATAACTGTTGTTTTTTTCACGTTTTCACATAAAAAATTTCAAGTATATCAGAATTTATAGGCGAATATTAAATACGTGTTGTCGTGTGTTTCACAAATATCCGTAAATTCATGTACACCTGGGGTTGTTAACCTTTTGCAATAAACTGTCATTGAGGGAACATAACCCAGACATGTTGAAAGGGTTTAACTACTGTTTTTTCCCTGTTCAGTAAAAAAATAACAGTCTTTTATATTTATAATACAATTTATTTTAATCTCGTTATAAGTGTGATTAAAATGTTTGCATTGATATATATATATATAATATATATATATATATATATATATATATATATATATATATATATATATATATATATATATATATATATATATATATATATATATATATATATATATATATATATATATATATATATATATATATATATATATATATATATATATATATATATATATATATATATATATATATATATATATATATATATATATATATATATATATATATATATATATATATATATATATATATATATATATATATATATATATATATATATATATATATATATATATATATATATATATATATATATATATATATATATATATATATATATATATATATATATATATATATATATATATATATATATATATATATATATATATATATATATATATATATATATATATTAGGTGTACAAATAAGTTTCCGCCGTTTTTTATAAAAAAATGGGCATTTATTGTGAAAGAACGGAACCTCAAGTTTTATTCGAAGTAGTACCCATCGCTTGCCACTACTTTTCCCCATCTTTCTGTCAGCATACGAATACCGCGTCAGTCATCATCATCATCTTTTGAGGCTATCCACGAATCGACTCAATTTTTGGTATCTTCATATGATGTGAAGTGCTGCTCAGACAGGCCATGCGTCATCGATCAAAACAAGTGGTAATCAGAAGGAGCAATGTCTGGTGAATACAGCGGGTGGGGTAAAACTTCTCAATTGAGTGTTTCCAAATAGGTTTTGACCGGTGCCGCAACATGTGGACTAGCATTATCATGCAGGAGAATAATTTTGTCGTGTCTGGCGTAGTAGTGGGCGCGCTTTTCCTCGAGTGCTCGACCCAATCTCATCAGATATGTTCGGTAGACAGCCCCAGCAATGGTTTCATTCGGTTTGAGCAACTCATAATACACGACACTAAGCTGATCCCACCAAATACACAACAAGAGTTTTTTTCCATGAATATTTGGCTTAGCCGTAGATGTTGAAGCATGACCAGGGGATTCCCATGATTTCTTCCTTTTTGGATTATCATAATGGATCCATTTTTCATCACCAGTGACTATATGGTGCAGAAAACCCTTTCGTTTATGCCTGGCAAGCAGCATTTCACATGTGGAAAATTGGCATTCAAAGTTTCTCCGTGTCAGTTCATATGAATCCCAATTTCTTTGTTTTTGAATCATTCCCAATGATTTCAACCCATGTAAAATTGCTTGTTGAGTCACTCCTAATGTAAGTGCAAGTTTTTCTTGCGTTTGGCACGAATCTTGATCCAATTCCGCGTCTTCGTACACTTTCGGCCTTCCGCTACGTTCTTTGTCTTCGATGCCAAATTCGCCGTTCTTAAACTTTTGAAACCACTCACGACAACTTCTCTCACTTAAGGCAGCCTCACCATATGCTTCTACAAGCAATCGATGCGCCTCAGCTGCAGATTTCTTCAAATTGAAGAAGTTCCCGCAAATGACGCTTATTCGGCTCAAAACTTGACATTTTCGCACACAAAAGAATATATTATATTGATAAAAATTCACAAATATTTCAAGGTTATGTTGTTGACAGATGTCCAACCTTACGATAATGACATTTTACATCTGACAATTTTAACCATAACTTACTGATGGCGCCAACTTTTGTCAAACGGCGGGAACTTATTTGTACACCCAATATATATATATATATATATATATATATATATATATATATATATATATATATATAATATATATATATATATATATATATATATATATATATATATATATATATATATATATATATATATATATATATATATATATATATATATATATATATATATATATATATATATATATATATATATATATATATATATATATATATATATATATATATATATATATATATATATATATATATATATATATATATATATATATATATATATATATATATATATATATATATATATATATATATATATATATATATATATATATATATATATATATATATATATATATATATATATATATATTATATATATATATATATATATATATATATATATATATATATATATATATATATATATATATATATATATATATATATATATATATATATATATATATATATATATATATATATATATATATATATATATATATATATATATATATATATATATATATATATATATATATATATATATATATATATATATATATATATATATATATATATATATATATATATATATATATATATATATATATATATATATATATATATATATATATATATATATATATATATATATATATATATATATATATATATATATATATATAATATATATATAATATATATATATATATATATATATATATATATATATATATATATATATATATATATATATATATATATATATATATATATATATATATATATATATATATATATATATATATATATATATATATATATATATATATATATATATATATACAATATATATATATACAAGCATGTGCTTCATAGACTTTGAAAAAGCATTCGACTCTGTAAAACACGAATACATATTTGAAGCACTCAGGAAACAAGGAATACAACCGGCTTATATAAGAATAATACAAAATATCTACCTAGAAGCAAAAGCAGTGGTGCATCTTCCAGAAAAAACGGAGGAAATAACAATTACAAAGGGAGTAAGACAAGGAGACGCGATGTCACCCAAACTCTTTACAGCTATACTAGAAGAAATATTTAAAACCTTAAACTGGGAAGGTATGGGCATAAAGATCGATGGCGAATATCTCTCTAACCTGAGATTCGCAGATGATATCACACTACTAAGCGAAACAAGAGAAGAACTGGAGAAAATGATTCAAGAGCTTAACTTAGCCAGCAATCGAGTGGGCTTAAAAATGAACCTCGCTAAAACCAAAGTAATGTTCAACCAATATACACGTGCATCAACGAGACAAATTAAGATTGGCGACATAGCCTTAGAAGAAGTCCCCCACTATATATATTTAGGACAACAAATATCAGCAGACGGGAATATGATCAATGAAATTAACAGAAGAATAAAAATGGGCTGGAGCGCATTTGGAAGGAATAACAGAGTTTTCAGAGAAAATCTCCCGTTATGTCTAAAAAGCAAAGTCTTCGATCAATGCATCCTCCCGGTACTCACATACGGCTGTGAAACGTGGACCCCTTAACTCAAAAATAATACAGCGCCTCGTCACTACACAAAGAAGCATGGAAAGAAGTATGCTGGGGATAACAAAAAGAGATAGAAAGACAATTACGTGGATAAGAAGCCAAACGAAGGTCACAGACATAATGGAAAGAATACTCAAAAGTCAATGGGAATGGGCAGGACACGTGGTGAGAAGGGAAGACAATAGATGGACTAAAAAGAGCACAGATTGGATACCACGAGAAACAATCAGACCGAGGAGAAGACCTCAAAACAGATGGGACAGACCCTTCGTAAAATTCGCAGGCGTGACCTGGCAAAGAGAGGCGAGAGACCGCAAGATATGGAAGTCTTTGAAAGGCGCCTTTACCCAGCAGCGATCAAATCAAGACACAGAAGAACAATAAAGATTAAAACCAAACAAAACGACCAACAAGTAAATCTAAACCTGAACCCGACGTATTCACAAACTTTTATGCTAATTCATTCGAAAATAAATTACTACTTTAAAATAATATCTATGCTCTCAACTACTGAGGCTACTAATGTATGTACTAATAATTCCTTCTTTCCAGCATTTTAATACCACACCAAGTGTACCAATATGGTTAAAATCGAAGCATGTCATGCTGAGACAAAATCACTAGGTGTCCTCCAAAGCTGTACGGCAGACAGAAAACGGAGGTAGCCACTACCCTTATATGACAAAACCTGTCGGGTTTCACTAAGACAACCGGTGAACAGATGTGAAGTCCAAAAGTTAAGTCATAGGGGTGCCCTCACTCAGCAATGGGTAGAAAAAGGGCAGATAAAGATAAAGATATATATATATATATATATATATATATATATATATATATATATATATATATATATATATATATATATATATATATATATATATATATATATATATATATATATATATATATATATATATATATATATATATATATATATATATATATATATATATATATATATATATATATATATATATATATATATATATATATATATATATATATATATATATATATATATATATATATATATATATATATATATATATATATATATATATATATATATATATATATATATATATATATATATATATATATATATATATATATATATATATATATATATATATATATATATATATATA
Organism: Odontocerum albicorne; assembly: GCA_949825065.1. Lineage (NCBI taxonomy): Eukaryota > Metazoa > Arthropoda > Insecta > Trichoptera > Odontoceridae > Odontocerum > Odontocerum albicorne. The sequence goes on from OX463850.1 coordinate 37,865,673, forward strand.
TATATATATATATATATATATATATATATATATATATATATATATATATATATATATATATATATATATATATATATATATATATATATATATATATATATATATATATATATATATATATATATATATATATATATATATATATATATATATATATATATATATATATATATATATATATATATATATATATATATATATATATATATATATATATATATATATATATATATATATATATATATATATATATATATATATATATATATATATATATATATATATATATATATATATATATATATATATATATATATATATATATATATATATATATATATATATATATATATATATATATATATATATATATATATATATATATATATATATATATATATATATATATATATATATATATATATATATATATATATATATATATATATATATATATATATATATATATATATATATATATATATATATATATATATATATATATATATATATATATATATATATATATATATATATATATATATGGGGTGTTGAGAATGACAGAATATGGAATGAAGTGATAAGAGATAAATGTGACCTTAAAGCCGACGTGTTGAGTAAGATATAGAAAAGTACTCTGAGATGAGTTGGATGGAGATCAATCAAGAAATAGTAAGAAAACAAATATACAGTGCTAATGTTAGTGGAATGCGTGCTAAAAAAAGATCAAGGAAAGCATGATTGAATCAAGTGATTGATATATTGAAATAAATAAATTTAACAACTCGGAAAAATCGTTTAAGTTGTATGAATGTAGAAGACTCAAAGACGTGTGTCGGAATATGAAAATCTGGCCTCTGTCTTCTTTGCCTACCCCACAAATGAATGGTGTGAGAGATGTTATATTTTTTCAATTGATCTTTTAAAGAAGTCGACGATGGTGAGTGTCTTATGACACCAAGTAAATGTTTCCAGAGCCCGATGGCATGAACAGTAAAGGACGACGTGATGATAAACTGTAAATCGCTGCTTGAGCGCAAAACAAGTTCATGATCAAAATAATTTTTGACGAGATACTAACGGGACGCGGGAATGTTTAGGATGTTATACAAGTGACAATACGTAAACTTGTCGGCAATCTTGGTCACAAAACATGACTAGACTTAGCTTCAAAAAAGTTTTTTTCATATTATTTTTTTCAGGCTTCAACTTTACGTCATTTCCCTGTCGAGATAAGCAGAGAGGAGAGAGTGCCAGACGTTAATATCTCAACAACCATTCTTTTATTCTTTTTTTAAATTTAACCTGGCGACCTTATTGCCATGTGGCAATGTCTTCGTGGTCCAGACTCTTCAAAATCCAAAAACTTTCTTATACAACACCTACCATTTCTCTATTTTTTTACGTTACCTTCTTTCTAAACATCATTGACCAGATCCTATCATACTTTCTTGTCTTCTTCTACCTCGCCTTCTTTTAATAGTATGTCTTTCATTTGTCCTACATCTTTCTATAACTTCCTCAACACTTCTAATAATTAAATCTCTTCATTGCGTATTCTGTCATACACTGTATAGTCTTTTCAGTGCACGCATTTCTTCAGCAATTAGTGAGCTCCTTTCAGTCATTTTCTACGTTTACATTTCTTCAGTAATTAGTGAGATCCTTTCAGTCATTTTCTACGTCCACATTTCTTCAGTAATTAGTGAGCTCCTTTCAGTAATTTTCTACGTCCATATTTTTTCAGTTATTAGTGAGCTCTTTTCAGTCATTTTCTACGTCTACAATTCTTCAGTAATTAGTGAGCTCCTTTCAGTCATTTTCTACGTCCACATTTCTTCAGTAATTAGTGAGCTCCTTTCAGTCATTTTCTACGTCCACATTTCTTCAGTTATTAAGTGAGATTCTTTCAGTCATTTTCTACGTCCACATTTCTTCAGTAATTAGCGAGATCCTTTCAGTCATTTTCTACGTCCACATTTCTTCAGTAATTAGTGAGATTCTTTCACTCATTTTTGAAGTCCACATTTCGCTTCCGTATGTATATACAAGTTGACACTTAATTACTGTTGTGTACATGTTAACATAGAAATAAGTTTTTAATGTTCATTTTTACTTTGTTCAGGTTTCAACTTTGATTCAAAGATTTAGTTATTATAATTCCATCCATGTGTATGTTATAATTTTCGGAACCTACAGATGGATTACAAGTGATACCCCTCCCCTACTTTAGTAGTTTTAAACTTGGAGGTTCGCTTAATGGGCCGAATTCAATGTTATCCTTCCGCCACACTTTTCAGCATATCCGCATCTACACTGTGTATATACAGAAAAGAGTAGAGTAAAATTAGAAGTAATGTAGAATTACTTCTTAATCTGTAAATGTATGAAAGAACACGTATCGAAGACATAGTAAATTAATGCATCGATAAAATGTATGTTTTAAGTATTACAAAGATAGGAGATTTTTATTGGTTTGGAAATGTTAAGAGAATGAATAACGAAAGAATGTCAGGGTGTTATGTCGAAATGAGTCAGAAATGAAAGGTATTATCAGATTTTCAACGAACTGAAAATGTGAATTGTGAGTTATGGAAGATTGTTTATGACAAGGTGTATTAATGTAGTTGTATGAATAAAAATTATGTTCGTTAATAAAATAGTTTTAAGGTCCGTTCTCTCTGCTTACCCTGCAAGGGACAAGGCATGATAATATTTATGTATGTACTTCTAAGTCAAAATTCGCTATTAATAAGAAGTATCGATTTATTTTTTCATGCTAAATATCCTCAGTGAGATACAGGCAAAAGCCTTGTTGACTGGGGATACGACAAATGAAAGGCAGCAAATCCAGATCCATTAAAATTATATGTCCAAATCAAATTACGTTTTGTTTTTTCTCAAATTGTGTATATTTCTTGTCATGTGTAATAATAAATAAAATAAAATAAATACTTTAAAAGGATTCAAGTCCTCAACGACAGACGATTATAATAATAATCAAATGACAATTTATATAGTGCCGTTTCGAGAACAGACTACTCAAGACGTTAAACTATACGAAGAAAATGTGTTGCCTATATTAAAAAACAAGTTACCAAAACGAAATTGTAAATGAAGAAAATCATAGTAAGTATTTGATAATTAACTCCGTGACGAAATCCGTAAATGAAATTCGGAGGTCGCGGGTTTGATTTCCGTTGGTATAAAGATTTTTTAAATTGTTTCAGTCTGGGTTTTGCTTAACGCTTTTTTAAACAAGATATTGCCGCATAGTAATACACTAGCCATGTTGTAATGCATACAGTGAAAGTGGAATATAAAACATTATAAATATATTTGTTATAATAAGTGTTGAAAAACTTTTAAATTATAAGTTTTTTAGTTGTTCAAATAGTTTGTTTGACATAACAAATACGTGTTTTTAACATTAAGAAAAAGTTTAATCTGTAATTTACGTTGAAAATATTTAATCTTTAAAAGTATGTTTTTTTAATTTATCTAATTCACTATGATAATTTTAAATCTTATGTTAGGCTTCGAGTTCATGAGGTGCTGATTCCTTACACGTATTATACATATTTATAGCTTTTATATATATTTAAAAAAGATATTTAAAAAAACTGAAATCGTTTTTCAGGCATTCATTCGAGCAAAAAGTTTTTCTCCAAAATTTTCTTACGAGAATTAATGATTATTATTGCAGTTTTGCTTAACGTTAAAAGTTTACGATTGAAATAAAACAAACGTTTCAATTTTGTGAAATATAGCTGTAAATAATTGACCTCTGAAAATACTAAAAATAATAAAACAGCTCAGTTGTACTGCAAAAAAGATTCAGTCAATTTAAAATCATTGATGACTAAAATGAACCATCACAAGATTTAAATGTATCTTTAAAAAGTTTCAAAACACATTTTACTTTACAATATACAATTATATTTTACTGTATACCACTTTTGTTGAATTTAGTGTAATCTATGGAGTTAATTGCAATATGCCAGTCCATTCCAACCAACCAGAAATATATTAAAGAAACCTTAAGGGAAAATCATAAGAGAAAACACTTTTTAAGCGAATTGGGTTCCAACGGGAATTAAACCCGTAATGCAAAGGTTAGTAGATATAGTAATTTATTTTTAACAAACACTGTTTATTCCACTTTTTTGTGACGGTATAACCCTACCGGTTTCAAGGCTTTCACCTCATCTTCAGGGGAGCGCAAACAAGACTTGTTTGCGCTACCCTGAAGATGAGGTGAAAGCCTTGAAACCGGTAGGGTTATACCGTCACAAAAAAAGTGGAATAAACAGTGTTTGTTAAAAATAAATTACAATGTCTTTAAACCTCCACAACGTTAATGCCTTAACTATAAACAACATATTAGTAGATATACATCTTACGAACAAATCTACAATTATATTGTTGTTAAGCAGTATTTAATCATTTTAACATTAAACCTGAACATTTTGTTAAATCTTTATTGACGAATTTATGTAAAAACTTTCGTTTGAAAGACAAATTTTCTACCATTATACGAGTATCTTGTATGGGAACGATGTCTCATTGCAAACTAGCAAAGAATATCAATAGTTCTAAGTACGAAAAATTAAATAACAGGAAAAGTAAATGAAAAAGCTCTTCTTCGTCCATGAATTATACTCAATTAATGAAACCAATTTAACGGGGTTAAAATAATTTATTACCTGGTAAAAGAAAAATAGATAAAAAGCCATCAAGCGACGACGTGTCACGCACTTTATATTTCCCTCTAATTAAGTGGATTAAATTCAATGGTAAAAGGGCAAATATTTTTATAATTACTCCTTTATCTTTTTTTAAAAAAAAGTCACAAAATTAAGTAACTACTTTAGCAACACGTGAATTTTATATATTGTGTTATGTTGAATATTCATTATGTTGTTTATAGTTAAGGCATTGACGTTGTGGATGTTTAAAGACATTGTATTTTATTTTTATCAAACACTGTAAACAGTGTTTGATGTAAAAAGTGGAATAAATTCCACTTTTTTGTGACGGTATAACCCTACCGGTTTCAAGGCTTTCACCTCATCTTTAGGGGAGCGCAAACAAGACGAAATGATGTTCGAACTGGTACCGATATACACTCTGAAATGGCTAATCATTGTCACCGTGAGAATCATACTTTTTGTATCGATGATGCCAAATTCTTACATATTTTTGTATCGATGATGCCAAATTCTTACAGTGGTAACGGAAATAAATTGGACAGATTAGTGGCCTTAGAAATTTCTAAGTCAGTACACCGATCCGAACATCTGTTGAACAGTTATTTCCCAAAAATCTCTCCACTCTTAGCCGAAATTGTCCCGTGCCTCCCTCACCCCCCAGCCTCCAGCCGTTGAAGCGTGTATATCGGTACCAGTTCGAACAGCATTTAGTCTTGTTTGCGCTCCCCTGAAAATGAGATGAAAGCCTTGAAACCGGTAGGGTTATACCGTCACAAAAAAGTGGAGTAAACAGTGTTTGATAAAAATAAATTACAATGAATATTCATTATATTTATCGTCATTATATGCTGAAAGTAGAGCATGCATGATAGTGAAAGGTACCTTGACTGAGTGGTTAAATATTACAAAACGGGTAAAGCAGGGATGTGTTATATTACCTTGGTTGTTTAAAGTTAACAAAGCTTAATGTGTGAAATATTTATAGAGATCAATTGATGGCATTCAAATGTCTAATGGGAATGTGGTTATTGTGAAAAGACAGAAAAAGGCCAAATAATGGCTGTAAAAATGCACGCATTTAGAAGAACACGTGAATTGACAATGTATGACAGAATGCGGAGTTAAATGATTAAAATATGAATGTGAACTTAAATTTGATGTGTTAAGTAAAATGGAAAACAGCACTCAGATGGTTTAGACTCGTGAAATGAACGAAGGATGAATTATAAAGAATTACGTGAAACGAATGAATTAAGAAAGATTAAGAATCAACAAAACGCATACAGTGCAATTGTGAGTTGAAAATGTGAGAACAAGGAAAATTAGTTGAGTCATGTGAATATTTTGAAGAAAAAACAGTTTTTTTTATTGCATCATTTATTGAGAACACTCACAATTAAAAGGAAACTTTAGAATATGTAACAATACTAAAAAAAATACCATAAAGATATATGTATATACAAAGTTCAATGTATGTTTAAAATCAACTGTGATATGAGCCGGTTAAAGCCAAAGTGGTGTAAGTCCACTTTTTAAATAAACTAAGTTAAGTCCAATAATGTGTTCTGTGTACGAAGAACTATTAATAAGAAATGTGGTGAAAACCCTAGTTACCCTAATATCCACATAGATGGCAGTACAAGTTTAAGCAGTCAATGGAGTCATCTACTGGTTGACAGGTAAAGTGGTGTATATGGGAGTTGCACCACTATTCCAGTGAATATTTCTGTTTTGTTGACAGGATTGATGCAATGGTGTATAATTTACGTTGTGATTATAGTATATTCCGTGTAATATTATTTTTGAATAATAACCATACAATGCGTGTTTTTTTTATTTAAAAAATAAAAATATATTTATACTTTAAATATGTACTGGAACATGAAAAATACTCGTAAAATAAATTTTTTCCTTTCGTTTTTACATATTTATATTTAAAAAAAAAGAATATGGTTTATATATGAATCACTGCGTATTTGCAATGGTTATTATAAGATATAATGATATTAACGATATAATGATAATACGAGTACATTATATAAACTGGTGATTAAATGATAATTAACATTTATTAATTAAATTATGAATTTAGTAATAAAATGATAATTAAAATTTGTGAAAACCAGCGAAGCAATTTTTGTCTTTGTTTAAACACAAAGCAGCGTTGCATTTTTCACAAATAACAAAAGTTTGATACTTGCAATTTGGAGAAGTCCTTACCTTTCCCGAAATCGACATGCCAAATAGCATATTTTAAACGTAATTTATACGTATATAACTTAGGTGCTATGGGCTCTCAACAGGAGTAGGATACATGTATTGCTGGGACGAAACTGTCGGATCTCGGGGTTCACAACAAATCGGTGTCTGTGTTATTAAACACATAAAAACTAGAGCCACAACAGTAAAACATGTTGTCATGTACAGTGACACCTGTACGGGACAAAACAGGAATTTGAAACTTGCATTAAACTTATTAAGACAGGTTTTAAGTGAAACAACAATATAGACATCATTGACCAAAAATTTATGCGAAGTGGTCATTCCTACCTTCCCAACGATGCAGACTTTGGCTCAATCGAAATCTATTGCAAGAATAAACACGTCTTTTGCCCTGTTGACTGGTTTGGAGACATTACTGAAGCTAGGAAACAAAAATCTTTCCACGTTACTGTGATGCCTAGTGAAGAATTTTTATCGACAGAAAACATAGAAAAATCCATAACCAAGAGAAGATTTAATGAAGACAAATATCCAGTGTCATGGCTACATATGCAACGGATTCGGTGCAAGAAAAACGACCCGTTCACTATATTTTACAAAGAGAACTTATCTGATGAGCTTCCATTTTTCAAGCTTAACATCAAACCATCAGCGAAACGGGGACGGCCAATATCTGTTGCAAATGTACCTTTGAGAAAACTCTACAATGGACCCAGACCAGTGACAAAATACAAACATAAAGACATGCAAGATCTTTTACCCTACATTCCACATATCCATCATGCGTATGATACTATCTAGACCTACGTACGAGTACTTTTGATTCTGCTGAAGACCTTGGACCTCAGGATGCTGATGACACTAATGATGTTAGGTAACCATATATTTTGTGACGGACACGAGTGAGATATTAAATAAACTTTTTGCAAACATTTATTCACATTCTTGTAATGACCTATAGTTTTGTAAAATAAAATAACATTAAACTTTGGTTGTTGCAGTTATTCCCTTTAACAATTTATTATATCTGTTTAAAGCCAAAGTGGTGTAAGTTACTATAGGGCCTTATAATTTTCCAGTTAAGATGTGCAAAGGACAAAAATAATACGAAATAGTTAAAACAAACATTTTTGACCGCGTTCAGTAAAAAAAACATGGTTTAGTAGTATTGTGGAATTTTCTGCAACAGCTGTACTAAAAGCATTTATATCTCACATCTAGGATAATGTGACTTACACCACTTTGGCTTTAACCGGCTCATATAAAACTGCCATAGAGATTTGTAGAGATTTTTTTTTGTTTTAGTTTTTTTTAAGAGAACGTGTTTTTTTAGTAAGTTTCTAAGAAATAACAGCTAAAAGGTAGAATATCAAAACAGAGTGGTTTCACGAAAAAAAAATAGATCTTTCGAGGAATGGTGGGCGAGAAGCATATACGTCAGATTGGAATAGAAATGTCAACGGAGCCATTTCGTTTGAGAAAATCAATTCAAATGTGATTTTTTTCCAATTATTATCTAGTTTTTTATTGACATTTTAAATATCACATTTCCATTAATTTTACCACTGTTGCCTAGTTGGTAAAACACTTGAAATTCATTCGAGAGTTTCAGGTTCGATTTCCGATGGAAATATGTATTTTATTAAAAATGGTTCCATTCTGGTAAAAGTGTTCTTCTGGTAACAATACTCTACGCGCCGAGTACGTGTCGGAGTGTTGTTGCTTCTGCAGCATTGTCAACAAGTGTAATGACGAACCGCGAGTGGTTCTTAACCCGAAGGTTTACATACTGGGGCCGAAGACAATATTGTCTTCCATCCACGCTCTTTCATGTATAATGTTGAGGGGTACCATACAGAAAAACAAGAATTAATTTGAAAATCAAATGTATATGAAGCACATTATTGATATACTCGTATTATTTAAAAAGGGTCTTTCAAATTGAGCGGTTTTTTTTAAATTTTTGAATTAAACACACATTTGCTTTAATTTCAATTTTTTTTTAATGGGCATTGAAGTATAATGTATGACATTTAAACACAAAAAACAACATCTACCAAATGATCATCTTTTGCAGTTCCACAGATGTAAACTCTTTTGTCAATTTTTTTCAATGACATTTTGGCATATTTGCGTTTTTAACTCACCAATAACGCGAATAATTTCGTCCTTCAGCTTAGAAATTGATTGGGGTCATTTTTATAGACCTGGTTTTTCACGTAACTCCAGAGAAAATAGTCCAACGGTGTCAGATCACGTGATCTTGGTGGGCAATTAACATCACCGTTTCCGGAGATTACAATACATAAAATAATTCAACAATTTGAACGCGTTGTTGTATTGTACACGACTCCAATTTTATAAATGTCATACATTACACTTCTCAAATGTCACAAGGCTCAGGTAAGTTCGCGACACCATCTGTGTTTTATCCAAGAATTAAAAAAAACCTCTCAATTGGAAATACCCTTTAGTTAAGGCATTCGACATTGTGGAGGTTTAAAAACATTGTAATTTGTTTTATCAAATACTGTTAATTCGTCTTTATGTAACGGTATAACCCTATCGTTACATAAAGTGGAATAAACAGTGTTTGATAAAACAAATTAAATAATTGGTAATTTTAAAAATCCGTACTCTTGTTTGTCACATAGGGTGTGTACTGAAAAACGTCTAATCTCCTCGTGCCCAGGATCGTCCTATATTGGTGAGGTATTATATTACACTTTCGTTTTACACAGTACTACCTGGCGGATTTATTGCAGTGTGACAATATCTTCCGACCAATTAAATATGTTAAGTGAAATCCATTTAAAAAAAAATGGGTTCCAACGGGAATTAAACCCGCAATCAACGGGCTGGAAGACAAGCTTCTTACCAACTAAGCCACGGAGGTCGTCTTTGAAAACTTAACGACATATTTTTGTAGATCTACATATATGTGACAGTAAAACATTCAGTTTTAGGTAGATTATAGTGTTCATATAATATAATCATAAATTTTTGAAAGCCTTCCTTAAAAGCTTATTTTCAAGTATCTCGCAAAGCTAGACACGCCGTCCCATATTTATAGCATTTGGAGGCAGACAAAGATCAATCAAATTGAAATATAACTCGACATAACGAACATGAACTAAAAACAAAGATCATGGATTTGTTGAAAAATACTTTATAACAATACATATAATATAAATGTTACAATTGCAAAACAAACACGTTAAAATAATTAAAAAAAAACACTACAGTTGACTTACTATAAATACTAGTAGATTAAGAAATAGTCTTGAAACATAATAGAGTATTGGGGCCCAGTTTCAGGAAAACCCAAAAATCCATAATTGTACGTCATGGTTTTTGGCATAATTTTATTTAATTACAATATAATACTTTTTTAATACACCTATGACGAGTCTGAAACATAATCTTACATTTTCCCCACTATTCAACGACCAAATCTAATAGCGAATCTTGTCTATTGGAATCTTTTTTTATACTAGGTATCTATAGTGACCTTTTATGGGGCCTCAGTCCCAACATAAACTAATTCTCGTCTCATAAAAGAGGGTAAGAAAAGGAGGAGAGAAATAAGAAAGTATAGGAGAAATACCTTCTCTGACGTACATCTTAAAGATTTGTCGCCCCGGGCTTTCATTGATTGACTGTTACGTATCTAAGGACCGCCCGGACAACCCGATTTCCTTTTTGTATAAACCAAAAATATATATCGTTTATAGATACACATAAACGCTTTCTGAGAAATTGCCGGACAAAGGAGGTCTATGCTAGACTCTTCATATAAATTTAAAGTGGTACTTATTCGTCTAGAAAACGAGAAAAATTGGGGTAAAATCAGATGAAATACTAAAATAGATAAAGTTCAGTGGTAGTAAACCATTAATCAACGTCCTTAATTTTTTTCCCTTTTATTTAACTTATTTATAAAAGTGAATTATATTTCTTTAAAACTTTATTATACTATGTGCAAAATTAATTAATTACATTCATTGTAATATATTCTTAACTGACCAGCCTTTTCATTATTTTTATAATAGGCAATCTTCCCAAACGAGAATGATTTGTACCACCCAATTAAAGTTACTATGCAATTATACGAGTCAATATAATATAACTTATTTATTAAATGGCCATTTTAGACGATTAACCTTCAAACATTTAACGATCGATCTCTGAGTGGAAAAGTTCCTCGAAGAAAGAAAGAATTGAAGATTCATTGGATGCAGTAAAGATATGGAGTTTAGTGAAACAAATCATTGGATGCAGTAAAAATTTGGAGTTTAGTGAAACAAATCATTGGATGCAGTAAAGATATGGAGTTTAGTGAAACAAATCATTGGATGCAGTAAAGATATGGAGTTTAGTGAAACAAATCTGTTTCGCAAACGACAAAAAAATAGACGGTCTATAGTTTGATCACACAAATTGAATATCGTGCCGTCATTAAGTTTCTCACAAAATTGAGTATCGTGCCGTCATTAAGTTTCTCACAAAACAAGGGAAAAAACCTCAAATCATTTTGGAAGAGATGTAAACGGTTTACGGCGACTGTAGTACTGAAAAAAACTATGGTTTTCAAGTGACACAGTCTTTTTAAACAAGAAAGGGAATCGATTGAAGGCATTGCCGAACAGTTAAACACTATCCAAATGTGTCGCAAATGTTTTTAGTTGCAGTTGTTGCATTATTTCTTTGGCAGTATATTCGTACACCATGCAATATATAAATGGTTTTTCAGGTACATAATTCTCCAAATTAACCAACGTTCGAAAAAACAATTTTTTTTTCACTATAATAACGTTCTTCAGATGTTAACTGACGAATATAATACAAAAAATGTTTTGTAGGACCAAAAACATAAACATATTTCCAGTCTGGTTTCCACACTTAGGGCCTATAAAAACATCTTTCTGGTTGGTTGGAAGAGATTGCCACATGGCAAGAAACTCGCCAGGTAAAAAAAACTGGAATACAACTGATGATTAAAAATGACAATGTAAAATACGCCTTTTTCGTCCAGCCAACCTAATATACATATTTACAAATAAAAAAAAAAACAGATTTAAAATAATGAAAAAATTTAGAATGTACGAAAAAAAATACATACATACACGTCATCCCGCTAATCCCCTGTCAGTGCAGGCAAAGATGACAGATCGCCATATTTTTTTTCTCGACACACATCATCAATCTGTTCTACATCCGTGCACATTCTCATATAACTTCTACGATTTCTCAGACTTTCTGCGTTTCCTTTCTTTAAGAATTTCATTTGTTTAATCCAACCATACTTGTGCACTATAAATATATATGTTTTGTTAGTCTTTTGTCAATCATTCATTTCACATGCCTTGATTTCTCTTTATCTTACTAAACACATTAGTCCACAAACATCCCTAACCTTTTAGTCCACAAATATTCCTAATCACTTCATTCCGTATTGTGTCATACAGTTTTACTCCATGTATTCTTCTCAATGCACGTGTAGGGATCCACGGTCGTCGCGGAATATTGTCGCATACATACGGTCAATGACCGATGAGATTCGCATTCCTCGACAAATTTAAATAAACAGTCCGAAGTTCATACGCCAGCCATTCAAGTCCAAAGATCACCCGCCGGCCAGTCATCCCGTAGCGAGCGACCGCACTACATACTAGAGAGAGAACGCACCACGCTGTCTCGCCGGTTTCGTAAATAGATTGTTACCTACATACTACAATTGACCATTTCTGCATTCACAGAAACGAGATAGAAGCATATCGCGAGCGCACTCCCGCGCCCATTCTGAAATGTTATAAATACCTACGTACTATCAAAATAAACCATTCACTCTCCTTCCGCATTGCGATCTAACGTGTTTTATTATTTATCAACAACCATCATCATCTCGTTCCTTAAGGACACATTCTGCTAAACACGCATTTCTACGGATCTATTCAGCGTCTTTCAGTCTTTTTTCTCTAAGCCCACGTTTTACTACCCATAAATCAAAGTTTGACACCAGAATACTATTATGGTCTATTATCTAAGCAGATTTTGATACTTTTGGTTAAAACAAAGGTTCCCAAACTTACTTATTTGACCCACTATTCCCTTTTCAGCAAAATAATTACGCAAGACCCCCTGGAAATTTACCTTTCTCAAATGAAATAAAACAGAATATAGTGAACATTTTTTTATGCACATATCTGTAGTGTTGTAAATAAGATACGCTGATACTTAAATTGTTGAAGTATTTATTAGATAATCCTAATGAGAAGGATGAACCTGATGTACTGCCACCAATTTATTCATGTGCCGCAGTTTGTCATTTGCAATAAAATTTCAGCAAAAAATTTGTGCAACTATGACAGTATTTTTTTTAATTTAAAAAAGGTATTTTGAAAATCAAACAATTTGGAAAAGAAATATTTAAGGTATTTATTAAAATAATAGGTATTTATTAAAATAAGTAAGTAGCCCCCCTACTTCACCAAGGGCCTGCATCGCCCCCTCAGTTTTATTTATTTATTTATTTATTTATTTATTTATTTTTTCAAAACAGGCTTAGCCCAATTACATTGAAAAATACAAGACATTAAAAAAGAAGAAAAATTACAGGGAAATTTTTTTTTTTTTAAATTATATAAAATAAAAAATAATGCATATGTATACAAACGAGTATTTACACACAAACGTATGTTACATATATATTCAGTCACTTAAGTATGTTGATGAGTGCTTTCTAACGCGCTTAATCTAAGAAGAAAATTTACTTTTGCTTTTGGTAATGAGATATGAAATATGTCAATATCCGAAGCAGTCCCGTTAAGAAGAGTTAAGGCCCTTCCAACAGGCATAGCGGCTGGAAGACCCGTTCTTGTGTATGTTATTGAGAACAGTTCCTGCCGGCGCAGTCTAGTGTAATTGTTAGGAACATTTAACGCTAATCTTTGTAGTAATGCTGGACAGCTCACAACTCCTCGAACGAGTTTGACAACGTATACCAAGAGACGCAGATCTCTTCTTACGCTCAAGGAGTTATACCCGAGCATGCCCAGCAGAAACTGCGTAGGATATAGCCACGGATAGACACCAAACTCACTCATGTAGAGATATCGTAGATATTTTTTTTGTACTTTCTCCACCATGAGCGAGTTCTGCGCCCCCACCGGGCTCCAAATGCAAGCATTGCTTTCTAGTTTGCTACGGATCAATGAATTAAACAACGTTTTGAGCACCAATTGGTTTTCAAACGACTTAGAGATTCTCATAACAAATCCTAGAGTTTTATAAGCTGAGTTGCACATAACTTCTATGTGAGGACCAAACGCGAGATTGCTGTGGAACAAGACACCCAGATCTTTAATATTATCTGTGCGGGGTATAGGTATAGATTCTAGTGTATATCTATGGAATTTCAAGACGTGTGAGCGATGATACGACATAATTTTGCACTTTGATGCATTGAAATATAATTTATTATTGTGGCTCCACTCACAAACGTTGTTGAGATCAGCCTGTAGGTCTAAGCAGTCGGTATAAGAACGAATTTTTTGAAAGATTTTGAGGTCATCAGCAAATAGAAGAAACGTGGATTTTTTTATAACTCTACCTATATCATTAATAAAAATAAGAAATAAGGTAGGTCCAAGGTTAGACCCCTGCGGAACACCTGAGTAGGCAGTGAAGTAATCGGAGTTGTAGATTCCATGTGAAACAAATTGTTTTCTATCTGTAAGATAATCTGACAGTAGCCTTAGTAAGTTACCTGGGATCCCAAGTTCACTCATTTTTTCTAATATTTTTTTGTGATTGACGCGATCAAAAGCTTTTGCAAAGTCATGATACGAACAATCGATCTGATTGCCACTATCTACAGCCCTTGAAACATAGTCGGTGAAGACCATCAGATTGGATTCAGTAGATCTGCCTCTTCTGAAGCCATGCTGCTCATCAATTATATATGGGTCCACTAACGACCTTAGTGTGCGATCCATAAACATTTCTAGGAGCTTAGCTATTGAAGAAAGTATGGCGATAGGTCTGTAGTTGGTTATATCGTCCTTAGAACCATTTTTAAATATGGGAATAACTCGAGTCTTTTTCCATTCACTTGGAAAAGTATGGACTCGGAAGACAAGATTAAATATGTAAGCAAGAGGTGCAGAAAGCAATTCACTACAGCCCTTAAGAAAAAATGTAGGTACTCCGTCCGGCCCAACGGCTTTCGTGTTTTTCATCAACTTTATTTGTTTGAGTATATCAAATGTAGTGATGCTTAGCTTAAATCCCGAGGAAGTATGGTGTTCATCAAAAACAAATGCCTCGGAGTCCCTACAATAAACTGTTGAAAAATAATTTGCGAATGCAGAAGATATTTCGGGACCAGTTATTTGATTCCCATCCCAATTCATAACATTAAGCACTGGAGAATCGTTACGCATGGATTTAATATGATTCCAAAATAGTTTTGGTTCACGTACCATTCGACATTCTAAGTTCCTTATGAAGTCTTTATAAGCCGTGCGAATGTTATGTTTGAGCTGAGCGCGAGCACTTTTGAACGCATCGTAGTCACTCAGGCGACAAGAGTGTTTCCATTTTTTGTGAAGAGAATCTTTAAGTCTAATATTCCCAACAATTTCACTTGTGAACCACCTCGGGTATTGCCACTTACGTAGCTCTTTTGGTTTTACGGGAAAGCACTCATCAAATACGCAATAAACATGTTCATACAAATATGCTACCGCCTCGTTCACGTCTAAAATTGAATATAAGGGATTCCAGTTAATATCCCTTGTCTTCAGATATAAGGAATGGAAATCTCCTTTGTCAAATCGCCATTTTTTAAACACTGGATTCTCAAATTTTTTTGGAGACGCATTTATTTTATCCTTGATCAAGAAGACTGTGAGATCGAATTCTAGTGCCGGGTGATGAAGATCTTCTGGTACGAGATGAAAAGGGGCGTGTTGCACCTTGGTGCTAATATTTGAATATATTAAATCTAGAAGCCTGCCGTTAAAATTATTGATATTATTAAATTGTATCAAGCTGTAGGCAGTTGAAACACACAAAAATTCGTTTTGAACCCCCCGTGCCCCTATCGCGCTATTTAAGTTAAAATCGCCAAGAATTACTACTTTTCTATCTCGTATGTAATTTACATGAGCTAAAATGTTGGTACAGAAGAGCGAGTATTTCTCCTCGGTTGTATTCGGTGGGAAGTAAACAACGCATACAAATATTACTAAAAAACTATTTACAGTGATTTTGACCCAGATATCTTCATTACTCGTTTCTAGGAATGACACTCGTTCAGCAAGAACCGAGTCAGAGTTTCTCAATCCAAGTAACACGCCGCCACCACGGTGCGCGGAGACTCCATCAGCGGTCGAGCGATCGCGTCGGAATACTAAATAATTACTATCAAAAAGCTCACGGCTATAGACAGAGGCGTCCAACCACGTCTCGGTAAGTGCAATCAGAGAGTGATTGGAAGCAGCAACATTGTTGAAAAAATTTATTGTCTTCGTCTTCAAGCCGCGCACATTCTGATAGTACGCATTAAGTATTGTGAGAGACGAAGTATTCCGCTTCTCTTTCCCATTCTGTCAGTAATGGCTCGGTAGTTTAGGAGCCTCCAAATTGGTTATCCATTTTTTCAAAAAGGTTTTACGGGGCCAATTACTTGGAGACAAAATTGATTCGGTCTTGCTTACCTCTATTCCGATCTTGAATGACGAGTAGTCACCGCGGGATTTCAATTTCGACACTTTGAATGAGCCGGTAGCATCCAATTTTTTTAAGTATAATTCTAAATCCTCTTCAGTCGTTTCACGATGAAGAGGATAGCAATAAATAAATAAATAAATAAATAATATATATATATATATATATATATATATATATATATATATATATATATATATATATATATATATATATATATATATATATATATATATATATATATATATATATATATATATATATATATATATATATATATATATATATATATATATATATATATATATATATATATATATATATATATATATATATATATATATATATATATATATTATATATATATACAGTTATATATACAGTATATATATATATACAGTTCCCTCCAGTACCCCCAGGGGGGCCGATGGGTCCACTTAGGGAACATATGGGTTAGAGTATACATGTTTTAGTACGCCATTGATTTTGTTTCATGTCGTTACACACATTTAGATATCCATCTTAACGCCTCTAGAGAAAAAACTACCCAAATGATTAGCAAAAAGAGAACGGGATTAACATTTAAACACATAATATATAGCTTGTTATCAATAACATATAAAATGGAATTATTCAAAATATCATACTAAATTTATGATTTTTTTCCCAGAAGGAAGCCAAGCAAGCAACAAAGTTCAAATACTTTGTACTTTGTTTTATCAAACACTGTTTATGCTACATTTTGTAACGGTATAACCCTACCGGTTTCAAGGGTTTCCCCTCATCTTCAGGGGAGCACAAACAAATATTGTTTGTGCTCGTTTATGTATTTAAACCTCCACAGCGTTAATGCCTTACCTATAAACAATATACAAAGTTCAAAGATTTATGTTTCAATTATTAATGACGTGTGACAGTGATTTCATGGATTACCTTTACCAATATTGTGTCATCTGTGTGTGTGGAGGGTGTTTATCTATTTATTTATTAAACACTTTTTTTGCAAATACAATCTGGCGGGCTTATTGCCAGGCAGCAATCTCTTCCAACAAACCAGACAAAAGTAAATGAAGCAAGTTACTTCATCTCCCTGGCTCCATCCCAACTCACTGCAGCCAAGGAGAAGAAGTAACATGCTTCATTTACTTTTGTCTGGTTGGTTGGAAGAGATTGCTGCCTGGCAATAAACCCGCCAGATTGTAAAATGAATCAAGTAACGTGGTCACATAAATCATTCAAATGACTATCCATCCCCACAAAATCCATAAACATATACGTGAGGACATGCCCACGAACCCCACAAAGACGGACAATCACCCGAACATTATTTTTCTTGTAAAGTGAGATATCATCAATCAAAAGGAAAGGAAGGGATGGTGGAGAGGAAAGGAAAATAAAAATCAGGAATGAAACACGTTATTTTACTGACTAGAAATTAAGAGTTTTTTCAGTCGCTTCTTAAATCATGCTAAGGACGGAGCGAGCCATATATTGGTTTGTAACTGATTCCAGAGTCTTACTGCATGGACAGTTAAGAACAACGTAAAGAAAGAGGAGCGGTATCTATGTATACTCGGTATCTATGTATCTATGTATACGGTTATCTATGTATACTCGGTATCTATGTATACGGTTATCTATGTATACGGTTATCTATGTATACGGTTATCTATGTATACTCGGTATCTATGTATCTATGTATACGGTTATCTATGTATACTCGGTATCTATGTATCTATGTATACGGTTATCTATGTATACTCGGTATCTATGTATACGGTTATCTATGTATACGGTTATCTATGTATACTCAGTATCTATGTATCTATGTATACGGTTATCTATGTATACTCGGTATCTATGTATACTCGGTATCTATGTATACGGTTATCTATGTATACGGTTATCTATGTATACTCGGTATCTATGTATCTATGTATACGGTTATCTATGTATACTCGGTATCTATGTATACGGTTATCTATGTATACGGTTATCTATGTATACTCGGTATCTATGTATCTATGTATACGGTTATCTATGTATACTTTGAGAAAGTACTCGTATTTGAGTAGTTGTCTTTATATTTTGTTGTTTATGGGTTCCTCTCTACCATAGGTACGTCGTTGAATTCTGCCAGATATGTTAAAGACGATTATATCCAAAGGGATGAATCAATTTATCAGCGACCCTGGTGGGCATCGTCAGGTTCTAGCGTCCTGGAAGGGGTAGTTTAAGATGTATTTTATATTTATTTTCTTTTTTTCTTAAGCTACATTTATTTTAATAAATGTATATCCGTAACGTAACTAAGAAAAGGTGTCTCATATCTGGTTTGGAGGAGGAGTGCCGTGAATTATGTGGCTCAGATATAGCTTCAACCTCGGAGAAAAGTGTCCTTTCGATGTTATAAGGTTGAGAGGCCAACACGTTCTCCCTAAAGGGAGTTTCCAAGATCTGGTTTTAAATAAGTAGAGATTTATTGTTTTATTATTGCCAATTGAAGTTTATTAATATTTTTTTATTTCTTTGAAACGTGACGCTCGACAAAATTGACATTTATGAAATTGATTTACTGAAAAATTAATGATGTTCACAATTTTTATTTCATCCCCTATGGTAGAGGTTTTTAGACTTTTTCATTTCATGGCGTCCTTACAGTATAAAGATTTTATATCGACTTGAAAAAAATCTTATCAATTTGTGGAATGGCTGCACATGTCGTTGACTACACAGTTTTTCAAATTTTGAAATCAAACTAGACACAGTGAATTATATTTTGATACAAGAAAACGTAGAAAGTCAGAGAAATCGTAGTTGTATGATAAGGTATACAAGGATGTGGAGGAGACTAGGAATATGTGCCAAGATATGAAAGTCTTGTACTCTGCCCTCTTTGCCTAACCCAGAGAGAAAAAAGGGCGTGATGGTATTTATGTATGAGGGTTGATAAAAAAATAAAAGATTATTTTTTAAATATATTTTTTTATTTTTTCAGATACTTCGCGGACTGTAAGTAGATGTTAAATAGTTGAAATCTGACCTCAGATCTACTCGGAGATCCGTCAGCCGATTTCCTTACAGTATTATTATTTTTTTGGCCTGGATGGCATTTTTTAGAAACATTGTTCCTACACAATGTTCCTAAAAAATGCCATCCAGGCCAAAAAATTAATAATACTGTAAGGAAATCTGCTGATGGATCTTCGGGTAGATCTGAGGTCAGATTTCAACTATTTAACATCTACTTACAGTCCGCGAAGTATCTGAAAAACTTAAAAAAATATATTCACACATTTTACCCTTCGCTAAAAACACCAAAAAAAATTATTTCTTAATTCCGCAAGCTGTTTATTTTTTATTAAGCTCTTACATTGGCGACACTGTCTGTGATATACAATTTAATTTTCAGCCACATTGGATGCCCAGTTTGTGTTTGACAGCAAAGTATTTACAACACATTTTGGTACGTTTGCTATTTTTTCCCGTATCAACGTACATATCAGTAATAGATAATGTTTAATTATATGAAGAAGAATCGTCAAGAACTATCATGGTGGTCAAATGTATAACATATACATATATTTACCACAATTTAAATTTTATACCACAAAAAAACCATGATTTCCTAGAGTTTATTATATCTACCACAAACTATATACGCCATTTACCATCATTTGTAATTTTAATCATTTTTATGAAAAAGTGAAATGTAGAGTACAAATACATAAATCCTCTTGTAATTTATTTTAATCAAACACTGTTTATTTCACTTTTTTGTAACGGTATAACCCTACCGGTTTCAAGGTTTTCACCTCATCTTCAGGGGATCACAAACAAGTCTTGTTTGTGCTCCTCTGAAGATGAGGTGAAAACCTTGAAACCGGTAGGGTTATACCGTTACAAAAAAGTGAAATAAACAGTGTTTGATAAAAATAAATTACAATGTCTTTAAACCTTCACAACGTTATTGCCTTAACTATAAACAACACATAAATCCTCTATTTACGGGAAACAATGACCTTTTTTCGATTTTGTTATCGCAATCTGGTGTGTTTAGTCCCTCTTATATATGTAATATTATAGTTTAAAAGTACTTAATTGCGTCTAATAATATCAAACGTTTTAATATCAAAGATATTATGATATTAGAAATGTTCGTCAACGCTCTTAATCAGCTGTTTCCACGGCGACAGTAAACTGAGAAATTTCTCACTGTCCTGATATTTTGATAAATCCTACTTGGAAGTGGAAATACAATATGCTCGTAGTTATGCCAGTGAATAAGCCATCATTTTGTCCAATATTACCTTCATACATCTTCGAGAAGAATTTACTTTACTTGATTATTTAATAAAATAGTTTACACTAACTGATGGCTAATGTACATATCTTATCAATTTGTGGAATGGTGATGAAGTTATCAATTTGTGGAATGGTGATGATTATCCGACCGACCAGGAACAAAAAAATACTGACTAGGAACAAAAAAAACTTAATCCAATCCCCAAAATGAAATTTATTTAAGAAGAATTATATATATTTATAATCCAATGGTACCCATGAGGCATAAAGAGGCCTAGAAGAAGACCGAAGGTACGCTGGATAGATGAAATCAGGAAGCATGGCAGCATCACATCAGCGAGCAAAAAACCGAACTATTTGGAGTCAACTTGGGGAGACCTTCATCCAGCAGTGGATCGACCCTGGTGGACAATGATGATGATGATGATGATATATATTTACGAGTACATGAGATATTGCTATATTCTTACAATATCCGAATTATCTTCAGCACCAACCGCAGGTATTGGCAGAGGTCAGCAAACAAGTTAGTTGAAAAATTATCATGTTAAAAAGCAATCGGATTTTTTTATTTTGATATAAATTGTGTCACAAATCAAAAGTTTGTCGCTTTTATCAAACAACTGTTTTATTGATATTTATTTCATAATGTAAAATAAAATCACGGGCCGAACAAAACATCCTGACGGGGTGTGGGTAGGCCTTGCTTAGTATAAAATAATCAAATAATAAATCATTGCTTTTTTCCATAGTGCACCCTTTAATTATATCCGCATTAGTGATTCAAATATATTGAAGAGTGTGGCCGTGAGACAATATTTTCTTCAGCTATAGTAATCGAGCCTTCGGGTTGAGAGCCTCTGGAGTAGGCACGGAATTCGCGTTTCGTTATTAAAGGTTTTGGCAACACTATCATTCGGCATGTGCGAGTATTGTTACCAGACGAATTCTTTTACCAGACTGACATTCTATTTTTTTTGGTATTATCGGGAATAGAACCCGAAACCCCCGGATCGAATTCACAAATCTTACCACTAGGCGTAAGTATGCAGGTCGGTAAATAATTGTTAAGCCGAAACAAAGAATTCCCATTTATAGGAAAAATCTTAATGCTTTCTTTAAAAAAAATCTAAAATATTAAAGCTGTCAATTTCCAAGGCTCTATTCTAAAGCAGCAACCCTTAAAACAATAAAATATCATACGGAATGTATATTTTTAGTACAGAGGGTTTCAGGTTCATTCCGCATGAGATTTCAAAAGAGGAAAAAACTGTATCTTTGAGCCACAAATGTGATTAAGTAATATGTTGTGACAAATAAGAATGCGTAAAGGTGTGAATGCAGAGTGTGAATGTTTCAGCTGAGTTTTATGTTATTACGAGATAAACTTGTGTTTAAGGAATGATACTACATCGTCACAGGCAAGTGCCTAGTGAAGTGTTTCTCTATATATACAAAATGGCGGATTGATACATTGTTATGTTATTTTTTTTGGATTTGCTTTCATTATAACATAAGCAATGATGAATATTTAAACCCATTCTAGTTGTATTGTTGATAAGAATAAAAAATAATAATACATTAACTGTGAACCTTGCTTAGTAGCCTATCATTTTTATTTTAAATCTGATCTGGTGACTATATAAAATCCTGTGTATACCAACGCATCACACAATATCTTTTGAGGTTCACTCGGCTCGACTTTGAAACGATCTTCCTGGTTCAATCAGATGTACTACATCTTAATCAATATTTAAGAATAAACTAAAGAAGCATTATTTAATTCAAATTATTCCTCTCGTTTAATTCCCATACGGTTTCCACCCATTTATCTATTTTCTTAGTCTTTTATCACCCAAATTTTGCTGTCTTTGCTATTCCAACGTCAATTAAGTTGAAAATTGAAGGTGTGTCTTGGATTAAGTTTTAAGTAAGTGAACCATTGCACATCGACAAACTCGCCCGCCAAATCGCTGTACCGTTCCGATGGCACACCGAAATGAGACGATCGGAACACACTGGAATTGTTTCTACTTTTTTTTAAAGACTATATATGCCCAAAGTTACAGGCATTCTTCAATCCTCGAATACTAGGCGGAAAAGAATGCCTGAGTCATTCAAGGGGAGTAAGACAGATTGAGGTTTGAACCGTCGACCTTCTGCACGAAAGTCCTGCGCGTTACCGTGCGGGCACGCTCCTCATTTTGTTATATAATATATACTTGTACTATGTGGAAGACCCAAAAAAGTGATTTTGGTTAGTTTTTTTTTTTTTTAAATATTATTTTCAGACACCATGTCAAAGATACGGTCATGGGAACCAATCATAATAAGGAAACCAATGCTGATTGACAAAATTATTAGAAATTGCTTTGAAGCAATGAATCCACCAATCTAGATGTTCTCATATTTGTATGAAAGTGTAAATAAACAAATGTTTGAGTATTGAGGAGAATAATGTTATTTATAGTTAAGATTGTTAAATCTTGTTTGTGTTTCCCTGATAATATGAACAACTTGAAACCGGTAGGGTTATAACGTTATGCAAAATGGAATAAACAGTGTTGGACTAAATAAATTACAACGAAGAGAATTATGTGAAATTATTATTTTGTATTTCGTTTACAGTACAATCTGACAGATTTTATGCCATATGGCAATCTCTTATCATCATACAAAACGGTTTTAATAAGAATTAAATAAAAAATAATAAAATGATAATTTTAATGGCAAACTCTCATCAGGAAAGAAACTCGGAACTCGGACTTACTATTATTGACTGTAATCGTACTGGTAACTCTTGTTAACGTTCATCGTCTATATGTATGAAAACTGCGAGTTTGAGTCAATTGTACCAAAACTGGAACCTTGCCTAGTACAATAAAAAAAAGATTATTTTTGCAATATTTATTTATTTATTTATTTTTTTCAAAACCGGCTTAGTCCAATTACTTTGAAAAATACAAGACATTAAAAAAGAAGAAAAATTACATAGAAATAAATAAAAAATAATGTACGAGTATATGAATACATACGTTATTTTACTGATTAGAAATTAAGAGTTTTTTCAGTCGCTTCTTAAAATATGTCAAGGACGGAGCGAGTCTTATATTGGTTTGTAACTGATTCCAGAGTCTCACTGCATGGTCAGTAAAGGAAAACGTAAAAAAGAGGAGCGGTTAACTGGAAAGGCCAATAAACAATCTCTGTTTGAGAAAGACGAAAGACGCTGAAAATTGTCGGCGAGATAAGAGGGGACGGCGGGACAGTTAAGTATATTATACAATAGAGACAGTATGTGTATCACTTAAGGCCCCTTTAAGATTTATCTTGTTGATTGTAAAAGATTGCCACTTGGAAATAAGTCCAGCAGGTTGTACTGTATATAGTGAAAATGTAATACAATACAATATTTAAATACAATATTAAAAGTCAAGAGAATAAAGATTGTTATAATATTAAGTCCCCACATACGAAACCGGCGTTTTGCCGTACTGGCAACTTTGATCTCAAATATCTTCTCTTTGGTTAGGAATTCCAAATTAAAATTTATACAGCTATTTACTCAAGTATTTGTGTTTCGAAAATTATAATTCATTCGTTTTTTCCTCAATTGTTTTTTTTCTTTGCGTCACTCAGTTTACAAAATGGAAAACTTGAAATATCGCGTTATTTACGAGTACGAGTTCCACCGTGGCACCAGTGCTGCAGAAACGGCTCGAAGGATTAATGATGTGTATGGCGACGGTGCCGCAAAAGAAAACACAGTGCGTTTTTGGTTCCAACGTTTTCGTTCTGGAAATTTCGACCTGCAGAACAAGCCCCGTGGAGAAAGTTGATAATGAAGAATTGAAGGCTATTGTGGAAGTGGATCCATCGCAAACCACGTCCGAGTTAGCTGCAGGCTGCGGTGTTAGTGATAAAACTGTTTTAATCCACTTGAAGCAAATTGGGAAGGTGAAAAAGCTTGAAAGGTGGGTACCTCACGAATTGAGTGAAGCAAATCAACAAACGCGCGTTGACTGCTGCGTTGCATTACTCAACCGGCACAATAATGAAGGGATTTTGAATCGAATCATTACCTGTGATGAAAAGTAGATCCTGTATGATAATCGGAAGCGCTCATCGCAATGGCTGAACCCTGCCGAACCAGCCAAACCATGCCCCAAGCGAAAATTGACTCCAAAAAAGTTACTTGTGAGCGTTTGGTGGACTAGTGCTGGTGTCGTTCACTACAGCTTTCTTAAATCTGGCCAGACGATTACGGCAGATGTCTTTTGTCAGCAACTGCAAACCATGATGGAAAAGCTAGCTGCTAAACAACCGAGGCTGGTTAATCGCTCTAGGCCACTGCTGCTTCATGATAACGCTAGACCACACACTGCACAACATACGGCTACCAAATTAGAAGAGCTTCAATTGGAATGTCTAAGACATCCACCGTACTCTCCGGACCTTGCCCCAACAGATTACTATTTTTTTCGAAATTTGGATAACTTCTTGCAAGGGAAAAAATTCAACTCCGATGGGGCAGTCCAAACCGACTTCAAAGATTTTATTGATTCCCGTCCGAATGGTTTTTTTAGTAAAGGGATCGATGAACTACCTATGAGATGGCAAAAGTGCATAGATAGCAATGGTACATACTTTGATTAAATAAATATATTATATTAAAAAAAAATCTACTTTATGTTCCTCCCAAACAAAACGCCAATTTCACATGTAAGGACCCAATATTAACAATTTAATTGCTATGTAAAAACGTAAATAAATATTCCCCGACTATTCGTATTTATGTACACATTATATTTCCCTTGAATACGCTTCCTTAAATGTCTGAGATATATGCGAGGAGCTTTCTAAGCTGAGTCGAGTTCTACCTCGTTTTAATTATTATTGAATATTAAGTCAAAACAGAGGCGGGCGGGACCATGTCAGACTTAATATACAAATTGGGCGCTCAAAATAAAATTAATTTTAAACACAATCGACTACTGCTTAATGAAATACTTCGTAAAATATTTAACTAAATTTTATTTCTTTAGCAAAAGACACCTGAGGTCTTAATTATGCTAGATATTGAAATAATTTTATATCATCATCACCATTTAAAGATCTTCTTATTTATTTATTTATTTAACACTTTTATTGAAAGTACATACCTCTTCTAACTTACCAGACAAAAGTAAAATAAGCAAGTTAACATACACGGTCGCTAAAAGCATTCAAATGACTATCCATCCCCACGAAATCCATAAACATACGTGAGTACACGCCCACAAACCCCACAAAGACGGACAATCACCCATAGGCAACGGTCACCAAATCCATTCAAAATCATATTAAAGTTCTTTTAGCGCTAAGTGAATTTTTTAATTAAATGCAAAGCATATATCATTTAATTAAATGCAAAGTATATATCGTATCTTGGGTCACTCATCCATAGCGATGAATGATGTGCAGCAGATGTAACACATATAATTAGTGTGGGATGGATGAAGTTTAGATCAATTACGGGAGTTCTATGTGATCAGAAAATGCCAGTAAAGTTAAAAGGAAAAGTATACCAAACGATTGTCAGACCCGCACTCCTCTATAGCTCCGAATGCTGGACGATATATAATTCTTACTATAGGCAACTAGAAACTGCTGAAATGCGCATGCTAAGATGGTTAGCTGGTGTGTCCCTAAGAGACAAAATAAAAAGCTCACGCATTCATGGAAGCCTAGGTGTCACAGACATCAACAGTAAGATAGAGGAGAGGCGATTGAGATGGTATGGGCACGTTGGACGCAGAGCACCCGATCACATTGTGAACCAGGCAATCTCCATGTATCTTCCTCAAATAACAACCAGAGGAAGACCAAAGAATTCATGGGTGGTGCAAAAAGATAACCTGATGCAGATGCACGGCCTGGGGGACGTAGTCCGGGACAGAAGAGCATACAACCTGAGGACGAGGAGAGCTGACCCCAACAATATTCGCAGACAGTGAGCTGGGATGGAGCCAGGGAGAAGATATATCATCTCAATTTTGGACAGTTGTATGCCAGTATTTCCTTAGCTTAACGTATGTTAATTATGTTTATTTTACCAAAAAAAAGTCAACTTTAAAATCACGTTACATTTCAATTTATGAATATCAAATATTTGTTCCTTGATTATATATTATACTCGTATATTGTAACATTCTCTTTATAATTTCGTGTCTATAATACAAACACTCTCTTTTTGATGATGAATAATTCCTTTTTTTGAATCCATTTTCAATGTCATCCTTTTGGACTTTGTCAACCCATGGCACTCTCAACGTTCTTAGGTAAAAAAAAAATATCAAAATCATCAAGTGTCAGTTTCTTTCTGGTGGTCTAAGTGAGTGTCCATGCCTCAAGACCACGGAGAAGAACGGATAATAATATGTCGCACCGTGCACTTCGCATACTTAAGTTAAGATTGAAATGCTCGTTGCAGAAGATATTCTACGTTTTGAACACAGTAAGTACACGCCTTTTTCATTCTTATTTTGATCTTTAGAGACTGGACTCCTTGATCATTCAGCCAGCATCTCAAATATTTGTTTTTTTTTACAACTTTATTATTTACATCAAGGATTTTCTGTCCTTGTGTATAATTATCAATACGTGCATTAATATTGATAGTAAAACACTTCTGTTAATAAAATTTTAGCATATTTGGATAATGTTTGGTTCTAGTATCTATCACCATGGTTTTAGACGTCACAAAATTCATTTTTTGATCTTATTCTGAAATAAACATAAACCTCGATGGGTGGATCACAGTGCTAGAACATCAGAAACTAGAATGGCCAAACAGTTACGATTTTCCGAAAAAAATCTGAGGAAAAGAAACTAGGGTACCATAAAAAAGACACAAGGACGGCCTTGATATCAGTCACACACTCTATTTTTATTTATTTATTTATTTATTTTTTCAAAACAGGCTTAGCCCAATTACATTGAAAAATACAAGACATTAAAAAAGAAGAAAAATTACAGGGAAAAATTATTTTTTTTAAATTATATAAAATAAAAAATAATGCATATGTATACAAACGAGTATTTACACACAAACGTATGTTACATATATATTCAGTCACTTAAGTATGTTGATGAGTGCTTTCTAACGCGCTTAATCTAAGAAGAAAATTTACTTTTGCTTTTGGTAATGTGATATGAAATATGTCAGTATCAGAAGCAGTCCCGTTAAGAAGAGTTAAGGCCCTTCCAACAGGCATAGCGGCTGGAAAACCCGTTCTTGCGTATGTTATTGAGAACAGTTCTTTCCGGCGCAGTCTAGTGTAATTGTTAGGAACATTTAACGCTAATCTTTGTAGTAATGCTGGACAGCTCACAACTCCTCGAACGAGTTTGACAACGTATACCAGGAGACGCAGATCTCTTCTTACGCTCAAGGAGTTATACCCGAGCATGCCCAGCAGAAACTGCGTAGGATATATCCACGGATAGACACCAAACTCACTCATGTAGAGATATCGTAGATATTTTTTTTGTACTTTCTCCACCATGAGCGAGTTCTGCGCCCCCACCGGGATCCAAATGCAAGCATTGCTTTCTAGTTTGCTACGGATCAATGAATTAAACAACGTTTTGAGCGCCAATTATGGCAAACATACCCAGCACTGCATGGGGTACATACATTATAACGGCACAGGAACGCAGTTAGTAAAAAAGGAATTGTCGCTGAAGAAACGACACTTTTTGTGACGGCGAGAAGCGACCGGAAATGCACAAAAACCGATAAGGGCGCCTAGCATCGAGTTGCCAGATGCGCCTGAAAGGATATGTCCATACTACGGGAGGATGTATTGATACAACACTGAACTCTGCAAGCATCTTAAGGTTTACAAACAATCAAACCGTTTTCAGAGGAATCGTTGAGATATAAATTACAGAATGTTGAGATTTACATTATGGTATATTGTAATTTACATTATGGTATGTTGTAATTTACATTATGGTATGTTGTAATTTACAGTATGGTGTGTTGTAATTTACACTATGGTATGTTGTAATTTACACTATAGAATGTTAATCTTAACATTGTAAAAAAATATTTATTCTGAAATTGATACTTCTCCATTGTTTTAATTGTGTCGGGGATAGGGTTAGCGAGATAGGGGTAGAAGTTTATTTTTAAGGCGTCAAATATATTAAAAAGGTTGTATGTGACATGAATTTAGTTCAACAGTTGTATCCTATGATAACTTTCGACCTACTAAAATCAATGAGGTGGACTTATTGAAGAGTGTGACCGGGAGATAACGTTGTATTCGATCCTAATAATGAAGTCTTTTTAGAAACTTGAAGTACAAATTAGAAAAAAATGCAGTTTAAAACTAGTGCTTTTGTTAAAGAAAAGTATATATTTTTATTTCAAAGAGGTTTTTTTTTATCCATCTCTTTGGCAATAAACAAAGGATATCAAATGAATTTCCGAGTCCTTTATAAAATGCACGATCAAAAAACAGGTTTTTTTCAGAGGCAAAAGAATCACGGGGACAAGAAGTCAAATTAAGGGATCTGAAAATCAGGACACACCTTAAATATCACCGAATTTGAATTCTGACGAACACGGAAGAAGAGAGGATCCCTAGACCTTCGGCAAGAGTCAGCAAGAGCGGAAGGACAACGGAGAAGGCGAAAAGATAGAAAGATGAGCAGGGGTGGCTCTAGAAGGGTAGCAGCTCGTATGCGGAAAATGAAAAATGTCACGAGAATGAAACACCTTATAAAATAAAAAATAAAAAATCGTATGAGTTCATTTTGATTTGGTTAGAAAAATTATGTAAAAAATAAGACCCCAGTAATTTAAATAATTTGTAAATATTAAATTTAAAATTTTAAAAAGTTGTAAAGCAGCAAAATAATTTCTATAGAAAAACGTGCACTGACAACAAAACATGGATTGATAATTTTGTGACGAAATATAGAATAAAGTTATAAAGGTTGGTATACTATTAAGTGAATAGATTAAATGCCCATTACCCGTTGCGAGAAGGCACAATAAAAAGTAGGGGATCAGGGTACTTGACTGTTAGTGCTACCGGAGCGATGTAAGTCAATTTGTGATCGATATAACCTAAACAGTAAGATGAAGAAGAAAACTCTATGGTTTGAGCATGTAACAAGTGATTTTTATGTTCCAGGCCGATTTTGTTTGGCTGGCCATACAAAATCGGCCTGGAACATAAAAATCACCTATATAACGAAAGACTAGAGATAATATATATAACGAATGACTAACACAACATACGTGTATATATGTACTTTGAAATGTATGTAGAAGATATGGTAGAATAGAATTATGGTTGAATAAAGTTAATGCTATTTTGAAAGAAACAAATATAAAAACTGATAGAAATCTTAAGTCATTTAAGGTATAAAGGATAAAGGAGGTGGAAGATGTGTCGCAATAAAAAAATCTGGCGCTTTGTTCTCTCTGCCTACGATGTGATGGTATATATGTTTATCAATTTTTAAAATAGAAATCAAACAACGCATTTTCCATATTCTTACATCTGTTTTGATACATGCTCTTCTATCTCTTATAATTTTCCTAGAGATAAAAACACCCAAATATCTCCTTTCACTCTTTCTTTGATCTAGCTCTCCTTGCTTTTCATTTGTTACAGACAATTTAAAAAATATATATATTTCACAATTCATGTAAATCATTATAGTATAAATAGGCCAAAACTCATACGATGGTTGTCGCCAAAGAAAGAATACGAGAATTGAATTTTGAGTACAAGAGAGCGAGAGATGAATACTTAGATTCTCTGCGAAAGTAATTTGAAATTTGAATCTCGGTAGGTCCATGATACTTAACGAATTTTCAATACCTAGCTAACACTTTTTGAACCGGTGTAAAAGGGGACGATGTATAAATGATATATAAAAACAAATTCTATATTTATGAATATATATTTTCATATATGTAGAATTTGTTTTACTTCCGTGAATATTTCACGTGCTGCAACTAGTTAATTCATAAATTGTAAATCGCACACATGTCATACTTGTAAAATATATATATTTTTTATTTAATTTTCAGTGAATAGAGTATTCAATTGAAACATGTGGTTAATTGGTTGAGTCAAAACAGGAATTCATAGTTAGTCGGCCAACAGGTCTATGGTATCAGACTATAAAAATTAAGCATGGTGGAGAAGGAAGAATAAGTTTTCTATATAAATATTGAAGTGTGTATCTTTATACAATTGTTTTTTTATTGTTGTATCTTTTCTTGTCATGTAAAAGAAAATTAATAAATACGAGATTCAATAAATCCTTTTATCTTACTTAGTTTATAAATACCCATTTTTACACAGGTCCACCAATTCAAGGGGTAGGAATAATTAAAAAAAAAACAATCAAAAAGTATCAAAGTTTAAGCAAATTTATTGACTTTCTCGCTTTTGCTTTAGAACAATTCAAAGTTATATTTTGGCTATATTTTTCTTTTATTATGATAAATCAACCTTCGTGGCCTAGTCTGTGAGACGCCTGTCTCCCAGCTCGAAGGTTGTAGGTTCAAATTCTGCTGGAACCCAGATTTAAAAAAAAAAGGATGTAGTCTAGTTTTCACTTAGTGCATCTTTTACTTTATTTTTGGTTGGTAAGAAGTGATTGCCACATGGCTACAAGTCAGCTAGGTTGTGCTGTATACAATGAAAAAACGACAAATAAAAGGCAACAAACCCAGATCCATTAAAATTGTGTGCCCCAATTAAATTACATGTTGTTTTTTCGCATATTATGTATATTTTTTGTTATGTGTAAAATAAACAAAAAAAATTAAAAATAAATAGATTAAAAAACAAGACAATACAACAAAAAACAGTTTCGACAGCTAAATAATTAGTGTAAGAATTGTTATCTAGTTATAAGTAGTATATAAGTGTTAATTATTTCTAAGAAATCACATACTAAGATTGAAAAAAAATAAAACAAAATGTCATGTAGGAAAATAAGATTAAATACTCGTAAGTGCATACATTATAACATATAATTAAGATTAGTTAAGTAATAAATGTGTATATAGGTATAGCCTCGACAAATTTTTGTACAATAATTTACTTTGTTTAATAAAAAAAAAAAAAGTTTTGACAGCCCAAAAACGTGGTAACGTACTGAACTTCCGTACTGAAGATCGCTGGTTTGAACCCCATGCTGTGGTAATCTCCTCTAATTCCTCCTGTAACTCTTAATCTCTAACACAAGCTTATTTTTCGCCTAGTATTCGGGCTCATAAGGATACCAATGACTTCAGTCATAATTTTTCGATCGTCTCGAATCCAGCGCGGTGTGGCCAGTAAGTTTGCTGCTGTTCAACGGCTCATTTATTTGAAGAGAAACAAAAACCTCCACGGCACAGCTTTGCCTTCCAATTGTATTGATGTTGGAATTGTGAGGAGATATCGATTACGAGACCCAGTAACGACGTTACATGGCAAAAAGGATCAGACTGGCCCTGAAGATAAGATGGTGGCAAATCAAATAAAGTGGTCCTGATTGGTCCGCTTGTCAGGACGCGGGCCGGGCCAGCCAGGGGTTCTTCTGCCCAAACGAGCCCATTGTAGGTACACTTCCCGATCCGGATGTGTTCATCAAGTGTAATTCTTTGCCAGCACGCACCACTTCATATTTGCCGAGATTACAAGATGCCAAGATCAAGGATATATAACAAGGATTATATCTGGGGACCTATAACTGAAAAAAAAAATTAAATATCACATGGGTCTTGAATTATAATTTTTTTTCAAATACGCTGACTTACTCGATCGTTACTAGGCCTTCCCCTCGCCATTTCAACGTCAATTCAATCGAAAAGCGAACCTTATTTATGTAATCGGGAAAGGAGGCGGAAACATGTGTATCGGGGATTTATGTTAGTAATGGAATAACAAATTAAACTGTTTTTACATTCCAGAGTTTAAAAAATTTGAGACTTAAAATATTGAAGTAAATTTAAAAAAAGTTAAAAAACATATTTGAAAATAAAATGTGAACTAGTGATTACGCTGGTATTCGGGATCAAAGTTAATTTCGACTTTTATTTGTGTTCAGTATGCATGGGTTTTGCCAAGTGGCAATATCTTCAAATCGTCCATACAATTATTTCTTGAATTTAAAGAATTACGTTAATTTCACTTTGTGGTGGCATGTTTATAAATTTTTAATAAAATAAATTATACGCTTATTTTTTATTTTGTATTCACCACAGTTTTGTTTAAGTTCACTACTGGTTTTAGGTACTTCATCAGGGGAAGATGAACTAAATTATGTCTAAAATATATTTTTTCTAATTGTGATAGGTCCAGATGAGAGGAAGGGGAGAAGTGTCTAATAAGGGAAGGGATGAAGGTAGGCGTCAAAAGGATGACTTTTGAATGGGGCACATATTGAGTAGGAAACATACAATTATTTAACAAAATTTCAAGCTTTAATTGGAGGATTTACATTTTTTGTGTAAAGAATAAAAACAATAAAAATACATCAAAAATAATATATCAAAAACAGCAATAAAAATCAAGAACACAAATAAAAATTAAAATACAAATAAAAATCAAGAACACAAATAAAAATTTAAAAAAACCAAAAACACAAATAAAAAACAAGAACACAAATAAAAATCAAGAGCACAAATACAAATACAGGAAAGGGAGATTAGAAAATTAAAAAAAACACTGTTACCCAAAGTGAGATGAAACGGTTTTCCAATTCGATTTTTGAAACACGGCGACGATGGTGCGAGTCTTATATTAACTGGTTCCAGAGCCAAACAGAATGTACAGTAAAATATGATGAATCAAATGATGATCGGGGAACTGGAAAAACCAAAAGAAAACTCTGCTGAACGTAACACGAGACCAAGATCAGAGAGTCGTTGAATATATCTGATGAGATATAGTGTGATTTAGTACTATCTACATTCGAAGATCGTATCATGAGTAATTTAAGGAAGATCTTCTCTCCTTATTTCGGGCTTCGGTGGCAACACGCAGTGAAAAAATCATGGCAACGACTACGGGCTTAAGGTAGTCGTCTTTGCTAGGTCTCGTAGTAAAGGATTCCCTCGCCATTACAATGTTTATTTAGTTGGAAAGCGAAGCTATGTCATGGAGTTTTTTTTATCTTTTTGTCCTTTTTCTCTTCTTTTAAGTGAGTAAGGCGTTGCACAGTGCCAAACACACCGGTCACACTGCTGTACTAGATCCGATGGCATACATGAAGGGAGACGATCGGATCACATTTTTCCCCCCTTTTTTTTAACACTAGCCACCCTGTGATGGATAATGAGTGACCAGGACTTATATTTTATTTTATTATTTGACATACCTATGACTTTATTTTATTATTTGATATACAGAATATCTATGACTAAAGCCATAACTATCGTTATACCCCCAAATACTTGTCGGAAAAAATGCCTGTGCCATTCGAGGGATCAGCATAGCGCGTGATTTGAACCAGCGACCTTCCGCACGGAAGTCCAATACATTACCGCGCGGCCATGCACCTCGATTTTAGGTACGCTATCATGAAATATTGTAAAAGACTTACAGTGGAATAAAGCGCTTTCATTACTTGACTTATCTTATTTGAATGCCAGCGATGAGACGTTCAATAAATTAGAAAGACTGAGAAACTTTTGTAATCGATTCATGGGTAATCTAAGAATGACCACATCACAGTTTCAGAACATACTTCAATGGTTTAAAATCAAGAAGCGAAGGAATTTTCACATTGTGTCAATATTATGTTGTTTGCTTAACAATTCCGATTCTTCTTCATAGCTCCGTGAAAAAATCCACTTTCTTTCAGAACATGAACGTTTTTTTCGATCAGGCAATGAGAGTATTCTTTGCATACCAATGAGAATATTCTTTGCACACCACACCACTTTTTACATATCTTCATTTGCGATCAACTCGGTGTAACGAACTTCAAAGAGTAATCAGATGTTCACCAGATTTATTAACGTTTAATATAAAATTGAAAGTTTAAAACTTTTGTAAGAATACGCTTTCATCCCAATTTTTCTTTTATTCCCTTCCTTATCCTTGAACGAACTCCTTTATTCTACTTCCGCTATCATCGGTAAGTAATTGCTCGTTTATACTGTACGCGTTGGTATTTTTACTTCATTTTAAATGAACATATTTCTTATAAAATCAGTTATAGATTATAGCAATTAATTGTATCCAAGATGAGCTTGATGGTCAGGAGAAATTGCTATAGAGCAATAAGTTCACCAGATGTACCATGCATAAGGAAATAACTTAAAGCCTGGAATTAAAACTGCCCAGTAAGAGATTCGTGTATTTATTCATGCCCCTTAAACTTAACTTAATTTGTGAATCAGTCTCTTTTAAGAGCGTGACTTCAATCTCACTAATTTTAAGGAGGCATGGAACTTGCGGTTCGTCATCGCGCGTGTTTGGAATACTATCCCATACGTGAAGAGGTAACACATATTGATTATCGTTAAAAGACGAACTTTTATGACTGACTCCCTTTAAGTAAGTTGTATTTTGTAATACAACTTACTTAAAGGGACAACTTACAACTTACTTAAGCCAGTACGTGCATACGTTACATACCATCACATCATTTTCCTGTAAAGGTTTAAAAGGCGGAGAGGACAGAACGCAAGACTTTCCTATCGCGACATATATCCTTTTCTATTTATTTATCTAAACCCCTTCTCATACAACTCCTACGATTTCTCAAACTTGAAACATTTCTTTCTTTCAAAATACAATTCACTTGTTCCAACAATACTTTACTCGGTCTTCCTCTACTACGTTTTCCACAACATTTGCAACTTGTTTTGTCGTAAGTTATCAGTGGTTTTGTATAAAACTTTGAATGCTGTCAGACTGAGTGGATGTCACGAGACTGGAAAAGCTTAGTTCGAAAATCTAAGATTTAAAATCGACACTATTCACAAAAATAAAATGTTTTATTTTAAGAGTTTACTCTCATATGATGATGATGACAATGATAGGTAATCTCTCGTAATCGTGTATAATTGTCAGCCCCTCTGCAAACGAAAGACGCATGTGCGTGTATTGGTTTATTGCGTGCAAGCTGTTGCACTTCAGCAAGCACATTATCTTGATATATCAATCTCCAAGCTCTTGTTGCAATGAGGTCAGAGTTCCATAACGATTGGCTGGTTAAATCTGTTGCAGCCTTTTACACAGCGGTATTTAAGCCTTCCAGTTTTTTACATAGCGCTATTTTTGCATTGCATTTTTTTACACAGCCCTTTTTCGCGTTACTTAAAAACGCTATAAGAATCCTTCCTTTGATTGATGATATATCACTTTTATGTATTATTTATAGTTAAGGCATTAACATTGTGGAGGTTTAAAGATATTGTAATTTGTTTTATCAAACACTGTTTATTCCACTTTTTGTAACGGTATAACCATACCGGTTTCAAGGCTTTCACTTCATCATCAGGGGAACACACACAATACTGAATTCTGTACGAACTGGTATCGACATACGCACTTCTAACGGTAAACATTCGGGTTGGGGACTGTGGGTTGAGGGAGGTATGGTACGACCTCGGCGAGTAGCGGAGAGATTCTTGGGATATTACAATGTCTTTAAACCTCCACAATGTTAATGCCTTAACTATAAATAATATATAAAAGTGATGCAAAGTGGAATCAACAGTGTTTGATAAAACAAATAACAATATCACTTTTATTTTTACTTTGTAAAGTGTTCTAATTTTTCTACAGGTAAATAATTATTTAAATATTTTTGTCGACCATGACTTCCATTATTAAGTTTTATCTGCTTGGTTTGAAGATATTGCCACCTGGCAATAAACCAGTTAGCTTAACAATGGAGTCTTAAATAAAACAAATAAACGAAACAATTTGTGATAAGTCATATTTAAGTAACACAAACACATAAAATCACATATAACAGTGATAAGTATAACCCACGTGTTAGTCTTTCGTTAGGTAGTTGAGAAGAAAAGTAATTTATAAAAAGTGACCGATTTTTATTTTTAACAAGAATAAATGGTACTTTAGCGAATGTCCTTGAAGGACGCGCTGATGATTTTGATTGTTTGGTATTTAAATAAAATACGTCAATTAGCAATGCGGAAGCAGAGAGTGAATGAATCGATGAATAATAAATAGTGATTAATGATGCTTTATTTATCGGTAAGTAGGTATTTATACATTTCAGAACGGGCGCGGGCGGGAGTGCACCCGCAATATATTTTTATCTCGCTTCTGTGCGTGCGGAGATGGTCGATTGAAATATTGCAGACATCGCAATTAGTGTTGTGGGTAGACGATTTGTTTGCAAAAACGGCGAGACAGCGTGATGCGTTCTCTTTCTACTGTGGAATGTATCGTAAATAGTATTTGCGGGTAAACAATTTCAATGTTTTGGTATGCGGCCTTTGGACATATTCAAAGGTCGTTTCGTCGGTCGTTGACCGTGTGTGTTGACAATATTCAGGGACGACAGTAGTTCCTACAGTACAAACATTGTAAAAAAGGAAAACAAAATAAATGACTGGAGTTGATATAAAAAGTCAACAGAAATAATTTGATCTTGTCAGTGTTCCGTGTGGAACATCTCTCTAGTTTAAGTTAAACGAATATTTTTTGTTAGACATGTTAAATTGTCATGCTTCATCTTTCATTAGACACGCCTTAATGCTCAATGCTCCACTTTCTTATTCTTTTCGAAAAAAATATTCTCAAATTTACGAATGTTTTGTGAGTAAAAACGTTTTAAAAAATTCGTATGTCAAAGGGACGTCTTGAATTTTGATAGAGTGATGAAAAATGTCTCCCGTAAAAATAACAGGAAAAAATACGGGATGGATTTTTTTTTGAAAAAAATCACATACAAGTTTGTTAGGTTGGCGTCGTCACCAATTTGTTTTTATACTTGCTTTGCACCTAAGCGTACTGGAATCGATTTTCAGCGTATTTATTTCTACTTTTATACATCATCCCTTCCGTCTTCGATCAGTTAATGATACTTCCTATTTTATTGTTATTTAATTTATTTTTTATTTTTAATAAATCTTACATACACAAGTTAAACCTTACTACATACAAAGCTTAATATAAATTAAAACCAGCAACAAAAAAAAAAAAAATTCAAACAAAGTTAAAAAAGCAATTATATACAGCAGTAAGACAATAAAAAATAATAAACACGAAATATCATATAAGTTTAGCCAAAACAACTTAACCCAATTACTAAAAAATGCTCCAAATTGCTTTATTTAAAAACAGTTAAATGGTTTTATGTATATGGTTCAACATGATACATATGGCGGGTTTATTGCTAAAAAGTAATTTCTTACAACCAACCAGCGCATCTTGGATATTTTAATCCGTGACATTTTAGAAAAAAAATATTCGTTTGGATTCAAGAAATAAAAAACTTTTCTAATTTCGTTTAATATACTCGTATAGTATGTAAGCAGAGTTAGAGAAAAGAAAGTCATTTTTAGAATCTTAGAAAAGACGCTTGTTTAACTTTTTGGTGTCATGTTCACTTTGTGGTATCTTAATTTTTATTTTGTATACAATTACTTGACGACCTCCGTGGCCTGGTGGTAAGGTGCTTGTCTGCCGATCCGGAGGTTGCAGGTTCGATCCCCGCTGGAATCCAGATTTTTTTAAATGGAATTCCAGTCTGGTTTCCTAAGAAAGCGGCACCGTTATGTAGCGGCCGTGAGATGATATGATGCGGCAGACGTAAGAAAACGGCCGTAAGAACGGTAGCCAGAGATGTAAACATTAAAAAAAGACGGAAACGGTCAGCATTATTACTATATTTGGAAGATGAAGAGGCATTGGAAGACGAAAACTGTCGTTTGGAAGAGAGTGAGATATTTAGAAATCGTGCTACAGAGGGTGCATTAAATTTTTTTAGTTATTATTTAGGTATTGTTCCACATATTTTGTTTTAACTGGGCTTTCCTTCAGTCTTTGCTCTTCAAATTATACAAAGGTTTATTATTTCTTACAAAATCAATCAAAATTTCGTAATCTTCGCTGATCCAAATTACGTTTGCAGTGTTTGCACTCATTTTGTATTTTAAAAGGGTCACCGCTACACGAGAAAAAAACGTTCTACGACTGTTTGTTCCGCTATGATGTGGCGGCTGTCATGCAAATGTCGGCACCGCTATTTAACGTTACGCTCACAACCAACGCTCTCTAGGAAACCAACGCCATCTGGTTTGCAAAGACAACATTTTAGTGACGTCAACCGAGGCTACATTACGGCCGTTAGATAACGTCACCGCTTTCTTAGGAAAGCGTAACATAAATAAAAATGCCAACGTGCGCTCACGTTAGGGTTGTAACTCCACTACAGGCCAAACGGTATTCGGCGCTTGTCAATATATGGCGAAGTTGATTACTAACAAGCCCTAAAGATAAAAACAGCAACGTTTTCGAAACGTCGGCATCGTAAGCCAAACTACAATAGTACAACACTCCGAAAGACCTTATACGAGTACAACTGATACAAAGAACCGCGAAAGCCTTTACATATATTTCATGTTTTTCTTTGACGATTCCTATGGTTTATAATTCTCTCATTTTATAAGTTATCGTGTAATCCGTACCTGAGTGCCCTCAAGTGGCACGACTATATTATTTCTCACGAGGTCCGGAAACCCCTTGAGTTATTCAATTTGATCCAATCAAACGCATAAGCGGCAAGCATTCAATTCATTTACGGTGCATACGTTGTCAATTGTCTGCACACAAAGATAACAACTGCCAGCTAAATGAATCATTCTGCAAAGAAGAAGATTATGGAAGCCATTGTGGACAACCAATCAGCAGCATCCAGGATGCACGAAGGGCAACTAGAAGTGACCTGTCTGACCTTCAAATGTTTTATATGTTGATCTGGTGGTTTTATAACTATGGATTATATTGTATTATATTATATTACACTTAAGTTGTATTCAGTACAACCTGGCGGGGTTATAGCTATGTGGTAATCTCTTTTAGCCAACGAGAAAGATATTAACCCTTCCTTCCCTGTGATGTGTAACTAATACACATTCCTTCTAAAAAAATTAATATCTCTATAAATATAATAAATACTGGCTTCAGATTTTAGATATTTCTCCGTAATACATTTACGCATTGAATGAAAAAAATAATATTAATAATAATTAGCACTTATCGGCCACATCAGAGATATTTTGTGAAAATCGGGAATAAATTCACCAATACACTCAAATGTGTGACGTAGGTTCATTCCAGATTTTTTTAAATGGAATTCCAGTCTGATTTTCGCTTAGGGCCCATGTAAAAACATCTTCCTGGTTGGTTGGAAGAGATTGCCACATGTCAATAAACACGCCAGGCGAAATAAATAATAATAAAAATAATAATTACTGTTTTATTTTAGTTAACTACTGGTTTCAAATACTTCTTTCTCAGGTCAAGGTGAACTTCACCTGACGTGGAAGGCGGAGGTCTTTGAAACCGGTAGTGAACTCAAATAAAACAGTGGGGGAGACAAAATAAAAAAATAAGTGTTTAATTTATTTTATTAAAAATTTAGAGAAGATATGGAAGGGAATCTAAAGAAAACAAAGATTGAAATATATTGTAAGTAATACGTAAATAAGAATGGAGCACATCTGATAAATCTTGTTTGAGTTCGTTTCACAGTCTCGCCGAGTGAAACGCGAATAAAGTTGTGTGAAATGTGGTATGTTGTGTTGGTATGCAAAGTAGCTTTCATTACCTGATCGAAGAGAACGTCCGTGTTCTCAAAAGAAACCGAAATTTTTCGCGAACATATTAAGAAGAATTGGAATTGTTCAGCTCGCAAAATAATGTAGACATGCTGTAACAGTTCTTTCGCTATTGATAATGAATTATGTACAAACTCTTTATTATATTACGCTAAACTAAATATGTTAAGTACACTGTATTGTCTGCAAGAAAATGCACTGTAATCCATTGTTAAATTCATCTAAATAAAATGTTGAAGAAAGTGATTTTTTCCGTCTTTACGAACTACTCCCGACATAATATATTGAAACATCAAAATAGTGTTTCTTTCAAACATTATGGAGCATTATTTTTTGTGCATTATTTTTGTTAAAATATTGTTTTGATTAAAACCTGAAATACCTGAATACCTGAAATAATCTGAAATCTGAAAACTTGACAAGGGACATCAGTCAGTATTAATTAGATTCTCACTAATCATAATTAATATTTGTTTATATATTTCTTTAAATTTATAATTTTATTTGATATTTTCTGTTGTACGAGTACAGTAACCCTCTTTTAGATTGTTTTGAGAAAAAACATTATCTATTTAAACGTGTACAGCTGTCATGTTTTGATTGATTTGAATAATTATAACAAAAATATTTTATACATAAATGTGAAAAAAAAACTATATCATAATTTAAATTAAAGTGACATATCAAATTATCCTGAAATAAAATGGAGTTATACAATATAAATTTCCTTCGAAATTTATTTAATTATTTAATCAGAACTAAATTATAATATGCACCTGTAGTTTGGGCTCCTCATCAGCTTAAATATAAGAATGGAATAGAACAAATACAAAAAAAAATTATCAAATATCTATGGTACAGAATAAAGGGCAATTACCTAAATATTTTCACCATGACGAATTCCTCACGGTGTGTAACTATAGAATCCTCGAAACAAGAAGGCAAGAATTCATTGCGATATTCAAACTAAAGTTTTTTTATGGTTGCATTAACTGTCCCGCGATATTCGAAGCACTAATTTTATATGCCCCTAACAAATATAGCCGTGCAAGGAAACACCCTCTGTTCTACATATCAACTTACAGAACGAATATCATTGCTAAACACTCAGTAACGCGTGGTATAAATATATTAAACCAACTGAATGACACTGTGGATATCTTCTCGGCATCGCCAAGCAATATGCGAAGAATTCTGGCTGATATTCTTCCTCACGAATAAACAAGCAGCATACTTTCTTTGCGTAAGAGGAAAAATCCGTGCAAAGTGAATTAAAAAAAAAATAATTACTAATTAACACGTTCCGCGCCGCGTAGGTCACCGGTGACCTACCGTGTTTTTGACCAGGGCGCCACATAGGTCACCGGTGACCTACGTGTTTTTTTTTATACACAGTCCCAGTGCGCCAGCGGTCACATTTACTACGAATTTTAACATTGAATGTGACCTATACGGCGCCCCTGAATATAATGCGCATAAAAACTTCCAAAATTTTGTTTGAAAATGCAATTATTTTTAATAAACCTCTAGGTGTACATGAGCAAGCTAATACGGTTTATTTTTTTCAAGGATAAACTAGCCTCTACAATTAGGCTAGGGGGTATAGAAGAGATTCCAGGGATAACATAATGAATGGGACCGTCCATTTGTCACACTCTGGAAATTTATGAGGGTGCATTGTCTATGCAACATTGTGACCCTTTTTTTTGGAGCTATTGTCTCAGTAATCATAAGAGATTATTATGTTATGGCGTAACACTATAGCATATTACATAAATAAATAAAAAAATATAATAAGTAATAAATTAGGCATGCTACAATTTGTTTGGACTACAAAAGTTTATGTTGTATATACATGTATTACCGTACGACGCCGCGTAGGTCACCGGTGACCTACGCTCACAATATCACCTAAAATCAGTTTATTTTTTAAAATAAATCATTGTTTATGAAGCCTATATATGTATACATAATATAAACTATAATTTGTTTAGTGGCGCAGGTACTTATTTTCCTAAAATGTACTGCGGCACTGAACGTGTTAAATTAGTGTTCGGAATTCTGAAATTGCCCATAAATTGATATTTATATATTATTTAACTAATGGGTGTTCCTAGAAATTGTATGATACTACTAACATTTATAAGGGGGCGCGCAGAACCAAAATGAAGTTGGGCCGCAGAGCGGTCAGATGCGGAAGTCCTAGTACGTAACTTACTGCATTAACGTTTGTTGCCTAGATGGTTGAAACAAATAGCCATCGTTAAATAAACTCGCCAGATTGTTATATGACGTGGTTAATAAAAAAAAGTGAAAATAAATTCTTATGTCAATAATCATATAGGGATTATTTTGTTCTGACCCCAAAACTATCAGGTTGGATGTCAAGTGTTATTTTCACTATTCGTAGGTTGTCAGTATTTTCAAACCCTAGGATTAACTATTTTTGATAAGCAATGTTATCACTATCACAACTCCTGCAGAGCAACCGAAATGGATGTGCCAATCTGAATCGATGGCTGCATAATTTATGGGCGGAACTTTTAAAGAGTGCCTCCAAGTTTTATCGGATTCAGTCAAAACAATGGGTAAAAATCTTCTTACATTATATTAGGGTATTGGGTGATATTGTGGAATACGTAAGCTCCATTTTATATCATTAGAAACAACTATTATCTTGTTATTAAATTTATTGTATTCTATTACCCTTTCAATCTCTTTAAATCAATCAGAATATGTTTAACTTTTGAAAAAAATTAAGATGTCAGTGGGAATTGAACCCGCCAAAATATGTTGAACTTTAAAAAAAAACACATGTTTTTGGATAGGAAGGTAGCCATGTTACCGGCTAGGCCACGAATGTCGGTACAGTTATTGTTGGGTTTGGCATAAATACGAGGGCGGTCCGATAAGTACTTAGCCTCACCGCCCGATGGCACCACTATCGCAAGAGCAATTTTTGACAGTAGCTGTCAACGAGAATGTAGTACGCGAATGTAATCGCGTAGTACATTCTTGTTGACAGCTACTGTCAAAATTTCAGCCGAATCGGACGCGTAGTTTTGTTTTGACCGCGTGAGGAAGCGAGCGTGACCGCGGATTTGAGAAAAATGGAAAAAGAGCAATATCGGTCGGTGATTCGATTCTTGTTTTTGAAAGGGAAATCACGCAGCGAAATCAAAGAGCGCTTGGATGCTGTGTACGGTGACTCTTCTCCTTCGATGGCAACCGTCAAAAATTGGTTTAACGAGTTTGAACGTGGTCGCACGTCGGTTTTTGATGAGCCACGCCCAGGTGTCCCGAAAACGGCTACCACGGAGGATAACGTGACAAAAATCCATGATCTCGAATTGGCAGACCGCCGATTGAAGATGCGCGAGATAGCTGAGACATATCCTGCATGAAGTATTGGGCATGATAAAGCTGTCGGCGCGATGGGTGCCGCGTTTGCTCCCTCCGGACAACAAGCGCAACCGTGAGACCACTTCAGAGCAGTGTTTGCCGATGTTTAAGCGCAATCCGAAGGAGTTTCTGCGTCGTTTCGTGACCGTCGACA
Source organism: Odontocerum albicorne (assembly GCA_949825065.1). NCBI lineage: Eukaryota > Metazoa > Arthropoda > Insecta > Trichoptera > Odontoceridae > Odontocerum > Odontocerum albicorne. Next base: position 37,910,032 of record OX463850.1, read on the forward strand.
AAACATGGATACACTGGTACTCACCCGAGACCAAGGAACAGTCGAAACAGTGGACTTCACCCGGCGAACGTGCTCCGAAGAAGGTGAAGACTGTCTTATCGGCCGGAAAGGTGATGGCCACCGTTTTCTGGGATTCAAAAGGTGTGATCTACATCGACTTCCTGGAAAAGGGCAAAACGGTCACAGGGCTCTACTATGCCGAATTATTCGACGATTCGACGCCGAATTGCAGAAAAAACGGCCCCATTTGGCGAAGAAAAAGGTGCTCTTCCATCATGACAACTCACCGGCTCACACCTCCGCCGTCGCCACGGCCAAATTGGTAGAATTAGGCTACGAACTGCTGCCCCATCCACCGTATTCTCCGGATTTGGCCCCGTACGACTTCTTTTTGTTTCCAAATTTGAAAAAGTCACTCGCCGGGCAGAAATTTGAGTCGAATGAGGAGGTTATCACCACCACGGAGGCCTACTTTGCAGACCTCCAGAAAACGTATTTTTCAGACGGGTTAAAGAAGTTGGAGCATCGCTGGGTCAAGTGTATCGAACTCAAAGGAGATTATGTTGAGAAATAAATCGCCACTTTTCCAAAATTTTTGTTATTCTTTTGTAGGCTAAGTACTTATCAGACCACCTCGTAGGTCCAGGTTTTGAGTGTTTCAATAAAATTGTGTCAATATACAAGGGAAGGTCAATAAATTCGCGGGATGAGTTTGAAAAAGGAGAAAAACATTTTTTTATTTTTCGTTTTCAATATATTCACCATTAATTAATTCATGTAACAGTTTTCAGATATTTCAATAAGCTTACATACCCACGAATAAAAATTTACTTTTGCCCTCAAAATAATCCGAAATTGCACTCTTTACTTCTTTATTGTTCGTAAATTTCTTTCTTTTTGATATTTGGAAACAAATCATAGGCAGACGAATCCAGGTCTGGGCTGTATATAGGGAGATTTAATGTTTGTATGCCACGGTTATGAAGAGCAGCTAATGCACAAATGTTTTTGTGCAGGGGTGCATTGTCATGCAAAAGCAGTACCCCTTTTATTAATTTTCCTCTCCTTTTCTCCTTCACAGCTTCTTTTAATTGATCAGCAGACCAGAGTAGTATTTTTCAGTTATTGAGACGCCTTTATCTTTGTAATTTATCAGCAATATGCCTTCCGGATCCCAAAAAAATCTAGCCATAATTTTTCCAGCCAATTGCGACACGTTAAACTTTTTACTCATAGGGGGCTGTGTGCCCTTTTTATGCCACTGCATGGACTCCTGCTTCAACACAGGCTCATAATGATGAATCTAAGTTTCATCTCTAGTAACAATTCGGCTAAAAAATTCCCCTTTGTTGCTTCTGCAGATATCAAAAAACTATCGTGAATAATCGACACGTTGTTGTTTTTGAAGTGGCGAGGGCGTTCGGGGTACCCACCCTTGCACTGACATTTGACATACCTAGATGCTGATCAAAGATAATCAAAATGGTTGTAGGTGATACTCCAACAATTTATGCAAGCTGTTGTTTGTTTAGGCGGGGATCTTTCAGCACAAGTTTTTCTATATTTTTACTATGTGTGAAGAAGTGACATCAACAGGCCCTCCTGATCGAATATCATCTTCAATCGATTCTCTCTCATGCTTAAAAAGACTATGCCACTTCTTAACCATCGTTTTTCCAGGGCAAAAGTCTTCGTTTACCACTTACATCCTTTCCAAAATGATTAAAGTTGTTTTCCTTTGTTTTGTGAGAAACTTAATGACGGAGCGATACTTTATTTTTTCATTCTTGGGATGTCATTACGTTAGATATAATCTCCCGACGACATCATAAACAATAAAATCAAAATTAGACTAAAACTTGGTGAGTGTAATAATTAGTCATGTTATCGGAACATACATATTACCATCCTTTCCCTTAACCCCTTCATTCCTCGAATTGATTGACCTCCCGCGTATACTCGTATATCATAATATAAATAGGCCAAAACCCGTACAGCGGTTGTCGTCAAATAAATAATGCGACAATTAAATTTTGAATACAATTGAGCGAGAGAGGAATACTTAGATTCTCTGCGAAAAGAGAGAAAAGAAAGAAAAAGAAAGAAAAAAAAACAAATAAGAGACCTATTAACCACTGAGAAACCCGTTTCACTCCCATATATCAAATTTGGAACCAAAATACTATACAAATGAAAGAATTAATTCGTTTTTAAATGCTTCATATAATTTTAATAAAAAATACTTTTATCTCAAAAATTTGGAAGCAAAAACTTTCTTTTCTGTACGTTACGACATTCTGTACGGCAAGTTGAACGATATAAAAAGGCTATTTGATACAATCAAACTTATGAAACAGGCGCAAAGTGGTTGCAAAACTTTTAAATTAGATTAAAAAAGAATGGAATCTTTCTGAGAAAGAAACGGGCGATAACCCTCTGCGTGCAGAGCGGGTAATTTGTTACTTATTTTAAAAAACTTTATGTAACTGAACCCAATTTTTTTTTATCGAATTAAAAAACATAATTAAAATCATATAGTAGAATTGTGGACTAATCGAATAATGATAAAAATCATATAATAGAATTGTGGACTAATCGGAGAATGATAAAAAATTTCTTGGTGTCATTATACCTATATCAACGCCGAGGTACTAAGTCAAACAGGTGTTGAACGAGAGCTTTACATATAATGTGCCGTCAGACATGAATATTATTAATTTAATGTGTTAATAATAGTAGGTTTGAATTCTGAGCTAGAGCACCGTTAACCCTTCCTGTCCTGTGATGTGTAACTAGTACACGTTGCTTCTACAATCTTTAACATCTCTATAAACATAATAAATACTGGGTTCAGATTTTAGGTATTCCTCCGTAATACATTTACACATTGAATGAAAAAATAATATTTTCAATAATTAGCACTTATCGGCCACATCAGATATATTTTGTGATTATCGGGAATAAATTCACCAATACAATCAAACGTGTGCCGGTGTGGGACGTAGGTATATAAATTCTAAAAAATCGCTATGGGCGAGGAAACGACGCTACTCACGTCTCACTTTTACTCTACTTCGGTACACGGGAACGCAAAAAATAGAAATCTCGCTCAGTAGCCAGCGGGCTTTCGTTCGAGGTGGTAGCTTCGTCCATTTTGTGAACCTCGTCCGATGTTTTTTTTCATATTTTCAGCTATTTTATTTCAATTATTATCACTTTTGACTTCAAATTTAATTAATTTAAGCAATCGGCTATGAATATTCTTATTTTTCCGAATTTTAATCGCTCATTTTTACATGTACATTGAATACACAGCACCGGAACGGGCGGATTTTTTAGCACAGTAAGAGAAAGGTAAAGGAGAGTCTTATCTCTATAAATGGTGATTTATAAATTGTCTTTTTACATTAATTATAGGTTGACAAGTATCCAGTTGAGGACCTGTTCCATGCCACCATAGAGATATTTTCTTAAAAATTATCGCCAACCTTAGGGAACCAGACAAGGTACATGGAGAAGATAAACAACTGTTTTTGACTTGTCTGTGTGTTATTTTTACGTACATATTAGAGATTCTGTACATGGAGTTTTAATTCGAGTTAAAATTTGTCATCTTTGTAGCATATTCACATCGGAGGGCGTGCAAAATATTATATTAAAAGAAGTATAGGATGCAGACTAAAGAATGAATGGTGGGCTATACAATGTATTCATCGACCGGGGTATTTAAATAGAAGTAAAGTTGGCTGTCAATAATTGAATCTGATACCAACTTGAAAATAAAAACAAAACTTGTACGTGACGTGGAGATAAATTCGACATAATGTATGAAATAATAACAAATGGATATATTAGGAAATAAAGCGCATTGAAAAAAGATAAACATCATAATATAAATAGGCCAAAACCCGTACGATGGTTGTCGTCAAAGAAAGAATACTAGAATTGAATTTTGAATACGAGAGAGTGAGAGAGGAATACTTGGATTCTCTCCGAAAGTAATTCAAAATTTGAATCTCGTAGGGTCCGTGATACTGAACGAATTTTAAATACCTAGCTAACAATTTTTGAACCGGTGTAAAAGGGGAAAATGTATAAATTATATATTTAAACAAACTCTATATTTATGACTATATATTTTCATAAATATAGAAATTTGCTTTACTTCCGTGAATATTTCACGGGTTGCAACTAGTTTTTAAATATTCGAAGAAGTAGTGCTTAAGATGAATAAAGGAACTGTGGGATAATCGTCTATCTCTCTCTCCCTGGCTCCATCCCAACTCATTGTCTGCGAAGACTGTTGGGGTCAGCTCTCCTCGTCCTCAGATTGTATGCTCTTCTGTCCCGAACTACGTCCCCCAGGCCGTGCCTCTGCATCAGGTTATCTTTTTGCACCACCCATGAATTCTTTGGTCTTCCTCTGGTTGTTATTCGAGGAAGATCCATGGAGATTGCCTGGTTCACAATGTGATCGGGTACTCTGCGTCCAACGTGCCCATACCATCTCAATCGCCTCTCCTCCATCTTGCTGTTGATGTCTGTAACACCCAGGCTTCCATGAATGCGTGAGCTTCTTATTTTGTCTCTTAGGGACACACCTGCTGACCATCTTAGCATGCGCATTTCAGCAGTTTCTAGTTGCCTAGAGTAAGAGGTATACATCGTCCAGCATTCGGAGCCATAGAGGAGTGCGGGTCTGACAATCCTTTGGTATACTTCTCCTTTTAACTTACCTGGCATTTTCGGATCACATAGAACTCCCGTCATTGATCTTAACTTCATCCATCCCACACTAATTCTATGTGTTACATCTGCTGCACATCCTCCATCGCTATGGATGAGTGACCCAAGATACTTAAAAGAGTCACAATTTGGTAATGTTTCTCCATCCATTTGCATTACGGGAGTGACAGCATTTGTGTTCTCGAATGGTAGGTACAGATACTCTGAAAAAAATAATGATGAAAGAATAATAAAAATAGTCTTCAAACATAGTATTAGAGATAAGATAAGATTGATAAGATCTTAAAATAATGCGACATGACCAAATTTATCAAATTTGGAAATAGGGAAAATAAAATCCATTTTAGTTGAGGTGAATGGAGTGCTACGACGGAATATATGTGTCAGGATAGAATGAAGTGAAGATCTCTCCGCCTATTGTATTTTATTGTAATTTATTTTTATTCAACACTGTTTATTCCACTTTTTTGTAACGGTATAACACTACCGGTTTCAAGGCTTTCCCCTCATCTTCAGGGGAAAACAAACAAGGCTAAATTCTGTTTGAACTGGTACCGATATACACGCTTCAATGGTTGGGGCTGAGGGGTAAGGGAGGCATGGGACGATTTCGACCAAGAGTGGAGAGATTTTTGGGATATAACTGTTTACCAGATGTTCGAATCGATGTACTGACTTAGAAATTTCTAGGGCCTCTAGTCTGTCCAATTTAATTCCGTTACTACTGATATGTACGAATTTGGCATCATCGATATAAAAAGTATGGTTTTCACGGTGACAATGATTAGCCATTTCAGAATAAATTAGAGGATTTGTTAAGGCGGATTCGTGTTCACGAAATCTCTTTTCAAAAGATCTTCCTGTCTTTCCTATATAGAAATTATCACAGTCAGCTCATAAAAGTTTATACACACTAATCTTGCTAAGTATTCCATTTTTGCCTTTCCCATTAAATAAGAGTTTCCGGAGATTAAAATTAGTGTAAAAAGCTGGCTTTATGTGACTTGGAATATTTTTGGTTATTTTTTATGATATGTTTTTTATAAACAGGACTTTGCTCCATTTATAGGAATGTTTATGTATTTAAACCTCCACAACGTTAATGCCTTAACTATAAACAACATATTGTATTTTAAGCCACTTGAATAGTCACGAAACTCGGGGTTCTTCATCGTACAGTGTTGGTAATACTACCCTACTAGTGCATAACAAGCACGTGAGAGTTTCGTTACCAGACAGTATATTTGCCGTGTTTAATTAATGTTACGTTTCTTCTATCTAAATTTTTGAAGCTGAAATCATCAAGCTGAAAGCATCAGATCAGCTGAAACTTTAAATGATCTAGAATTCTGATTAAAAAAAAAGGTTTTATTATTTTGACTCATATAATTATGGATTATGACTTGTCATCGTAGTTTGGGTGGATTGCCTATTAAAAACACTCTTTTACCGGATAAGGACCATTTTTTGTTGTCTACCATCCAGAATCCAACCTTAAATCCCCGGGAAGAAGTCAAATATCCTATCAACTAGGCCACCTCACTAAACGCTAGAATGTATTATAATTATTTATATTCCAAATAAAATAAACGGCCTTTAATAAAATACGAGCACGTTACAGGGTTGTAAAACCTGAATAAAGCGAGCCTATCTCGAAGCGGTAAGGATTTTAAATACTGTGGGGAAATAAATTGCCAGAGACCTAACCCTGAAGGGCGAAGGTTCAGGGTCTAGGCAGATGCAAGCTGTTCTCTGAATGAGGAGGAACTCTCTGCAGATAACCAAGTCTACTTCTTGAGGCTGACAAAGGGCACAACGGTGGTGAGGGTTATTTTTAACAATAGAACTAGAAAGCAGTTTTATTATGAAAAGAATTTCGAGAAGGACTATTTTTATTTCAATCTTGATTGTTTGTTGATGATTTTTTTCTGAAAAAACTTGTATTCAAGAAATATATTTGAATAGCATATTTTTTTACTTAGCCAGTCATGTAGAATGTTTCGAGTTCAAATATTGTATGTCCAAATTTGATCGTTTTCAAGATATTTATAAAGAATTATTTTAAAAATCCTTGTTTACTTAAACAAATGTACGAATATTATTTTTTATCCTTAAAGCGCCAAAGTATCAAAAATTTCCCTTCCTGATTCTTAAAGCGCTTAAGTCTCAAAAAACGTCACTTGTTTGTAAATCCTAAAAGTGTAATAGTGTCGAAATGTCACGTCTTGGTTCTTAAAGTGCTTATGTTTAAAATAATGACAGTTAATGATCTTAAAAGCGGAAAGTTGTCAATAATACTACTTTTGATTCTAAAAATACAAAGGTATCAACAATGTCGCTTCTTGGCCCTTAAAGCGCTTACAATTTAAAACAATGACAGTTCTTGGTCTTTGAAGCGGAAAGCTATCAAAATACCACTTTTTGGTTTTTAAAGCGCTTAAATCTAAAATAATTACAGTTCTTGATCTTAAAAACACAAAACTGTCAAAAATGCCAATTTTTGATATTAAAAACACAGAGGTATTAAAAATTCCAGATGTTGATCCTAAAGCCGCGAAAGTGTCAAGAATAAATTTTTTTGGCCCTTAAAGTGCAAAAGTGTCAATAATGTCACTTCTTGGTCCTTTATACACAAGAGTTTAGGAGATGTGTCCTAGAGGGAGAGATGATGATGATTTGTTGATAAATAAAACACGTTTTCGATCGCAATGCGGAAAAAGGAATTTTATTGGCAACGTAGGTATTTATACTATTCCCGCGTGTGTGCGGGAATGCGAACAAGATATCTCGCCGTCTCGTTTCTACATCCGCAAAACGATTAATGACGTATGTAGGTGATAATTTATTTACGGAACTGGCGAGACAGATGTGGTGCGTTCTCGCTCTAGCATGGAATGCGCTCCACTCCCGGCAATGAGTTGAATGACCGGCGCGTGGACTTGGTACTTGTTTGTTTTGTATTGCTAAGGAATGCAAAGGTCATTTCATCGGTCATTGACCGAGTGTGCGACCGCCACAAGAGTATCAAAATGTCACTTCATGGTCCTTAAAGCGCAAAAGTGTCAAAAATAAGGGTCTATAATTTCAATGCACTCTGGTGATTATAGCTTTGGATTTATTAACCTAAGCAATTATTTTTAATGCACATTCATGGTATATCTGAGATATTTTTGAAGTCAAAGATAACATTGAATGCGTTCTCTGATTAGAGTTCCTATTACATCTTTATCAAAATTAATGTGTTTTCCTATTTAAAATTCATTTCGTGCTTTTTTTCACGGTAGTTATGTTACATTTTTAACAAAAATAATCAAAAATTGTAAACCACCACCTTCTTATCTTCACACTCAACTTATAAATATTCATTATATAATATATTATTTATAGTTAAGGCATTGACATTGTAAAGGTTTAAAGACATTGCAATTTGATTCATCAAACACTTTTTATTCCACTTTATGAAACGATATAACCCTACCGGTTTCAACGTTTTTACCTCATCGTCAGATAGCACAAACAAGACTGAATTCTGTTAGAATTGGTACCGATATACACACTTCTACAGGTAAAAAATCGGGCTTAAGGTAGTGGGTGGAGGGAGCCAGGAGATAATTTAAGCGAGATTTTGGGAATATATGTGTTTGCCAGATGTTCATCCCGATACATTGACTTGGATAGAAGAATTTGACATCTTCTCTTCTTCTCAATGTCATGTCAAGTCTTATCAACGTTGAATATCACTTGAGAGTAGATATCTTTGTCCCCTGCAGTCCGAAAAAGATCTCTAACGCCCCTTATGCCAGTCAAATCACGTATATTGCAGAGCCTCCTGCCAACACCTCTTTTGACATCATCGATTGACTTCATCGAATTTGACATCATCGATTGAAAATGTATATTTTCTTCCACTAGTTCAACCAGTTAGAATTAAATGCACAGTCATGTTTGTACTTCCCTGATTATGAAATGAAAACCTTGAAACCGGTAGGATTTTACCGTTACATAAAGTGGAGTAAACAGTGTTTGATAAAACATATTAAACTTGTCAATAACAATCGGTTCGAATCTCGAGTGAGAGCGCCCTTGAGATGAGTCTGCTCTTTAAACGGCTTTGTATAAATTGTCATTTCATTAATATCTTTGATCACCTACCCATTTTTTGTTTACCTAAGTATAAAAATCCTTATAAAATGTTAAAGAATGAAACATTAAAGTCATTAAAACGTATTCAATTTATTTATTTATTTTACACGTGACAAGAAATATACATAATTTGCGAAAAAACAACTGGTAATTTAATTTCGACACAAAATTTTGATGGATCTGGGTTTGTTGTCTTTCATGTGTCGTATCCACAGTAAACTAGGATTTTGCCTGTATCTCACTGAGGACATATCGTATGAAAAAATAAATCGATACTTCTTTCCGATTTTTGATTTTATAAAACCCCGTTGCACATTCTCATCAACCTAACAAACAGTGACACTCAATTACATATGTATACATCACGCTAAATCAAATTCCTCATACTTCATCACTCCAGACAGATCAAAAACATTCATCCCACAATATATCGCACATCATCTTAAAAACAAAAAAATAAATATAAAACAACAAAAAATTAGAACAACACTATCATTTTCAAACATGTTAACTCCCTGATTTTGATGTGTTATTGAAATAATTTGCTGTTTTCCATTTATAAAAAAAAAAACTTTTTTGGACATACAATTTATGTGATTTAAAAAAAAGTTATAGTAAATGTGCTGTCAAACAACTGTACGACCCTCATTCGAGTCAGAGAGTTTCGTTGACAGAATGGTTTCACTTTAATTTATAATTAAATATGGATATATATGTTTTTTTTATATAATTTTTTTTTTACATATTTTTTTAGCAGAATAGTCAAACTTTGAAACCAGCGTTGTAAGACTTGTACTATCATTGGCTTGCATCAAAAAGCGACTTGAAAATCAAAATATTTATCTTCAGTTATTTATTTTATTTTATTTTTTTTATTTATTTATTTTTTCAAAATAGGCTTAGCCCAATTACTTTGAAAAATACAAGACATTAAAAAATAAGAAATATTACATGGAATTTTTTTTTTTAAATTATATAAAATAAAAAATAATGCATATGTATACAAACGAGTATATACACACAAACATATGTTACATATATATTCAGTCACTTAAGTACGAGTATGTTGATGAGTGCTTTCTAACGCGCTCAATCTAAGAATTTACTTTTGATTTTGGTAATGTGATATGAAATATGTCAATATCCGAAGCAGTCCCGTTAAGAAGAGTTAAGGCCCTTCCAACAGGCATAGCGGCTGGAAGACCCGTTCTTGCGTATGTTATTGAGAACAGTTCTTGCCGGCGCAGTCTAGTGTAATTGTTAGGAACATTTAACGCTAATCTTTGTAGTAATGTTGGACAGCTCACAACTCCTCGAACGAGTTTAACAACGTATACCAGGAGACGCAGATCTCTTCTTACGCTCAAGGAGTTATACCCGAGCATGCCTAGCAGAAACTGCGTAGGACAAAGCCACGGATAAACACCGAATTCACTCATGTAGAGATATCGTAGATATTTTTTTTGTACTTTCTCCACCATGAACGAGTTCTGCGCCTCCACCGGGCTCCAAATGCAAGCATTGCTTTCTAGTTTGCTACGGATCAATGAATTAAACAACGTTTTGAACACCAATTGGTTTTCAAACGACTTAGAGATTCTCATAACAAATCCTAGAGTTTTATAAGCTGAGTTGCACATAACTTCTATGTGAGGACCAAACGCGAGATTGCTGTGGAACAAGACACCCAGATCTTTAATATTATCTGTGTTATATAGCTTGTCTTTCCCAATTCTCTATTCTATTTTTCTTTTCTTATCGTCTTCTCTTCACGTCATTAGTGACATTAAAAAAGAATGATTTGCATATTTTCTTTTCTTATCTTGATTTTCTCCTTTCAATATATATCTGTTTTTTTCTGTTTGTGTGTAACGTCTCTGTAGAGTAAATCCAGATACCGTTGATTGGAAGGATAGTAAAAACATATATATGACTGCACTTAGAAAAATATAATACATGGGGTAAAAATGTAGAATGAATTGATAAGGGATGAATGTTAATAAAAGGCAGATGTGTTGATTAAGATGAAGAAGAACACCCTGAGATGGTTTGGGTACTTGGAGTGAATAACATGAAGAACCACCAATAAAATAATATTGTAGATACCACTTATAAACCGACGCCTTTCGTGGCTTAGTCCGTAAGGTGCAGAACATCTCCTAGCCCGATGACAGGAGGCTCGTTACCCTAGGCCTAAGGTATGTATATTAAAAAAAAAAAGTTTTCCATTCTAGTTTTCCCTTAGTAACGTTTTTACATGTTTCTGTTTTGTTAAAAGAGATTGTCATTAGACATTATACTTATCAGGGCTTATTGTATAAAGGTATTATACAATGCAATGAAAATATATTTGACGTTAATATAAAAAAGCTGGAACTAACTTTCAGTTATTTGTACATTTGCAAACTGAACAAAAAACTGTGTTCTATATTTTTCCTCGACCAAAAAACATTACATTATTTTTATACAACAGTGTTTAAATTCAGTAATTCTCAAAGCTTTTTGCATTTAAGCTTCCTTTAATATAAAAACTACACTTCAGTGCACCTAAAAAACATAAGGGTGGGATCTACGTTTCATACCCCTTAATATCTATCAATTGTAGTCATAAATATTGTCGTATTGTTCCGCTTCTAAAAAGTCAAATGTCTCGAACAAATTGATTGTAAAAGTTCCCTTGTGGGTTTTCTAGGTCGAATAATTTGGAATTGTATCTGGAAGATTCTGCTTTGAAGATAAACAGAACGTTGAGGTCGATCTCATCGTTATTGAATAAATAGATCCTATAGGACAGGATATTTTAACAGAATTTTTGTCGTTGCTGGTCCTATGATGTAGTAGAATGGTGTTTCTCGAAGTTTTAGAGACATGGGTTGCATGTGTAGCTTTAGTAAGCTCTTGAAGACAACCCTTTTCTGAAGAGTTTGTAAATATTTCATTTCTTTAACGTTATAAGTATTTATTTTATAAAATATATACATATCTTATTTATAGTTAAGGCATTATCATTGTGGAGGTTTTCAGATATTGTATTTTTTTTATCAAACACTGTTCGGGGTGAACATCTGGTTCGGGGTAAACATATGTTACTCGTATATTCCCAAGATCTCCCCGCTGCTCGTTGAAGTTGTCTCCTACTACCTCTCTCCGCCCACAATCATCATTCCGATTTTTTACAGTTAGAAGTGTGTATGTCGGTACCAGTTCGAACCGAATTCACTCTTATTTGTGCTCCTCTGATGATGAGGTGAAAACTTTGAAACCGGTAGGGTAATACCGTTACGTAAAGTGGAATAAACAGTGTTTGATAATACACATTACAATGTATACATATCATTTGAAAAAGCAATACGGACAAATGAAATTAATTTCGTAGATTCACCCTCCTATTGGTGGGGATATATCTCGATAGGTGGGATATTATGAGATGATCACAGAACGTTTAAACGTAGAATCGTTGCCTAAACACATATATGTTATTCCAGAATATATATTCTATACTACTTGTATAGTATATTACTGTCGATGAACATAATTTTAATTAAGGTAATTTCAAGTGGATGCTATCTAAAAATTTGGATTTGTGGCCTGCTGTTTGTTATACTAGTTTAGACTTTTGCCTGTGTTGAATTAAGGGCATATTAATGAGAAAAAAATAAGTTGGTACTTTGTTCTCATAGTTCAGTATGATAAAATTATTTTATGAAACATAATTACGAGTGTGTATCGCGTAAGTCAACCTTTTACATTGAGTATTTTGCATATGTACTCGTATATGCATAAAATAATACACTACACTCAATCTAAAGTCGCATGTGTTACTTACATATCGGAGGATCAACAAAGGTTTCTTTGTAATTGTATAACATTTTTGTTGTACACAGTAAAACCTGGTGAGCTTATTACTTTGTTGCAATCTCTTTCAATCAACTTCAATCAACGTCTTAAATGAATATTCTTTAAAAATCTGGGATTCAACGGGAATTGAACCCGCAACCTTTGGGTTGAAAGTCATGTATCTTATTATCTAGCTATTGAAATAGTCTTACCAACTGGAATATAAAAGTCTTAATTCGCATTCCTTTGTAAATTTTCTGTGGTTTACTTACGAAATATGTTTTTCATAACATATGCAGATGCTGCGGCCGTTAGATGATGCACCTTATCTAACGGCCGCAGTCATCACCTTCCTATCCATACATTTATATATATTTATAAAGTTTTATTTTTAATCTGTTAATAATGGTGGGTTTGATAATCGAGTTGATCGCCCTTGAAGAGAATCTGCTGTCTGAACTGCTAAATGGTCATTTTTATTATTTTAATTGTAAAACAAAATGACAGTATTCCTCATAGCTCATGTAGCCTGTCATTTCTCTTGGTATCCCTTGTTTTGCTCCGAGCGCCATCTAAAAGATGGTTTCCCCACTTTGGAAATCTCTGTTTTAATTTATATGAATTCTTTCTGGTCGTTTGTGGAGACTCGTCTTAATGGATGGAAGAGTAATTAACATCCTTGATTCAGGAATTTTAATGATGACATCAAGCAAAAAAGATATTTTCATTTCGAGGAACCCACCCTCATTAAGCCATTTCGCAATTTTGTTGAGTGACGAATTAACTTGAAAAAAAAAAAATGTTTTTTTGTACAGAAAATCCCTTGAGGTGTATTATATTGTATTATACTTTGTTGTATAAATTACAACCTGGTGGACGTATTGTCTTATGGCAATATCTTTCAATCAACCAGAAAGAAATTAAAAAGGCCTTAACCCTTATCTTAACAAAGGTCAATTTATTCTAATATTAACGTTTTTCTTTGGTGATTCCTTGTTATATGGTAAGTTATGAAGGAAAATTGAGGAAAAAAATCACAACTTTTCCTTAAAAAAAATAATGTAACACCCACGTTACTTTGCCAAAATATCAATTTTTATAAAAGACCAAAAGGGCTTTAAAATGATTGTATAATCTAAAACAATAACAACATTTACATAGCTGAATTATTAACAAATAAAATGGTTTGAATATTTTTTTCCTACATGTAGTGATTAATAAGATAGTTAGATTATCTACCCCAATTTTCAAAATGCGCCCACGCTGTCAAGACATGTTGACCCGATGTCGTTTGAAAGCTTGTAGCGTTGTCAATATTTATCACCAGATGATACCACTGCTCACAATAATGCATGTATATTATTTTAATGTGTTGCCATATATGAAATTACGTTACAGTTTATGTTTTTTTTTTTTACCTAAATTAGTGTAACACCTGTGTTATTGGGTGTTTACATAAGTTGTGTCCGTTTTTTTCCCCATTTAATATTGAGAACCAAAAGTAAAACAAAATGGTAAATGTTATACGTCATTCGAAAGAAAATTTTCTGCTCCACAAGACATTGTGTTTGCTTTTACGTTATTTATATTATTTTTTTTTATTACAAGCCTTCAAAATGGAATGTCAAGTAGACGAAAGTGAGCATTTTCGACACCTTCTGTTTGCGTTCAATCGAGGGAATAGCTCGCAATATTTGCGAAATGTACGGTTAAGATGCTTTGAATGAAAGGACAGTTCGTCGATGGTTTTTTGCGTTTCAAATATGGTAATTTCGACCTGAAAGACATAGAGCGTTCCGGACGACCAGTGAGTGGACTTCGATGAGGACCGCTTAAACCATATTATTCATGAAGATCCCCTTCAAACCACCGTATAATTGGCTGAGCAGATGAATTGTAGTCACATAAATGTATACCGCCATCTTAAATCAGTGGGAAAAGTCCAGAAGTTCGGCGCTTGGGTTCCACATGTTTTGAATGAAAACAACAAAAATCAACGTTCGACAATTTCTGCTGGTTTGCTCGCGTGTCATCGAGCTACGCATGGCCACAAGCAAAGGTTCCTTTACCGCATTATTACTGGTGATGAAAAATGGTTTGAAAATGGTGATGAAAAAAAAAATGGTGATGGAAAATATTTGAAGGGGATCTTCATGAATATTATGGTTTAAACGGTCTTCATCGAAGTCCACTGGTCGTCCGGAACGCTCCATGTCTTTCAGGTCAAAATTACCGTCTTTGAAACGAAAAATCCATCGACGAGCTGTCTTTTTATTCAAAGCATCTCCACCCTACCCTTCGCAAATATCGCGAGCAGCTTTTGCAGCTTTGTTCCCTCGATTGAACGCGAACAGAAGGAGGTGTCGAAAATGCTTTTTGTCTACTTGACATTCCATTTTTAAGGCTAATAATCAAATCAAATAATATATGTAACGTAAAAGCAAACACAATATCTTGTAGAGCAGAAAATTTTCTTTCGAATGACGTATAACATTTACCATTTTGTTTTACTTTTGGTGTTCATTTTTAAATTGGAAAAAAAACGGACTCAACTTATGTTACCACCTAATACAATGCCATGATAAGGGTTAAGTGAAAATCAGACTGGAATCCTTGTTAAATAAATATGGGTTCCAAGAACTCGCAACCCCTGGGGTGGGATATAAGCGTCTTGTCAACTACGCTATGGAGGTTGTCAAATCAAAAGTAGCAGAATTACAATGATAGTCTGTTGGTGTTCACCTTGACGTATGTAAGTGAAATTTAGATTTGGCAGAATAAGGAGAAATGTAAGATTAATTATGTAATATTTTCGGTGTCAATATAAGAAAGAAAACGGAACGAATATACCAGAAATGCATGCTTGGATAAAATATATATTTTAAGTAAGAAAAATAAAGGAACTTTAAGATATTTTAGATATTCGAAGAAAATTAATGACGAAACAATTAGTAAGATGAAGTAAACAAGATTTTGAAAGAAGGTTAAGTGAGAAGTGTGAACAATGCCAGATTGTGCGCGACGATATTACACGAATGTGGACAAGGCGAATTTTGTATGGTTGGATATCTATCATCTATGCCTGCTCCACAAGATACACGCCGTGATGATATGTAATAGGTTAGTCAAAAAGTTTTGAAAGTGACATCTATGGAGCAGTAGAAAAACCAAAATTTCTACGCCATTTTAATATTTCATTTTTCATAAGAATGTACTCAAAATTTCATTTCGATCTGTCAATTCATTCTTTGTTTACAAGCCATTTGAAGTTGACGTGTCAGTGTATTTTTTAACAATGGAAAAATCCGAATATCGTGCAGTGATTAAATTCTTTGTTTTGGAAGGTTTATCGGCTACTCAGATCCATGCAAAGATGGTGAAAGTATTAAAGGAGTCTTCTCTTTCATTTCCAACCGTTCACCGATGGGTTTTGGAGTTTAAGCGTGGCCGTACAAGCGTTGAAGACGATCCACGCTCAGGACGTCCAAAAAGTGCATCAACACCAGAAATCAAATCGAAAATACAGAATATCGTTTTGGAAAAGATCATCGATCGACTGTGGATATGATAGCTGACACCATAGGCATCTCACATGGAACAACATGGCATATTTTGGCTGAAGTTTTGGGTTTCAAAAAACTGTGTGCACAATGGGTGCCGCATGTGCTAACAATGCAACAAAAACACGTTCGAATGCGACTTTCTGAGCAACATTTGGAGCAATTTCGAAAGGATAAAAAGGATTTTCTGCATCGATTCATCACTATGGATGAGACTTGGGTCTACAACTATGATCCTGAATCAAAACAAGAGGCTAAGGAGTGGTGTGAACCAGGCACTTTGGCTCCGAAGCGAGTTCGTGTCCAGAAATTGGCCAAGAAGGTGGTAGCGTCAGTTTTTTGGGATGCAAAAGGAATTTTATTGATAGACTATCTCCAAACTGGTAAGACAATCAACTCTGATTATTATTGTGACCTTTTGGACCAGTTGGGTGAAAAAAAGTGCGAAAAAAGACCCGGTTTGCAGAAGAAAAAAATCATTTTTCATCAAGACAATGCACCTGCTCACACAGCTCAAAAAACCATCGCGAAAATCAGTGAATTGGGGTACGAATTGTTGCAGCATCCACCCTATTCGCCAGATTTAGCTCCCTCTGACTTCTGGCTGTTCTCAAACCTCAAAAAATTCCTTCGTGGAAAGCATTTTTCATCAAACGAAGAGGTTATAGCCGTCGTAGAGGAGTATTTTGCAGGCCTTCCAGAAAGTCACTTTCGTGATGGGACAACAAAGTAGGAAGATCGTTGGACCAAGTGTATTGATCTTATGGGAGACTATACTGATCAATAAAAGTGATTTCCCCCAAAAAAATGTATTTTCAGTTCCGCTTTCAAAACTTTTTGACTAACCTAGTATTAACAAGTGTGTATAATTTTTTTTGGCAGGTTAGATGTATCGCTTATATTGTTTTTTTTTTGGGTTATAAAGGGTATTTCAAATTGAACAGTTTTTTTAAATATTTTTTTAATTCTTGAATAAAACACACAAAATGCTTTGATTTCAAAAAACTTTTTATTGGTCATTGAAGTATAATGTATGACATTTAAACACAAAAAAAAACAATATCCGTCAAATGTCCACCTCTTGCAGCTCCACAGATGTCCACTCTTTTGTCCATATTTTCGATAACATTTTGGCATAATTGAAGTTCTAATTTACAAATAATGCGAATAATTTCATCCTTCATCTCAATAATTGATTGGGGGCCATTCTTATAGACCTGGCTTTTTATGTAACCCCAGAAAAAATAGTCCAACGGTGTCAGATCACATGATCTTGGTGACCAATTAACATCACCGTTTCCGGAGATTACAATACATAAAATTCAACAATTTGAACGCGTTGTTGTATTGTATATGACTCCATTTTTATAAATATCAACCATTACACTTCTAAAATGTCATAAGACCCAGACAAGTTCACGACGCTATCTGTGTTTTATCCTAGAATAAAAAAAAACGCTCAGTTAGAAAGATCATTTACAAGGAGTTAGGTATTTTGTGCGAAGGTTTACATGAGATTCAAGAAAGGGCAAACAAAAAGGAAATTCTAGAAGAAAAATTAGAAGAAAATAATGAAATTTAACTACAAAATGGATTTATTTCCTAAGGTGCGTAAAGTAGGTGACATTCGCAATTGCAAATTTGTCGTTAAATTTAATACGTATTATTTTAATATTTTAATGAAATGATCGTTTTAAGTTAATTAAACAACACTCCCTCTTTTCCCTTATGGGACTTATCTGGAGGACTTTGGAGCAAGTCGACTATAGCCCAATCGCCGGTAAGTGCTTAGCAAATGAGTAGATGTTTGGTGCTTATTTTGAGCATCTTATGACGAGTTGATGGACATTATTTCGATGTTGTTGAGATTATGATAGGGTTAAAATTATATATTAATTGATTTAGGATTTACTTACTTACTACACCTTTTTCTGTAACTTAGTTCTCGTTTACAAAATAATTTCAATATTTACTTATATATTATCAATAACCACACAATGTTGCCCCCCAAAATTTGGGAAATAAAACATTATAACTGTCGTAAATTCCTGAAATTAAACTTAGTCACTGCCGTAAATTCCTGAAATAAAATATTGTCACTGTCGTAAATTCCTGAAATTCAACATTGTCACTGTCGTAAATTCCAGAAATAAAATAAAGTCACTGTCGTGAATTCCTGAAATAAAACATTGCCACTGTTGTATGTTTCTGAAGTAAAACATTGTCAGCGTCATAAATTCGTGAAATAAGCTTTCGTTTGTTTCCTTTTTTAAACAATTATTAGATATGTATAATTTTTGTGCTAAACTTCAATACATTGTTTGAAATATTAAATACCGGAGTACAGGGATGGATGGAGATGAGTTGTCTGAGGCTATCTTGGGAGTCATGATGATCTTTTCTATGAAAGTAAACATTTAAATTGAATAGAGTGAACAGTCCTGGAATGATCTGAAGCTTCACTGTTTTATTTTTTTATCGTATGGTTACTTTCTTTGAACGTTAAACCACTGACTGCTCAGCTGTGAACTGTCAAATCTCTTAGAACTTAACTCACCTGTATCATTGATCTATTACTCGAAGGTTTTCGAAAAAGGGTTGTCGAGGACATCCACCAGTGACCCAACAAGAGGGTGGGGAGGAAAATACAGTTGTGCCTGGGCGCTGGTTTAAAGAGGGTGCAAGTCAGGGACCTAAATGACTTTTTTTTCAAGTTTTTTTATAAATGTTGTCAGCGTCATATTATTTTTTAAATTCAAAATGTCGTCTATTGTTTTTTTTTTTGCTGGTATTTCTAGCATGTAAACAACAGTAAAAACTTACCTGTTTTAGAGCTTTGCAGTTTGATTTGTTTAAAGTATTTTGGAGCGGTTAAGCTTATTTAAGCGGACGTAGTCGCAGTCGAAGTTGACTACAAACAAGCCTAGAAGATGAAAATTTCCACGTTTTTGAAAAGTCGGCTTCATAAGCTGTGTAAAACTCTGAAATACATTATAAAACTGATACAGTTAAACGCACTGAAATTTTAAAGAATGAAACAAGGACTTTTTTTAATGTTATAGTTTTTCAACTAAACAATTACTGTTTTGTGCATATTTTATAGTAGTGTATTCCTTGTTCATTTAGTTTTAGGTAAAATATTCTTTATTTAAATAATAATTGATGATGCATGCAAAAAAAAATAAGGCTTTGCCTCGATAGTAAGACTTTTACCTCTTTTACGAACAACACTTACTCGTAACTTGCACATTGCGCAAAGGGTTGCAGATTTTGTATCTTGTTCCCGGGCGCAGAAGGCTTTAGCTACGCTACTGACTTTTATCAAATTTAATACCAATAGTTTATCTAATTTTTAGAACTGAAAACATAAAATTATCGAATTAAAGTGACTGTGAAACTTATGACAATTGAAGAAAATACTATTAGATATTTATGCTTAAAGTTTAGTAAATTTCTTAAAGTATTTTTAAGAACTTTACTTAACTATAAGCAAACATAAAATCGTCTTGGGTAAAATCAAATATTGGTGGTCATACTTACTGACAAATTTCTGAAATTCTTATTCTGAAAAATTTCTGCAGCTTGTTAACCCACATCACCATCACGGCATGGTCCTATTAGGATTGGCAGAAATAACAGGTTTTCAATTCACTCTATTCTGCCACACATCTTTCACTTCTGCCACGTTCATACACTTCGTCATACATCTCTCATATTATAAAGGTTTTTAATTTTTTTAAATTTGATAAATTTAGTTAAGTCATGTTTTTTCCTAGATTTTCTCAAACTTCTTGTACCTCCTATATCACTGGTCAAGACTACTTTTGTAAATGTTTTTACAATTATTCTTACTACGTGGCAGTATTCTCAATGCGGATTTGACCAGTTAATTAAACATTTTTTTTTATTAATTACAGAAGATACCTAGGTCTACATTTATATATTCCTTCATTCACACAATAATTTTATATAGTGTTTTAGGAGCTAGTCCTTATGGGAGAGATGATGATGATTTGTTGATAAATAAAACACGTTTTCGATCGCAATGCGGAAAGAGAGTTTTTATTAGTAAACGTAGGTATTTATACTATTCCCGCGTGTGTGCGGGAATGCGAGCAAGATATCCTTCGTCTCGTTTCTGCATTAGCAAAACGATTAATGTCGTATGTAGGTGAGTATTTATTCACGGAACTGGCGCGACAGATGTGGTGCGTTCTCGCTCTAGCATGGAATGCGCTCCGCGTCGGCTATGAGTTGAATGACCGGCGCGTGGACTTTATATTTGTTTGTTTTGCATTGCTAAGGAATGCAAAGGTCATTTCATCGGTCATTGACCGCGTGTGCGACCGCCACAGTGTCATTTAAACAGCAATCTCTCCTCAAGGGAGCTCTAGCTCGGGACACGAACCCACTATTATTATTAAACAAATCATGTTTGGCAGCTATTACAGCGCCCGAGCAAATCATGTTTAATAACTTCTTGGTGTAGAGTAAACGTATAAATTTTTAATGAGGCTTTAAATTAAAACTATATTGAAAACCCTTTAGGTTTTTAAAACAGGATTCCAGCAGGAATCGAAACCGCAATCTTTGGGTCGGAAGATATGCATCTTACCAACTAGGCCATGGAGGTCGTCCTAAGAGGTCAAGACTGTAATCAACTGTACATGATTGTATGTAATCATATATTATTTGTAATTATATACATTGTACTGTTACACGATTGTAACAGTACAGTGTATATGATTACAAATAATAATATCTTATTTAAAGTTAAGGCATTAACATTGTGGAGGTTTAAAAACATTGTAATTTGTTTTATCAAACACTGTTTATTCAACTTTTTGTAACGGTATACCCCTACCGGTTTCAAGGCTTTCATCTCATCATCATGGGAGCACAAACAAGTTTTCCCTTGTATATTATACACACTTGAATCTATACCTATACCACCCCGCATAGATAATATTAAATATCTGGGTGTTTTGTTCCACAGAAATCTCGCATTTGGTTCTCATAGAAATTATCTGCAGCTCAGCTTATAAAACTCGAGGATTTGTAATGAGAATTTTAAAGTCGTTTGAAAACAAAATGGTGCTCAAAACGTTGTTTAATTCATTATTTATTGTTAAGGCATTAACATTGTGGAGGTTTAAACACTCACAAACAAGAGTCTTGTTTGTGCTACCTTGAAGATGAGGTGAAAGCCTTGAAACTGGTAGGGTTATCTCCGTTACAAAAAGTGGAATAAACAGTGTTTGATGAAACAAATTACAAATAATAATAACTATCATTATCTGGGCGCCATAAACCGCTATGTTTACTCCACACCGGTCTAAACAGTCTCCACGTTTCACTCCCATACATAAAAAATGAACGAAAAAAGACTAACAAAACAAAATCAAAGTGTAAATGTAAATGAAAGGGGTGGTAGAGGATGATGAAGGAAATTATGGTATGATCAAAGAAATGGTGGTGAGATAAATAAATGAAAAATATTTTTTAATGTATTACTTTAATATTTATTGTCTTTATATCTCAGATTATATAACAGTTGATGGGTTAATGATACAACAATTAATGATCGATTGATAATATGATTTGCAAAATTTTATATTTACAATGTTATAATAAGTATTCATAATTTTAATAATCGTTATCTTGGTGTAACAGACTTTATTCTATGATACCAAGAATTATAAATTTTATATTATAGACAGCAACCATTTATATAAGTTCCTATTATTATTACAAAACTGTAATATTTTTAACAACATGTTATATAATAATTATTTTATTGTCATATTCTCATATAATGAATATAGAAAGAAAACTTCATTTGATTTTTTATTGTCTAAAGAAGTCAGTTGATTGTTTATTGTCAAAAGAAATAGTCAAATGAACCTATATATGCATTGATGATTCAATCCACAA
Organism: Odontocerum albicorne; assembly: GCA_949825065.1. Classification (NCBI taxonomy): domain Eukaryota; kingdom Metazoa; phylum Arthropoda; class Insecta; order Trichoptera; family Odontoceridae; genus Odontocerum; species Odontocerum albicorne. The sequence continues at coordinate 37,932,252 of OX463850.1, forward strand.
AAAAAACATATAAAGTGTTACTAGTTTGAATCGCTTTTCCAGGTCGTTTTGTTGAGTTGTCTTTGATGATATCCAATGTTTCGAAAGCGTTGCAGCCTTCATCCTCAATGCGATGTTGGAAAACATTATCAAATATTATAAGCACGCAAGAAGTATCCACTAAGCCACCCACACTCGTGAACACATGTTTAGTACGCTCTGCATTTTAAAGAACTTATGCTAAAATCAAAATTATAGTGTGGTTCCAAAATTATAGACATGTTTCACATGACACGGTTGTCGAGACATGTTTGTCATGCAAACTTCAAGAATAGCGTTGAAGATATCTTAAGATCCCAAAAGTATCTGAAGACTTGGTCCTCTGGATAGGTCTGCATAAGCCAAATATTACCTCGATACTGGACACCGTTTCTTGTTGGAGCCGACTGTATTTAGTAATCCATAAAATATCATTCATGCTTCATCAAAGAGGTAATCGAAACGAATGAACACCCAAATGGTATCAACAGATTTGACGGAATGCACATTTAACCTGCTTGGCTACTCTATTTTGAAAAATCATGGAACTTGTTTCTAGATTTGTTTGACATACTCGTATTTAAATATTGAATAAACATTCCTCAATATTGCATGCCTGAACATACTATACTAAGATAATTAAAAGCTTCAAATCATCAAATAGGTAATCGAAATTAATGAATAACCAAATGGTATCAACAGATATGATGGAATGCACATTTAACCGCTTGGCTTTTCTATTTTGAAAACTCATTGAACTTGTTTTCAGATTTGTTTGACATGTTTAAATATTGAATAAGCATTCCTCAATCTTGCATACCTAAAAATACTAAAACAATTAAAAGTTTCAAATATTTTTTATTTCATACTAGCCCATATACCACACCGCTATGTTTTTATGCATTATTTTGATTTCTCCTGTTACATAAGGTGGGTCTGATTAATTTTAATTCATGTGGAAAGTTCAAGGACGAACCTTTCCATAAAAAGAGATCTTCTACTGTGTCACTTAATTGGTTCAATATCTCAAATCCAAGCGTCACTGAGTATTTAGCCATCACATTTGTTCTATAAGTTTGTATATACGAGTATAATAGAGGACGATTTTTTGATCGGTTTTAATTTTCAGGAACAAAGAACCTCTAATACTGCGGGACAGTTGAAATTCAAATGCCGTACTTTTAATATGAATATCACAATAGACTCACGTCTTCTTGTTTCGAGCTTTCTATAATTGTATATCATTGAAGGATGGTGTGCATAATTTGGATAATTGCTCTCTGCTATATATTTTTGTTTTTTTTTTGTATTCCTTCCAGCATTTTTTTGTGTTTGACTTGGTGATAAGCTCAAACTTTCCAAGCGAATTCTTGTTTAGAAAGGATTAAATAATTATACAAATTTTGCATGACCTCGGTATTATTTTTATCAAATACGGGCGATTTTAATGTTTACTGTTGGATCATTATTGCATATATTCCTAAAAATTTCAAAATCGTTGACACAGTAAGTCTTCAACTATCAATGTTTCACTTTCTGTAAAGTTGTATATTTTTTAGCCTAATTTTAACTATTTTTAAGTATATCATATGTTGTATCTTGATTTATAAATTATAAGTTTTATATCAAAATATGAACACATTAGAATAAATTTAGATTAACAAAAATATTAACAAAACACTAAGAATAAAATTCAGATTAATGAATGATTTCTAAGTTCATTTCATAAAAATGTTTAATTTTCTTCTCAAATATTGAGACAGCATCTGAAGTGTAGAAATAATCTAGTCTTGATTTTGGCAATTGACTTTTTTAACACGTTCTTCAAAAACTTACTGTGTATTTTTAATATGTTTTTAAATGTGAAAATGTATTATTTTTTTATTGAATATAAAAGTCAAATTTTTTATTATAATTATGTGACTAGAGTTAAATTTACCTTGTTTCAAACATGTTTATCTTAGCACTGTAGGAATGAAGAATATTGCAAATTATCTACAAAAGAAGCAAAATAAAAAATTATATAACTACATTAATTACAGAATAAATTTTGATATTTATCATTGATATGTACAATAAATAGTGATATAATAGATGTTTTTTTATAAATTTAAATTACACATGATAAAAGGTCTCAAATCAAATGTATAAATATGCATAAACTCTTTTTTGTTACAGATTTAGAGACTTCTGTCTGTTAAGAAGATAAATCATATTTGTTTTGCAAATTTGTCGTATTACGTGTTTTTATTTTATACAGTTTTTTTGTGAACCTTTGTTATTTGAAACAAATTTACTTAAATCCGATTATTGCAACGTTGTTTGATACTTTATATGGTACTACCGCTATACATATGATATACCGTATTTACGGACTATAAGACGTACTTTTTCTTAAAAAAATGGCCTAAAAAATTCAGGTGCGTCTTATACTTGAAATTAATATAAAAATGTCCAGTGTTTGATTTAAAATTCCCGCCAGTCTTAAAAATGGCCATACCTATATGAGAGAGGAATGGAACAATTGGATGATGGATGAAACCCAACATGAATTCACGCCGAAGGGAGCTTTAAAACGACCTACAATCAAACAAGTGTGTCACTGGATAAAACAGTCGTGGTCTAGAGTGAGAGAAGATATTATTGTTAAATCTTTCAAGAAGTGCGGCATAAGTAACGCTCTCGATGGCAGTGAAGACCATCTTATATATGAAGAGGACAACGATGACGATGAAGAGGAAGAAGAAGAAGAAGAAAGTTCAGATGACGATTTTCAGGGATTTTAAAGGTCAGTTCGGTTTTAGAAACTAAGAATTTTTTTTAGTCTGGCTTTGCAATCTAATAATAAAAATGGTAAAAATGTAATTTTTTTTTAAATTGTCTAAAAATTAAGGCGCGTCTTATAGTCCGTAGCGTCTTATATTCTGTATAATACGGTAGTCGGCAGCCATAGTCTAACGGTTAGCACTGACGCTAAACAAGCGGGCGCCGCATGTTCGATTCCCGGTGGTTTTCCTTCAGAACTTGTTTTATTCTTAGGCCACTTTATATTTGAATTTACGTTATTTTGTTGCTTATAATTAAGTGGCTTTCCAAACTCCTATATTACTTTTGAGTAACACAAAATATTGTTACATAAATTTCGGCCAAACTAAAGGCCGCAGCACATTGATGATCTGCTGATTGTCTTGGAAGTTGAATATCATTGCCATCGGAATTTTGGGTTCGATTAATGAAATCTGCGTGCTCACTGAAGTATAATAGTTTGCACAAAATGAAGCAATGCAGACATAGGCGTATGCCATCCATAATATGGCTGACAATCATAATCGATCACAAGTGAATATTTTGTAAATATATTGGTCTCTGGTTTTCAACAAAAACATTTATTTTTTTAACTCTGCGTTTTATTCAATTCATTAACCGGTAATAGGTTAATTTAATGTATGAAATCCGAACAAAATCTGATTTAGAAAAGTGTTTCTTGTAGTTTATCACATTGAAATTTAATACGTCTCTGATCGACGAATAATAGCAGACTTTACTTTATTTTTTAAAATCATGAATGGTTTAATCGATTGTCCGAAGCTCCTGAAATTAATCAACATTCGAACTCTAACTTTCATTATATCATGTATGCAATTGATTATTTCTTCTTCTTCTCAGTGTCACGTCAGGTCCCCCCAACGTTGAATATCAACTTGAAAGTAGACATATTTGTCTCCGGAAGCCCGAAAAAGATCCCCGACGCTCCTTATACCAGTCCAATCACGTATATTGCGGAGCCAGGAGATTTGCCTCCTGCCAACCTTATATTTTGCCTTGGATGATCAGATGCAGTAATTTGTACTTTGGTCCTCTAAATACATGACCCAAGTAGGACACCTTTCGGATTTTAATATTAGTGAGCAACTCTCTATCACTTTTGGCTTGGATGATCAGGTGCAGTAATTTTTACTATGCTTCTCTAAGTACATGACCCAAATAGGATACCTTTCGGATTTTGATATTAGTCAGAAACTCTCTATCAATTTTGATTGGATGATCAGGTGCAGTAATTTGTACTTTGCTCCTCTAAGTACAAGACCCAAATATGACACCTTTCGGATTTTAATATTAGTCAGCAACTTTCTATCAATTTTGCCTTGGATGATCAGGTGCAGTAATTTGTACTTTGCTCCTCTTAGTACATGACCCAAATAGGACACCTTTCGGATTTTAATATTAGTCAGCAACTCTCTATCAAATTTGCCTTGGATGATCAGGTGCAGTAATTTGTACTTTGCTCCTCTAAGTACATGACCCAAATAGGACACCTTTCGGATTTTAATATTAGTCAGCAACTCTCTATCAATTTGCCTTGGATGATCAGGTGCAGTAATTTGTACTTTGCTCCTCTAAGTACATGACCCAAATAGGACACCTTTCGGATTGTAATTGATTTTTTACTTCACTTAAAAAAAAGGATATTTATAACACTTGCTGATAACCGTTGAGTAACATTAAAAAATGTTTTAAATATATAAGCAATATTGAATTTGAACTTGATGATCATAATATTTCAACCAAATCAAAAGGGTTTAAATTAAGAAAATGGGTTAGGGAATTAAACAAAAAGGATGTGACATTTAAATAGTTGTTGACATCGTGTCCTGACAATTGACAGCTGTAGTTGAGTCAAAGTTCCAGTTTGTAGGGGTCACATAGGGGACTTGGGGTCAGCGGATGTTTTTGGCAAGAGATAGGGGTAGATTTAATCTGAAACATTTCCTAGATAATGTTGAATGCTTGTTTAATCATTCTAATATTTCAGTTGCCAGATAATATTTACTTTTCTTAAGATTGAATTATATTTTTCCTTTAGAGAATATGACTTTTTTTTTTATATTTTGTGTGTATAACGTTTGACTCAATCGATTAAAATGAAAAATATACAAAGTTTACTTTATTTTGAAACCCACGTTTAGAGTGACGTGCTTTCAATATTTATCTTTTCAGCCGAATGGATATTAAATTTTATAAATTCATAACGAACCTACAATTTTCATTAATTTCAATAAGTGAATCGAACGAAACCTTTTATTTTTTTTTAGTATTTACATCAAATGAATGATTTATTTTTAGGTCAAACTAAAAAGGTTATATATTTTTTTAAGTTGAAGTAATAAAATAAATTTATTATTTAGTCACGATGTTTGAATATTTAAGTTGCATCCCGCGCAATATAGTTGCATCCCGTGATATTTTCACGGAAGTAAAACGAATTCTACATTTATGAAAATATATATTTATAAATGTAAAATTTATTTATATATATCTTTTATACATCGTCCCCTTTTACACCGGTTCAAAAATTGTTAGCTAGGTATTTAAAATTCGTTCAGTATCACGGACCCACCGAGATTCAAATTTCGAATTACTTTCGGAAAGAATCCAAGTATTCCTCTCTCGCTCTCTTGTATTCAAAATTCAATTCTCGTATTCTTTGTTTGACGACAACCATCGTATGCGGTTTGTCCTATTTATACTACGATTTTGATTTTTATATTATAAGTTTGATAAGCGAGTCGACAATAATATTTTCTTAAAAGGAAATAAATACCCATAAGTTTCATTCCTAAGACATTTAATTTTAGAATTAAAAAAAACGTAAGGAAATAATTTTTAAAATTCAATCACTCGAATCAAGAATATAAACATACTAATCTAAAAAGATAAAAAAATACCTACGGAATATAATTTACATACGTGGATATAATTCATTTTTATTAATTTACATGACAAGTTTGCATAATATGAGAAAAAAAAACATGACAGATAAAAACAATTAAAATTCAAGTCGCACTGTCAAATTGTTTAAATCCGGATTTAATGTCTGTCAATTTTCACGATCTTAGTAATAGATTTTGCCTGTATTTTACGGACGACATATGTTATGAGCTTGAAATAAAAACAGTATTTTTTTAGCTTGAAATAAAAACAGTATACGAAACATTGTATATTATTAAATTTTTAAGTTAAAAATTCAATAAGCTTGATTGTTTTTGAGACTTAGTTACTGTTATATACCACGTGAGCAACCCTTTGTGAATTGTGTCAATTCAAAGAAATTAACAGTATCTCTAACAATATGACTAGCATAGTTTAAAAAATGTTATTAGATGTTTGCCCATGTGTTAAGACTATTTTTATGCTGAATGCTTCGTTTGAATCATCAAATTGAATTAGAAAATAGCCACATATTTTCTATGCGATATTTGTCTCTAAATATGTAACAAAATTAAAAGTTATATTAAAAAAATTAAAAGTAAAAATTCAATGCGTATAAAAATACATGACGATACATTATAGTTTAACGTACATAAATATTATTGTCAAACAATTATTGTTTACGCGTTAAAAGTGACATTAAAAAACTTTTTATCAAATATTTTCTACGTACAATTAAAATATTCCTACGTATGGCGTAGAGAATTAATTACCACAAAACGGAAGACTTTTATTATTTTCTTATATACACACGCAAATTCATACCAATTTTAAATACCGACGATTTTATATGTTCGTACATATTCATGTATACTATCACAAAATGTAAAAAGATAATAAATTTATTGTCACGAATCTAGAGGAAAATCGTATTTTTCTATAATTTGGTAATAAAAAATTATTGATATTATTTTTCAAACATTTAATGGGTTACTTAACCTATTTAAACCCGTATTTGTTAATATATTTTAGTTCATAGGAAATAAGGAAAAAAAAAGTTTTCCTATGTATAATAAATGTCAAAATTATCTCAGTTTTGAGAATGTCAAAAAAGTATTTTTAATGGAAAACAATCAATAATTTATATTGTGGTAACATGCTGAAGAAAATTTTTTGCTTTATAGACGTTTAGAAAATAATGTTTTTTTACTTTGTTTTAATTATATTTGAAAAAAAACGTACGTTTTTAAAGTTAAATTTAAATCATACATAAAATAAAAATTAAAAAAACCCGTACTTATATTTTTAAATAATAAAACTATTATTTATATCTTTCTTTACTTACTATGAAAGGTCCATAGGCACTAAAAAAACATTAGAAACGCATTTTTTGTAAATTAACATAATACAATATAAAGATAACAGATCTTGATGATAAAAAGAATATTAAAACAAAATAATCAGCAAAACACTATTAACAATGATACAAACTCTTAAGAAAGATATGGACTTAGATCCTTTGCTATGCATTCTCCATTGGGGTTTTGATGTCGGTCTCACGGTTTTGTCCCTTTCTCCATATGATGGGTTGATGGACTGGTCCAACCCATCAGGTTTTCTTCCTGGTATATCTTCATCTACCACTGGTGGTAGAATATGATTGGTAAGTTTTTTGTCTTGCTGTTTCCCTTGCTTGTTGGTCTGTTTCTTTCTGGACTTTGCTGTTGTCGGTCTTTCTGTCGTCGTTGTTGTTGTAGTGGTTGTTGTCGTAGTAGTTGTAGTTTTTGGTGGTAGAATTATTTCTGATAAAATAAAAACAAATTGTTATAAATAATTGATTTGTTATCTTTTAAACATATTTTTAGTAAGAATACTTTTATAAAACATATATTATAAGGTCCTTAATTTGTAAAATTTAAATAAAGAAAGAAAAAACTTTAGTATGAATGTTAAAAAAAATTACATGGAAAAAAAATAATTATTTATTTAACACTTCATTGCAAAAACAATCTGGCAAGCGTATTGCCCGGCGGTAATCTCTTCTAGCCAACCAGAGATATATCATATAATGAACTTCGAAATTTTTTGTTGTTATAAATCAATCTCCATTGAGCCTTAAACAGGAATAACTCATTGATTTTTTATAATAGCAGCTGAAGAAATACAATTTTCAGTCAATAAGTTAAGGGCTCCAAAATAAAATAAAAATATTAACATATATGATACAGAATGATTCAAAAGCCAACTAGGAATTTAAATACCTCAATGTGTCAGATATTTTTACTATTATCATTAGATTTTTTTTCAGAATTTGTATTCAACACAGGGACAAAACCCCGTGTTTAATACAATATTTAAAACATTTCAATTTTCATTTGTTGTGATACTTTTGTAACTTATAAAAAATGAAAAAAATATAAGATTTAAATCTCTAGGGGACTTTTGAGATATTCCGTATTTAAAAACACAAAATTGAAAGCTGTTATAAAACACTTTGCAAGCCATGGTGATTTACACAAAATTTTGTTTTTGAATTTATCGAATAAAAAACAACTTAAGATTATCAGTTTTTAAAGTGTTTTAGATTTATAAAAGGGCCAAAAAATAGTAATTGTAAGGAAAAATATTTATGCCGAACATAAGAAATTGATTTAATATGAAAAAAATATTTTCAGTGATCGAGTGTTATACCACTGAAGTTTTTTTGAATGTATTATGTATGTGTTACCCTTTTTTGACTCTGTATTATCTGAAATAGTTATGCCACTGAAGTTTTTTGAATGTATTATGTATGTGTTACCCTTTTTTGACTCTGTATTATCTGAAATAGTTTTTAGTACATATTTGTGGTTTTAGTATTTATTCGTAAGTAATTTATCCGTTTTTCTTCTTATTCAAACATATTAATAATTGTTGACTCACGTACATAGTGATTAAAACTGTTGTAATAAAATTATATATTTTTTTTATTTACTTTATTAAATAAAGTCAATAAAAATAATACGAATCGTTTTGATTTTATTAAAACTGTTGTAATTTGGGTCATTTTGAACTTATTTCGTATGGGAATTAAAACAGGTTTATTATATCGGAAAATTTTTCTTACGATATGTTCAAAAGTAAACAAAGGAGAAGAATATTTTATGCCTGTCTTTATGTCCCATTTTATTGCAAAAACATTATTTTCTATCAAAACCTGACAAAGAAAATTAAGATACCGACAGTAGTTAAATTAATAATACTTCCCATAAAATGAACGTTTCTTTAACAGGAAAATAAAGTTTTGTAGGAAATAAAAAAAAGCTAAACATCATAAAAAAAATGTTTTTAAGATATTCAAATGAGAGAACAAAACAACATTTTTTTTTCAGAAAAGTTATCCTAAAATTGAAAAATGATCGGTAGTCTTAACAATACAAAACTAAATTTAGTTTTAGATCTACAAGTATATAACGGAATATTATGTTATAATCTATCTTCTGATACTCTCTCTCTCCCTGGCTCCATCCCAACTCTTTATCTGCGAAGACTGTTGGGGTCAGCTCTCCTCGTCCTCAGGTTGTATGCTCTTCTGTCCCGGACTACGTCCCCCAGGCCGTGCCTCTGCACCAGGTTATCTTATTGCACCACCCATGAATTCTTTGGTCTTCCTCTGGTTGTTATTCGAGGTAGATCCATGGAGATTGCCTGGTTCACAATGTGATCGGGTGCTCTGCGTCCAACGTGCCCATACCATCTCAATCGCCTCTCCTCCATCTTGCTGTTGATGTCTGTAACACCCAGGCTTCCACGAATGCGTGAGCTTCTTATTTTGTCTCTTAGAGACACACCTGCTGACCATCTTAGCATGCGCATTTCAGCAAATTCTAGTTGCCTAGAGTAAGAGGTATACATCGTCCAGCATTCGGAGCCATAGAGGAGTGCGGGTCTGACAATCGTTTGGTATACTTTTCCTTTTAACTTTACTGGCATTTTCGGATCACATAGAACTCCCTTCATTGATCTAGTGTCGTCATTGATCTAGTGTCAGTCAGAGTGACAGCATTTGTGTTCTCGAATGGTAGGTACAGATACTCTGTTTTCTTTCTGCTCAGTCTCAATCCATTGTCCTCCAAGATTCTTCGCCACCTTTCCAGGCTATTTAGCAGGTCTTCGTGTTTTTCACTTATTAATACGATATCGTTTGCAAATAGTAGGATCTTTAGGAGACTGTTCATTTCCTGTTTAGTTATCTTCTGATACGTAAGTAAATAAATTATATTCTCACTTCTAAATTATTAATGATATTTGTAAAACAGTTAAAATATGGTTGTTGAAATTGTCAATGTTTAAATGACACAATTTGTCTTAGTTAATTTATTTTCAAGGATTCGAAGGTGTGAGTATTGAAGAAAAAAATATACTATGGATACAGAAATAAGGCATTAGATGTGACTTCCAGATTCTGACTTTGAATGCGTGTAGGTGTGAAGGTAATGGAGTCGAAGTTTTTTGCGTTGTTAAATTTTATAATATACTGTTTCGAATTCATTTTTAGTTTTCGAGAAAACTTAATTGTTATTTTATCGAATTTTGTGAGAGTTATCAATAATTTAATGAATAATATATTTAAATCTGAATCGAAATAATACACTGAATGACCTCCGTGGTCTAGTTAGTAAGATGCATGCCATTCAACCCGTAAGTTGTGGGTTTGATAGCCATTGAAACCAATTTTATAAAAAGTGATCCAGTCCACTTTTTAAATAAGATCATTTTAACATTTTTCTGGTCAGCTGGAAGATATTGTCACATGACAATAAATTGAACTAGCGATCACCGGGCCGAAAAATAAGGGTCTTACCAACAAGCCCTTCGTGTTCCTCAAGACAGGATGCTCAGTGTTACATAAAATACTAAACAATATTGAAATCTTTCACTGGAAAGAGACCAAGTCAATAGTTAGATGGTATTTATTTTATTAACGACACAACAGTGTCTTTATACAAATGAACATGTGATAGGTTATACAAGTACTTAAAATTATCGTCAAATAATACAAAACTTTATCTTAAACTAACATGAAGATACAAAAAGCAGAAGTAATAATAAATTACAGTCATCGTTTTAAAATTATTTAATAATCTTTGAGAATTTTGTGGGAATTTTATGGATAGATCTTGAGATATAGAAAACACTTGGCCTCATTAGTAGAACGAGATGCAAGTTGCTTTGCAGAATTAAAAGCTTCATACATGTTGATGCAGGGTTACTCAACTCCAGAGGAAAAGTATTGTCTTTAATGTTTTGTTTATATTACGTTATTTATATTAATAAAGGAGAGCGCAAAGTTAGTAACTATATCTAAATATTGTTGTGAAATTCTGGCGAATACTATATATACTTACAATAAATATATTTAAATTGTTGCAAAACTCGTTTCCAAGTCTTTGCATACGAATTATAGAGGAGTTGATTTTATAATTATTCGTTGAGGCTTCTAAGATCCTGGTATTATTTACCAGGATCTTAGAAGCCTCAACGAGGAGCACTGACCATACAGGAAAATTATGCTCTAAAAAGGGTGTACGGCCATTGGCTGTAAGACAAAGTAAGTAAGAAATTGGAGGATGATTTTGTTTCATGAAAGTATTAACTTTTGCTCTACTAGTGTTGATATACAAACGTCAGTTTTTCATAATTTGCATTACTTCTTTAGTAATAACACTATTTAGTAAAATACAGGACATTACCGACTATCCGGGGCCACATTAATCTAGGTAGTAAAACAATCTAAAAATTTTCAATAACACTCGTATTTCGAAATATTATTTAAAATTCAAAATTTTTTTTTGATTCTACTTCATTATACGTACCAAAAAATAAAACTGGCGAAATTGGGAACACACCATCGATTTCCTATCAATGAAGTGTCCACAAATTATTATTTGAGTGCGCTTAGATTCAGTGTTTACTTCTGATGTAACCAGTACGGACGTACCATACTCGTGTCACGTGAAATATTAATTACGTGTACATAGCGATTTATTTATAATATATCATAGACCTTTTTATTGCTTATACTAGTATTTCATATCCTCAATTTAGTATTTTCGTGTCAGATAGCTGTGTGCTCTGGTTTTATATGTTTGTTTTTTGACTATGTAATATCCTTTGTAAAAAACTCAAGTCGTTATACAATAACAATATCTGATCAGCCTTTGTTTTCGTTTCTCGTAACAGATGGAACACTGCGATTTGAATAATTTGTTTCCATTTTTTTTGGTGTTGATTATCCGACATTTTTAACCTAGGTTAATTTTTTTTCTACCACTCCGGTTAGCTTGAGAGTCTACTGTATTTTTTTGTTCGTTTTTTTCGTGGTTTACAAAAAAATATGTAATTTTACCTTGTAACCGGACAGCTCCATCGACCTTCCCAAAGGTGTTGGCACAGGCACAGATGTACCCACCGAAGTCCCTTTTGGTGAGGTTTCTGATTGTCAGGTTCATCAGGAAGGCGTAATCGTTCAGGGTTATATCAGACATGGAATATTTCGAGCTCTGGAGCAGTTCTTCACCTGTATTAACAAAACAAAGCCAAACATTATGAAATAGAAGTTATCTTTCAATATGCTTATTTTTTCAGACATAATTGCATTGATTATGAATAAATCAAACACATAATGACATACATCATAGAGTCTAGAGCCGACACTGTCAGAACCAAAAATCTCCTTCGAACCAGCGAAATGAAGGTACTCAGGAGTATCGCTGGCAAAACCCTTCGTGATAGAGTACGAAAAACAGAAATCCGAAGGATGTACGAAGTTGAAGATATTGTCAGATGGGGACGACAGAAAAGAAGGTTCTGGAACGAACATGTATCCAGAATGTCGGAACCATGAGCCGTAAGAATGGCCATGGACAGTATCCCCCAAGCAAGCAGACCTCCAGGACGACCTCCCAAAAGATGGAAATATAGCTGGCAGTCGACGTCATAAGAGGGAAACGATGATGCAGGACCATAACAGGCCAACAGGACTAAAAGAAGAGGAAGAATAAGAAGAAACATATAGATTCTCATTCCATCACTTTTATTTTGTAAGATTTTTCTGAACGCGCTGGCTAACTAACAAAGATGTATTGTTTTGAGTTTAATAGCAAACTTAACGTGTCAACTAGTTTATTTTTAGCTGATTCTTCATAAATAAATAACAAAAATACATGAATAAAAAACAACCACTCTCAATATTGAAATATTGATCTGTCGACTGCACGTTATTTATTCCTTTAACAGTTGATTATAAAACAATCTGGCAATCTTTTCAAACCAATAGTTGTTACACACTACAGGACCGTCTAAAGGCGGGCAAGACAGCCTTTAAATAATGTAATATCGTCACTACAATACTAAATGCTTCAAAATGCTAGAATATTTAAAAAATGGAAGTGAGAAAAAAAATAGCATGAAACAAATAAAAATAAGTTTAATGCGATGAACAATGTACCCAGTACCTCTTTAAACAAGTATCATAGTGGATTGATATATTCACCAATATTTATTGGATGAATAAACTAAAAAAATATATTTCTAATCTAATATAAGCCATCACGCCATGATACTTATATTAAAACCATCGAGAGATTAGCGAAAGGATTTTGATGAGACGAAACAAAAAGATAGTTGAGAGATGAAAGGCTAGAATCAACGAGATATGTTGTAGGAAAAAGTTGCTTGGATGACAGGATGCCATGATGAGAATCCTTAACCCTTTCAATCCTACTGGGCCGATTTTATCGGCCCCAAATGGTGTATGCGAAAAATTCCACGGGGCCGATCATCGGCCTCAAAGTTTTCATACAAGTTTTTATATTGAATAAAAAAAATGAAAACATTTTTTTTTAATGAAATATGGAAATAACTAATTATTTCACACTCTACAGGGAGGTCTCCACAAAAAAAGGTTTTAAAACTAAATATTAACTGAGATAAAAAATAAAATATAAACTACTGTTTTTTTTTGCCATAAAATGCTTGAGATTTTTCGCACATTTTATGCAACATATGCTGGGATTGAAAGGGTTAAGCACCATCCAATAGAGCCAACTTATGAGGGATTAAAAAGCGTGGAAAGGAGTAGTTCATCAAATCGTTCATATGGTGTCTTTCAACGTATCCGAACGGGTATTGGAGATTTTGAAGAATGTGTCAGAAAGAGACAATGACAACACTTTCGAACCCATTAATCATCTTTTGGACTTAAGAACCACATGATTAAAACCGGAAATGGCGATTCGTCATCGCACATACTGGCAAATGTAACAACAATGATAATGTAACAACAATGATACTGTAACAACGATGATAATGTAACAACAATGATTATGTAACAATAATGATAATGCAACAACAATTATAATGTAACAACAATGAAGTATGTCTAGCGCACGCGAGTATTATTATCAGACAAATTATTTAACCAAAGTGGAATCCTTTTTTTTTTCAGGTACCATCCAGAATCGAACCCTAAGCCCTCGGGTGAAACGTCTTATCAACTAGACCACGGAGGTCGTAATCAGTGTTATGGTTCGGAAATTCTAGGATGAGTCCTGTGACAGCTCACAAATTTGCCCCAATACAACCTTATGCAATGTATTTACCTAAATAACTTGCTATTTATTAGAATTGAGGCTTATATTAAAGTTTATAAAATAATTCAAGTTACTGAACATCGTTACAAGGTTTTATTGGGGCAAATTTGTGAGTTGTCACAGGACTCATCCTAGAATTTCCGAACTATAGTCGTAAAGTGATTACGATGTCAGAGTGGTAATTTTTTTTTTAAATTCATGAATATATGAAAGCAATATTTTTTTACATTCGCCAAGGCAATCAGCCTCGGATTCGAGATGAAAATAAAGCATCTATTTACTCTGGAGTCTTATTAAAGAAAAAAATCTTTTCATTCATTTTCGAAACGCAAATTTGGCGGCATATTTTAGTCGCCTTATATTTCCGCCGCGCGAATTGATCACGTACTGAGGCGCCATCTGTGAATAAAAATCATAATCATAAAACGTGACCACTTTTCACTGGGGACCAATCAAATTTGAGAACACTTTTGAAATTAGAACTTTTTAATAATTTCCCGCCTTTCAGACGCCATTTTTGAAAAAAAAAAAATCATTCAGTTTACATTTTGCTCAACTCCTCGCCGATTTCTGCTCAGAGCAATCAGATATATGTTTCATAGCCTAGAACACTGAACATTAATCATAGTCACATTGAATTCGAGGACATTTTAAAAAAATTCAACTTTATAATGAATCCCCCAGCCTTTCAGACACCATTTTTGATGAAAAATCCATTATGTGTGCATTTCGATTAATTCTTTGCAAATATATCATGTTTCATAGTTGAGAGTTCCATTAAATAAAATTCGGATAACTTCACGACTATTATATTGTGTTTTAATATACGAGTATAGTACTTTAATGGTATATATTACAATAAAGCGTGCTTTATTGGCATGTGAAAAACTTTTCCAATCAACCAGAAAATTTTTAACGAGTCTAAATGAAAACAAGACTTACCTTTTTAAAAATAATTTTGGTTTTAATGAGAATTGAACCCGTAACCACCGGGCTGGAAGACAGGCATCTTACCATTAGATTACAGATATCGTAAATTCACACAGATATGTCCTACCTCTTTCCATTACTGTACCTTTTGACTTTCCAATATTCAACACTCATGTGCACATTTGAATACCGCCGTTAATTAATTTTCTTCTCAAGATTGTACTAATGTTGTGCTCTCTCCTAGCAGAACCTTATTGTGTACATTAAACTTAAACAATAAGGGAACACCCAGAAAAATAATAAATTAAAAAGTATGCAGAATTAATATTTTTTACATAGTTGGTAATTAATTTTTATTATAGGCAAGTCTAATTATGTTGGTTGAATTGTAATTTAATACAGTATTTATACTCGTAGTTAAGACATTAACATTGTGAAGGTTTAAATACGTTGTAATTTGTTTTATCAAAAACTGTTTATACCACTTTATGTAACGGTATAACCCTACCGGTTTCAACGCTTTCACCTTTCACTTCACCTCGGGGACATAAACAAGTGATGATGAGCTGAAAGCCTTGAAACCGGTAGGGTTATACCGTTACAAAAAGTGGGATAAACAGTGTTTGGTAAAACAAATGACAAAATTGTAATTTGAATTTAATGATTACATTTTTTTTTTAACTTTCCGTGTTTATATTTTTTTTAAGAATTTATATGACCGAAGTCAAAGGTAATCTGATACCGTAGAACACTAGGCGGCAAAAGTGCCTGTGTCGTTCGAGGGCAGTAGCACAGCGCGGGGTTCGAACCGACGAACTTCTGAAGTCCATTGCGTTACCGCGTGGCCATACACCTCACTATATATTGGTTTTTTCATACACCATATTTTGAAAGATATGTATTTTGAATTGTTAGTTTTGATGGAAAACTTTGATACGTTTTCTTTAGTATTATAATTGTTATTATGATATGTAAAGGACACTTGCGTGTCCTTTATTTTTCAAATAAATATTATAATACTCGCACGTTCTTCAAAACACGAATAAAAAAAACTTTGTACCTCCCTTTAGTGGCAACGCGTGGTGTTCTTGGTACAATATGATATTTTGTATCAACATCCATTTCCTTCTTCTAGTTAATGATTACTTTGTTTGATTTTAATTCGTTTATATAATAATTTAGTTTTTTTTATTATGCTGTTAATCCTTCACCGTTAACTAAAAACTATTACGCAAAATAATTGGACTAAATTATGCTTAAAAGACCCAATTTATATTTTAACCTGTTCTGATATACTTAATTAAGGAAATATCTTACAGATTTTTATTCGATTATATAATTATTTAGTTATTTTTAATTATGCTGTTAATCCTTCACCTTTACCTCAAAACTATTATGCAAAATAATTGGACTAAATTATGCTTAAAGGACCCAACTTATATTTTAACCTGTTCTGATATACTTAATTAAGGAAATATCTTACAGATTTTTATTCGATTATATAATTATTTAGTTATTTTTAATTATGCTGTTAATCCTTCACCTTTACCTCAAAACTATTATGCAAAATAATTGGACTAAATTATGCTTAAAGGACCCAACTTATATTTTAACCTGTTCTGATATACTTAATTAAGGAAATATCTCACAGATTTTTATTCCATTATATAATTATTTAGTTATTTTTAATTATGCTGTAAATCATTCACCTTTAACTCAAAACTATTACGCAATATAATTGGACTTAATTATGCTTAAAGGACCCAACTTGTATTTTAACCTGTTCTGATATACTTAATTAAGGAAATATCTTACAGATTTTTATTCGATTATATAATAATTTAGTTATTTTTGATTATGCTGTAAATCATTCACCTTTAACTCAAAACTATTACGCAATATAATTGGACTTAATTATGCTTAAAGGACCCAACTTATATTTTAACCTGTTCTGATATACTTAATTAAGGAAATATCTTACAGATTTTTATTCGATTTTATAATTATTTAGTTATTTTTAATTATGTTGTAAATCATTCACCTTTAACTCAAAACTATTACGCAGTATAATTGGACTTAATTATGCTTAAAGGACCCAACTTGTATTTTAACCTGTTCTGATATACTTAATTAAGGAAATATCTTACACATTTTTATTCGATTATATAATTATTTAGTTATTTTTCATTTTGCTGTAAATCATTCACCTTTAACTCAAAACAGTTATGCAAAATAATTGGACTAAATTATGCTTAAAGGACCCAACTTATATTTTAACCTGTTCTGATATACTTAATTAAGGAAATATCTTACAGATTTTTATTCGATTATATAATTATTTAGTTATTTTTGATTATGCTGTAAATCATTCACCTTTAACTCAAAACTATTACGCAATATAATTGGACTTAATTATGCTCAAAGGACCCAACTTATATTGGGTCCTTACATGTGAAATTGGCGTTTTGTTTGGGAGGAACATAAAGTTGTTTTTTTTTTAATATAATTTATTTATTTAATCAAAGTATGTACCATTGCTATCTATGCACTTTTGCCATCTCATAGGTAGTTCATCGATCCCTTTACTAAAAAAACCATTCGGACGGGAATCAATAAAATCTTTGAAGTCGGTTTGGACTGCCCCATCGGAGTTGAATTTTTTCCCTTGCAAGAAGTTATCCAAATTTCGAAAAAAATAGTAATCTGTTGGGGCAAGGTCCGGAGAGTACGGTGGATGTCTTAGACATTCCAATTGAAGCTCTCCTAATTTGGTAGCCGTCTGTTGTGCAGTGTGTGGTCTAGCGTTATCATGAAGCAGCAGTGGCCTAGAGCGATTAACCAGCCTCGGTTGTTTAGCAGCTAGCTTTTCCATCATGGTTTGCAGTTACTGACAATAGACATCTGCCGTAATCGTCTGGCCAGATTTAAGAAAGCTGTAGTGAACGACACCAGCACTAGTCCACCAAACGCTAACTGTAACTTTTTTGGAGTCAATTTTCGCTTGGGGCATGGTTTGGCTGGTTCGGCAGGGTTCAGCCATTGCGATGAGCGCTTCCGATTATCATACAGGATCCACTTTTCATCACAGGTAATGATTCGATTCAAAATCCCTTCATTATTGTGCCGGTTGAGTAATGCAACGCAGCAGTCAACGCGCGTTTGTTGATTTGCTTCACTCAATTCGTGAGGTACCCACCTTTCAAGCTTTTTCACCTTCCCAATTTGCTTCAAGTGGATTAAAACAGTTTTATCACTAACACCGCAGCCTGCAGCTAACTCGGACGTGGTTTGCGATGGATCCGCTTCCACAATAGCCTTCAATTCTTCATTATCAACTTTGGTCTCCGGCCGTCCACGGGGCTTATTCTGCAGGTCGAAATTTCCAGAACGAAAACGTTGGAACCAAAAACGCACTGTGTTTTCTTTTGCGGCACCGTCGCCATACACATCATTAATCCTTCGAGCCGTTTCTGCAGCACTGGTGCCACGGTGGAACTCGTACTCGTAAATAACGCGATATTTCAAGTTTTCCATTTTGTAAACTGAGTGACGCAAAGAAAAAAAAACAATTGAGGAAAAAACAAATGAATTATAATTTTCGAAACACAAATACTTGAGTAAATAGCTGTATAAATTTGAATTTGGAATTCCTAACCAAAGAGAAGATATTTGAGATCAAAGTTGCCAGTACGGCAAAACGCCGGTTTCGTATGTGGGGACCTAATATTTTAACCTGTTCTGATATACTTAATTAAGGAAATATCTTACAGATTTTTATTCGATTATATAATTATTTAGTTATTTTTAATTATGCTGTAAATCATTCACCTTTAACTCAAAACTATTACGCAGTATAATTGGACTTAATTATGCTTAAAGGACCCAACTTGTATTTTAACCTGTTCTGATATACTTAATTAAGGAAATATCTTACACATTTTTATTCGATTATATAATTATTTAGTTATTTTTCATTTTGCTGTAAATCATTCACCTTTAACTCAAAACAGTTATGCAAAATAATTGGACTAAATTATGCTTAAAGGACCCAACTTATATTTTAACCTGTTCTGATATACTTAATTAAGGAAATATCTTACAGATTTTTATTCGATTATATAATTATTTAGTTATTTTTAATTATGCTGTAAATCACTCACCTTTAACTCAAAACTATTACGCAGTATAATTGGACTTAATTATGCTTAAAGGACCCAACTTGTATTTTAACCTGTTCTGATAAACTTAATTAAGGAAATATCTTACAGATTTTTATTCGATTATATAATTATTTAGTTATTTTTGATTATGCTGTAAATCATTCACCTTTAACTCAAAACTATTACGCAATATAATTGGACTTAATTATGCTTAAAGGACCCAACTTATATTTTAACCTGTTCTGATATACTTAATTAAGGAAATATCTTACAGATTTTTATTCGATTATATAATTATTTAGTTATTTTTAATTATGCTGTAAATCATTCACCTTTAACTCAAAACTATTACGCAGTATAATTGGACTTAATTATGCTTAAAGGACCCAACTTATATTTTAACCTGTTCTGATATACTTAATTAAGGAAATATCTTACAGATTTTTATTCGATTATATAATTATTTAGTTATTTTTAATTTTGCTGTAAATCATTCACCTTTAACTCAAAACAGTTATGCAAAATAATTGGACTAAATTATGCTTAAAGGACCCAACTTATATTTTAACCTGTTCTGATATACTTAATTAAGGAAATCTCTTACAGATTTTTATTCGATTATATAATTATTTAGTTATTTTTGATTGTGCTGTAAACCATTCACCTTTAACTCAAAACCATTACACAATATAATTGGACTTAATTATGCTTAAAGGACCCAACTTATATTTTAACCTGTTCTGATATACTTAATTAAGGAAATATCTTACAGATTTTTATTCCATTATAGAATTATTTAGTTATTTTTAATTATACTGTTAATCTGTCACCTTAACTTGTTTTGACATATATATTTAAGGACATGTTTTACAGCTTTTCATTTGCTTGCATGGAAGAAAAAATCCTTTAAGACGTTATTCAACCACACAATCCCATTTAACTTTATATTTATTCAACCATACAATCCCATTTAAAATCATATATTCCCATTCAATCCCATTTGATGTAACCATACAATCCCATTTAAAATCATACATTCTAATACAATCCCAACCATACAATCCCATTTAAAACCATACATTCTAAAACAATCCCATTTAAAATCATACATTCTAATACAATCCCAGCCATACAATCACATTTAAAATCATGCATTCTAATACAATTCCAACCATATAATCGCATTTAAAATCATACATTCTAATACAATCCCATTTAAAATCATGCATTCTAATACAATGCCAACCATACAATCGCAATTAAAATCATACATTCTAATACAATCCCATTTAAAATCATGCATTCTAATACAATCCCAACCATACAATCGCATTTAAAATCATACATTCTAATACAATCCCATTTAAAATCATGCATTCTAATACAATCCCAACCATACAATCGCATTTAAAATCATACATGCTAATACAATCCAAACTATACAATCCCATTTAAAATCATACAATCCCATTGGACGTTATTCAACCATACAATCCCATTCAACTTGATATTTTTGACATACATAATTAGCTTGTATGGAATAAAAATATCGTTTAAGACGTTATTCAACCATACAACCCTATTTAAATTGATATTTTTGTACTTAAAGGTTTGATTTATGATTTATCGATATTTGAAATCAATTAAAAATGTCATAGTGTTTGGTAAATTAAGTTTTTATATATGTAATATATTCATTCAATTCTGTGCTTGGTTCTAATGTTGTATGTAGTGAACCTAAATTATTTTAAGTGTTCTAAAATTATTGCATTTTTTAGCAAAATATAACTTTGTTATCCCACTAATAACACTAATCCTCGCTATGAGTATTTCTATCTCATATCCCGAGGTTCTCTTTAGGCGGAATGTAGCGAGGATTAATGTGATTTGTAGAATGACAAAGTAAATAAGTGTGAAATATTTAAAAATGAGTTCCACAAAGTGAAACCGTAATCATTGAAAATATTGATTAAATAAATATAACTGAACCAAAAACGATAAGAATGAGAAACTTTTTTCAGGATGGCAACTCTGAGGGTAATTTTAAAGAATACCAATAATAAATATAAATTTTAATTAAACAGACAGAGAGAGGGTGGGTACAGGGTGGGACTGGGGAACTGGTTACAATGATTAATAGACTCTTGGTGCTAGGAGTGGTGGTAAGGAAAGGAGATGGGGAAATCAAGTTTGGATGCGACTTTTTCAAAGTGTCATTATTTTAACTTTATTTCTTGTTAACTTATATTTGTTAAAGACGGAAAAAACTCATTGTTAGGTAAATGAATGTTTCTATTTTATTCTCGTAATTTATAATTCTAGCGGCCGTGGTTTAATAATAAGCGGAATAAATGTTAAACATTTAGGATTCAGGTTAGACATAAATTAAAAAAAATTGGAGTTCGTGTTAGGTACACATCTCAAACATTTTGAATTCGTATTAGAAATATGTGGGAACCACGGTCGTCGCCGAATATTGTCGTATACATACGGTCAATGACCGACGAAACGAACTTCGGACACCTCGATAAATTATAGTAAACAGTCCAAAGGTCACATGCCCGACATGAGGCCGGCCGCGCATCGCGCCGCATTCCATACTAGAAAGAGAACGCATCACGCTGTCTCGCCGGTTCCGTAAATAGATTGTTACCTACAATACTATTTACGATATCTACAATACTTCAATTGACCATTTCTGCACGCACAGAAGCGAGATAAAAGTATATCGCGGGCGCACTCCCGCGCCCATTCTGAAATATTATAAATACCTACGTACTATCAAATAAAGTATTCATTCACTCTCTCCTTCCGCATTGCGATCTAACGTGTTTTATTTATTTACCAACAATCAAAATCATCATATACCTTTAAGGGACATTTCCCTAAAAATATATGACGAATATTTATTACTAGTTGCAACCCGTGAAATAATCACGGAAGTAAAACAAATTCTACATTTATGAAAATATATATTCATAAATGTAAAATTTGTTTATATATATCATTTATACATCGTCCCCTTTTACACCGGTTCAAAATAAAAAGGTATTTAAAATTCATTCAGTATCACGGACCCACCGAGATTCAAATTTTGAATTGCTTTCGGAGAGAATCAAAGTATTCCTCTCTCGCTCTCGTGTATTCAAAATTCAATTCTCGTATTCTTTCTTTGACGACAACAATCGTACGGGTTTTGGCCTAATATTCATGTTAAGAATAGATGCCAGACATTTAGGGTTCATTTGAGGAATATACGACGTACATTTAGTATTTGTGGAATACATGCCAAACATTAAGGGTTTATGTAAGGAATATATATCAATCGCTGAGGATTCATTTTAGGAATAAATCTGTAGCATTAATGATTCGTATTCGGAATACATCTCAAACACTAAGGATTCATGTCATTTAGGATTCATGTAACGAATACATCTCGTACATTTAGGATTCGTGTTAGGAATACATGTCAAACATTAAGGGTTTATGTAAGGAATATATATCAATCGCTGAGGATTCATTATAGGAATAAATCTGAAGCATTAATGATTCGTATTCGGAATACATCTCAAACACTAAGGCTTCGATTCATGTCATTTAGGACTCATGTAACGAATACATCTCGAACATTTAGGATTCGTGTTAGGAATACATGTCAAACATTAAGGGTTTATGTAAGGAATATATATCAATCGCTGAGGATTCATTATAGGAATAAATCTGAAGCATTAATGATTCGTATTCGGAATACATCTCAAACACTAAGGATTCGATTCATGTCATTTAGGACTCATGTAACGAATACATCTCGAACATTTAGGATTCGTGTTAGGAATACATGTCAAACATTAAGGATTTATGTAAGGGATATATATCAATCGTTGAGGATTAATTAGATTCGTATTCGGAATACATCTCAAACACTGAGGATTCATGTAACGAATATATCTCGAACATTTAGGATTCGTGTTAGGAATACATGTCAAAAATTTGGGATTGATGTAAGGAATATATCTCAAACATTTAGAATTCATGTAAAGGAATGCAACTTAAACATTAGAGATTCGATTTAGGAATACGTGTCAAACATTTAGGATTCATATAAGGACAGGTTAAATATTTATTCAAAACATGCCAGTGATTGATTCGTGTTAAGAATATGTATCAAACATTTAGGATTCATGTTATGAATACATCTCAAACATTAAGGATTCACATAAAGAGAACATGTCAAATATTTATTTAAAAGCCAATCATTGATTCATGTTAAGAATATTTATCAAACATTTAGGATTCATGTACGGAATTCATCTCAAATATTTAGGATTCACATAAGAACAAAAACCCAAATATTTGATTCATGTTAAGAATATGTATCAAACATTTAGGATTCATGTTTCGAATACATGTCAAACATTGAAGATTTTTGTTCGGGATACATGTTAAACATTTAGTAAAAACATCTTAAATATTTAGTAAAAACATGTTAAATATTTAGTAAAAACATGTTGGATAAAATTATTGCAATTCTCTAATTCAACATCTTTACAAACTAAGCTACTGCCAAGACTTCAGGCTTCATCATCACACCATGTGCATTGGTGTAGGCAGAAATATTAGATCGCTTCATACACCATGCCATGTAAACTCTCATATTATAGTGTCAATTCTTTCATCTTCCATAGTTTAATTTATTTGATTGTGCCACTTTATTTTATGTCTGTACTACTCGTATATTCTTGCAAATCTTTCTCCATTAATATTTTTGATACAGCTGAATCATCTCAATGCTTATTTTTTCTTTTTGAACAATGCATTTTTTTCCAACCCATATTCTTTTCTAATGTCCTCAATGCTTATTCTGTTTAAAATTGTTTTTTATTTATTTCTTACGCATTTATCTTATTTTCATCACTTTTTCGTCGCGTCCAAGTTTCGCTTTCATATCCTTGTAACCCCTAAATAAGCTAGATAAAAAAAAGCTTCAAGAATTCAGTGGGTAGTATAGGTTTATATATTTTAGCATAGGTTTTAAACTGGCAATTTTATGCACGGACTTCCAGTGCATTAACCGCATAGACAAAACACCCTCACCAAACACTCTTTAAAGTATTATCTAAAATAATTTTAATATATCACAAATTAAATTATTCAAAAACAATTAATAACCTTAAAATTAATGCTGCAGATAAAAAAATCCCACGTCAAATCGGAAAGTTGCAAATCCAGAAAAGTTTATAAATAATGTATACTCCACCATTCTGGACCGTCTCATTACGAATATTTTCTAGCTACAATCTTCCCATTAAATTAAATGTTTATATAAAAAATACTGCATACTTTTCCATCTACATTATTTTTTAATGTCTTCATTCCTTCTTCTGTTATACACTGTTGTTTCCACATCTTTATAAAGTTCCTTCGGTACATACTCGCCATAGGGCTGTTATTTGTAAACTAAGTAACTCTAATTATCAACAAAATTTTCCTATAACTAGAATCTTATGGGAAATCAGTTTTCTAAGATTTCCGATACATTTTCTCAGTCTGTTAAGTTATAAAAGAAAGCTGATTCGAATTGTTAAACTTGGAGTGATTCATCTATTTTTTTTAAATGATGTCTGTAATATACGAATATAAATATTTTTATTACAATAGTATTTTGTGGTGGATCTTTGTGAAGTTCATTGAGTTTCCGTCAATTAACAATGACACTTGTTAAAACTAATGCTGGGTGCACTGTTTGATCAAATCACTAAACCTTTTTCAATGTTTTTTTTTTTTCTTTCTCCCATTTTAGAGTTGTTTTCTTTTTCAAATTTTAGCATCTTGCGATGTTGTGGTCGATATTGTCTTTTGATTGCGCTTAAATTATGAATATCTCGATTTTTTATCAACAGTATGTTTTTATGTCACTGTACGTTATTATTCTTTCCTTACGAATGTCAAAAGTTTTGCACGGTGTAGTACGATGCGGGCTGCCCGTCTTGAGGTGGTTCCGAATTATATTAATAACTTTGTACAGTCAAACCGTGGGTCACGAACGCCTCTAGTCACGAACAAATCAGCTTACGAACACAATTTCTGAACAAATTTTGACTCGACCTGCGTACAATGCCTCGGCTCACGAATTAGTTGTAACGGCGCATTACGCATTAGGTGTTCTCAGGTGCGCGCGTTGTGAACATTGTTTGTCGTTGCGTTCGTTGTTCTTGAAACAACTTTTTTTTGCTTTTTATATATGTAATATATATTTTACATTAAATTAACCCTCATTTTGGTTCCCAAGAAAATGAATTTCAGTTTGCGAACATTTCGGGTCGCGAACGGAATCAAAGAACGAAGTAAGTTCGTAACCCGAGATACCACTGTATATAGTTATTTTTTTGTAGGAAAATAGATAATGAAACTACTTATGTATTGATTGAATTGTGATTGTAGGTTTTTATTTAAATAAAACACTCACTACTTTAAGAATATTTTTATAAAATACATTGTACCGTTTATGAATAAGCACATAAATATCCAAATGTTGTGACCAAGATTTCATTATGAGCATCTTTGTTGCCCGTAAGCTAGACTTAAGCTTCAGACGACAAAACGAAGTTTGACATCATTCAAAATTTGAACGAATGTCTCAGCAACAGTCTTCCAAAAACAAGAGTGATTTTAGAAACAAGAATCAGAGAACCTAATCACTAAATACTTGGTTTACATCTTGCGCTTGGCATTAATCAGAAGTGAGGACTAAGAAGCAAAGATCAAGGGGCAGGCTATAACGTACATCCGATAAGCGGGGCTTCCATTATTCCATTCTGGTTGGAAGAGACTGCCGTGATGGAAACACTGGGAGTGATAAGACTTGTGACGGTTAAGCTACAAAAGCCACCGAAAGTACTAATCAGAGCAGCGCTTGTCAACAGTTTGTAATTTAAGGGAACTTTTTGATTAAAACCTTGGTTTATGAGTTAATAGTGAGAAACATTTTTTATTAATTTTTTTGTTATATACCTACAGTACAATCTGGTGAGCTTATTGTCATATATCAATTTCTTCCAGCCAATCAGAAATATGCTTAAGAGGCCTTTATTGAAAACTAGTTCCAACGGGTATTGAACCCGCGACGTTCAGATTACTAGGCCTTGTAGGTCGTAATTTAACATATTTTCTTGGGATAACTTTTTCTTTAAGAAACCATTGACAGAACATTCTAAGGAGGATGATATGTGTCAGTTGTAAGGTTGTTTTCTGGACACAACAACAGCCTGAAACGACCAAAAAAAGACTGATGCGCTGGAGTCATTATATCTGATGCTACCTGATATCGTCAATACATTTATGGTGATCGAAGGCTCCGGCATTGAATTTGATGCACATATTTATTGTGTTACTATATTTTTTTAAATTCCTATTAATATTTTTTTATGTGGTTTTAGTAAACAAGGGTTTGTAGGCTGAAAAATGTATTTTGTCGTCGCGGCCGGATTTGCAGTTTTATTGGTGAGGGTGTATCTCGATTGTGAATATCCCAGATCTTTTGATAGCTTTTATCACTTTTAAATGTATTTTTAACACAAATATATTATTACAGGATATATAGTTACAAACTGTATTGCAATCAATAATATTATTATTTTAATTTAATCAAATTCTTGTTCATTGATTAAAATGCTGCCATTTCATAGGAGAGTGGATGATTTGTAGAATAAGGGATCGTAACTCAGACAATATTTTAGGTAAAAAATTGACTCATGCGCGAGAAAAAATTGCGTGAAGTAATTTAAATAAATTGGATTCCTTCACGTATGTTTCAAACTTATCAGAAAACAGTTTTCCCATCGCGTGGACTCTCCTACAGATCACGCGACTTTCTAAGTCCCAAAAGACAGTAAGTGATGGCATTTCAGTAGAACAAATGCCATATTAATAAAAATGAATATATTTTTTGAAAAATACTGCACGAATTAATGGAATATATATTCTATACTCAAAAAATGTTTAGGTAGATGTCTGATTTTATAACTAATGTGAAAATTAAATAAACAAATTACCAATATGAATTACACCCACGAGTTTCATCTTACAGAAAAACTACTCCAACTGTAGAGCTTTTGCTCTTAAATAAAGAAATTACCAAAGTTGAGCTGAAAGTTCAATAATTGTCTGTTATTAATTACTCATGGTTAGAGCAGCTTTTTGTAAGCAAAAAAATCGTGGGTTCGAATCCCATTTGCAGAATAATAATTTTATTCAACCATCATTTGAAATAAAATATTTGGCCAAATGTTTCCATGGTTATAAAATAATATAGATGATTTTTGCTAATTGATAAATTCAGGTAAAATAAGACCTGGAAGTACATTTTAAATCTGGATGTCAATAAGCACAAGCCACCTTTCACCAAATAATTGACACCAGTAAAGCTGCACCCGGTTTTTAAACGGATGGTTGTTGATTTAACGTGTTCCTCGCGGGAAGCACAAACGCCTGTGATCTGATCTGTAGCATTCCTTTGTGTATTTTACGTAATGTTTAGTTTATCTCCTTTATTTAATGAGTTTCCTTAAGAGTAATGACTATTATTTATTATCAGAAAATTACTTGAATGTCATGTTTACTTGGTGTTGTAATTAACTATCAGTGGTTCTAAACAAAATACGCATTTAAACTTAGAAATTAAAAAACGCCGAAATTGTGCCGCGCAAAGGATTCGTTGAATTTGATTTTTAACGCGGTGAACAGGTTAAAGTAATAAATCCACCAGTTGTTTTTGCATGAAGGTGTTAAATAAATAATCAGATGAAGTGTTTAAAGACGACCCAAAAGCAGATTTAATAGCTGTTTCTGACTGAAAACTGTGGCAATTTATTTATTATATATAATAGAAGGTTATCAAGTTTGTGTGAAAGGACTAAACTATCATATGCTAGTGGTTTAGTCCCTTCACGGCATGTCCAAGGTAAAAAAATACCAAAAGAAAATAGAGTGAAACACTAAAAAATGAATTATTTTAGATATAAGTACACTCCTTCTTTAGTTAAGCTATTTTTAAATACAGTGAAAGCAAACAGTTTAACAGGTTATCATAGAGTTTGAAAGATATTCTAACTCATAATTTAATTTAAATTCATAACCATAAATTACCTGCCCAACTAGAAGGAAACAAATTGAGCCAAACGGCGAAAAATTATTGATTATTTTCAGGGAAAAAAGAATACGGAGACAAGCTGCAAGTAATAAAGCTCCATCCCCTATATGCAACAGGTTATGCTTAGCCAAAAATTAACTTACATAGTCATCTCTAGAGGCCTTCAACGACAATTTCTCTTAACTTTTACTTTGTATTGCATCTTATGTTATACTTGTCACGGGTAAAGGGAATTCGTTCATATGTAGAAAACCATATTCTTCTTTTACAGTCTGTTTTACACTGCTATAGTTTCAAAGAAGTTTAGTCAATGTTTTTGTCAAGATCATGCCAGTACTTTTTTTTGTGTACCCCAATTAAATACATCTTCTATACTTGATTTTTTTCTATTCCCAGTATTTTTAAGTCTACTTCTGAAACTTTATTTCTAATAAACATAACTAGTCAGGTATTGATTAAAAATTATTTTCTTATATTTTTTATGACTTATAACAAGACATGATATCGCTACATTGGACCGTTTCTAAAAAGTCTAGACTAGGGTATTTAATCATAAGCGTTAAGTGTCGCAAACGGATTGATTTCAAACAGTGTGTTCAAGCCCCTTATTGGGATGTTTCCATTGTATCTTTTAAATCTGAGCCTGAGGGTTGTTACTTCGTAGATACGTAGAACTTAAAGGTTGATTTATTCTTCATCTAATAAATTGGTTGTTCCAAATTAATTTAATAGGGTGGGGAATTATTAAAGATGTGGCTTTAGCTGTTGCTGATCATGTGGCGTGGAATGGTCTGACTCCTTGTGTCTGAGAAAAGGGTAACGTGTACAGCTTTAGGAAGCACTTAAAGGCAATCATATTTGGGAAGGTTTATCAATATTTGTGAGTGAGTTCACATACTGAGTAAGAACATCCTTGAAGAAAGTTTGTTTTCTAAATGCTGCTATATAAATTTTATTATCATAATTATTAAAAAAAAAAACTTTAACTCATTATTTTTTTCTCCGACATACGAGTACATTCAAATTATAAAAGAGTTATATAAGTGAATCATTGATGCATACCATGAAAGTATCCAAAACATATGTCATTTTGAATACAATTATGATTGAGTTGTGTTTTAGCACTATATCAGGCCCTATGCAGTAAGCGATATCCAGAACAAAAGCCTCTGTCTAAAGCCTTCACACTCCAGTCATGTTTCTGATGTTGCAAAGTTACTGGTACAAGAGTTGTTTTTTTTTCAACCCTCATTCAATCCTCAATCTCCCGTTGATGATCAGAAGTTTATATATAGCACCACATGCCCCAAATTCGAGTAAGACACCTTACAAAAAATAGTATCAAAGACCAACTCACTTAAAGTTCATACTCTAATGAGGATATTGGATTGTCTTACCAATATTTCTGTTTATCCACATTTCAAAATCTTCAATCTATTCAATCTGTATACCTTAAGGCTCCATGTTACTTAATATTCAAACAAAAAAACCAAAATAAAGCTCTGAAATAGGGTATTATATCGTGGACCACAGGTTGAAGGCAACAAAAGGAGAGAAATCAGAGGAGAAACTGAATCCCCGGTATATTTGTAGTGTTTAATTAGGGCCCCGAAGCCCCGGGAGACAAATTGGAAGATTAACTTGAAGCACCCTGAGCTGGGAGCAGGGGAAGTAGAATTCGGGATGCTGAGGGGCTCAGACACTCGCTTGTAGAGTTTTTGCCCTATTAAGGTTCCAATTGCTATTGGATCAGTCTCGATTGTTTGACGGGATACTCATTGAATTCCAGTTTGTTTACTTTTCCATTCAATGTATGAACTGATTTATTTTGTTGAATTTGTCAGTTTATAATCATGTAAGTATGATAAAATCATTTAATTTTGGTTTTTCAGACGATGAAAAAGTTACAAGATATTTCGAACGGAAACAAAGTTGATTGGGCACTAGAACATCAATACTCGAAACGAAAATTTACAAAATCCACAGTGGCGAAATATGTGTCACGGTTGGAAAGTCTGGTGGCGTTTTCTCTTTTTTACGTATCTCGAAAGCGAAACAGCTTGATGGTACATATGTAAGTATTTTTTATTCTTACCAACACGCTATGTTCCTTTTGGGGTTGGCAGATAAGACATATCTCTAAACTTTTCTATCTATATCCAAACATCTCATCATATATGCTCTCCTGTTTCTCATACTTTTGATATAAGAACTCAATGACTGAACTTTATTCGATCTTACTCGATTTCACCTTTCTTTCAAATTTTCACTACTATATATATTCGTTTGTAAGTCTTTCTTCATCAATTTGTTCTCCATGCTCAAACTATCTCAACAATGTTCCTATCTATCTTACTTAAATCATCAGCCTTAAGTTAACATTCACATCTAGTCATTTTATTCTGTATTCTCTCATACATTGCCACCTTATGTATTTTTTCAATCCACTCAATTCATAAGCTTTAAATTTGGTATTGATTTAGCAAAGTTACTTATCATGAAAATAATAATTAAGGCAGAGTCTAGAAAACACCATCCAGCAGAAGGATAAAAAATTATGTGAAACTGACAGATGAAAGGACAAACTTCACCTGACCTCTGAGACCGTTTTTAAGATTGTCCAGGACATGTAAAACGAATTGATAATTTAAGTGATTCAAATGACTATCCATCCCCACGAAATCCATAAACACATACATGAGCATATGCTCACGAACCCCACAAATACGGACAATCACCCAAACATTATTTTTCATATAAAGTGAGATATCATGAATCAAAAGGAAAGGGAGGGATGGTGGAGAGGAAAGGAAAAGAAAAATCAGGAATGAAACACATTATTTTACTGACTAGAAATTAAGAGTTTTTAAGTCGCTTCTTAAAGCATGCCAAGGACAGAGCGAAGCTTATATTGGTTATAAACTAAAGCATAAATAAAACAAAAAATTAACTATAGTATGAGTGAAATGATAAATGGAAGTAACATATGACTGAAATTATAAATGAAACTAATGTATGAATTGAATAATAAATTAAACTAATGTATATATAACGTGAGTGAAATAATAAATTTAACTAAATATGAGTGAAATGATAAATGAAACTTAATCATGAGTGAAACAACAAATAAAACTATTATATGAGTGAAGTGACAAATGAAACTAAATAAACTTCCTTCTTCGTGATCGATTCGGAGCTATCTATGAAGAGTATCGTATGGATTCGATGGAAAAACTCTTTATAAATCACTTCTTCATTAACATTTTCTTTCAAATAACATCTTCGCAACTAATTCAAATACAGTAAAGTATTTTCAAAATATGAACGAATGATAAATGATAACTAATGTCTGTCGTATTCCGCTTTATTTCGCGTATAATTATGTTCTGGCTTAGAAATGTGTAAGCCTTTAAAGCGGTTTACAAATTTTATCGGCTAAATTCCCTACAACAGTTGATGGATGAACGGTTTCTTTCATCTCGGGGTCATAAATTTGCCTTTTAATGTTTATTGCCAAAATTTTCACTCATTTTTTGATCGCATTAAATTCGCCATTTTTCATCGGAGTCATCATACAAACAGATATTTCACTTCTCCGTGATTATATATTTTTTCCGTTAGGAGGTAAACATTAAATTATACATGGGGGATGAAAAAACGAAACCTTATATTTTTTTATAAGAAATATAAATCTTTTAAAAATATGTTACATTATCAAGAATATATTAGATTTCTCGATATTGTTTTTTAGTTTAGCTTTTTTTATTTATACGTACATACTTACCGTTATGTTGTTTTTTATGTCGAGGTAAGCAGCGACGACAGAACGCCAGATTTTTACATTGAGATACACATCTTTTGCCTTCTCTACATCCATAAAACTTTCACGATTTTTCTGACTTTTGACACTCACTTAATCCACCCATATTTTCCGTGTAACTTTTTCAAACATACAACCATGTCTTCATCTTCCACACCTCTCATTCACCTTTGCACTGTAAATAAATTTAGCTAGTCTTTACTCATGCATTCGTTTTACATGTCCAAACACTTTCCCAGAGCTCTTTTCCACCTTACTTAATAAAACAATCTTAAGCTCACATACATCCCTAATCACTTAATACTGTATTCTTCCAAACATGGATTCCTCTAAGTGCACGCGTATCTACATAATTTATTCGGTACAGTAAATAACTGTGGGAATTTTAAAACAGTCAATCAAAAAGCACACTTGAAAATTTTATTTGTAATTTACTTTAGCAACATTTTTTTCTGTTTCATATTACTAAAAGGAAATCTGTCAATTCATACATCATTTTTTCTGTTTCATATTACAAAAAGGAAATCTGTCAATTCACACTTTTTTTTTCTGTCATATTATTAAAATAAAATCTGTCAATTCACACATCATTTTTTCTGTTTCACATTACTGAAAGGAAATTTGTCAATTCACACATAATTTTGTTCTGTTTCATGTTACTAAAAGGAAATCTGTCAATTCATACATAATTTTTTCGGTTTCATATTACTAAAAGGAAATCTGTCAATTCACACGTATTTTTTTCTGTTTCTTATTATTAAAAGAAAATCTGTCAATTAACACATCATTTTTTCTGTTTCACATTACTGAAAGGAAATCTGTCAATTCACACATCAATTTTTTCTGTTTCATATTACTAAAAGGATATCGGTCAACTCACAAGTCATTTTTCTCTTGAAGTAATCTAAATGACTATATATGGACTTTTATCATACAACAGGCTCTCCTTCGTGATCGATTATGGGGGTGGAAGACACATATGATATACAATACATGTATTGATTTATTGTATACTCTGCACCACTTAAGCAAGTACAATCTTGATATATCAAACCCAACGGTTAGATATCAAGGAAGTCAAAATTCTGCGTGGTTTTTGTGTTCTTCAATATTCAATATCGAAGTAGCATATGTGTACATGCTACACAAAAAAAATAATTCTGATGTAAGAGAATAATGATCTAAGAGTGACACCAGTCCAGAAGTAAATCCACCAGGGTTAGAACCTGAAACGCCCGTTTGCTTAACGTTAATGCTAATTGTTAAACCAAGCAGCCTTTTAGACTAAGCTTAAACTTTTTACTTGTGTAATGAAAGGAAATTATTCTGGCCAGTGTGAATAAAACTAATAATAGGGGTTTGCTTTTTTATTTAACTATAGTGGTTTTATTTTTTATTTATATTTTAATTGTTTACTCTCTTTGTAATTTATTTTTATTAAACACTGTTTATTCCACTTTTTTGTGACGGTATAACCCTACCGGTTTCAAGGCTTTCACCTCATCTTCAGGGGAGAGCAAACAAGACTAAATGCTGTTCGAACTGGTACCGATATACACGCTTCAACGGTTGGAGGCTGAGGAGTAAGGGTGGCATGGGACAATTTCGGCCAAGAGCGGAGAGATTTTTGGGAAATAACTGTTCAACAGATGTTCGGATCGGTTTGCTGACTTAGAAATTTCTAGGGCCTCTAATCTGTCCAATTTATTTCCGTTACTACTGATATGTAAGAATTTGGCATCATCGATAGAAAAAGTATGGTTTTCACGGTGACAATGATTAGCCATTTCAGAATAAATTAGAGGATTTGTTAAGGCGAATTTGTGTTCACGAAATCTCTTTTCTTTTGTTTATGTACTCTCTTTATTTTTTGGTAAAATTATTTGCACATTACAGGTTAAAAAAACAAAAACAAATACGAATTAAAAAGTTATTATTATTTAGAAATTTCAAACAAAATATCATTAAAATATGTATGCATAATATTACAATAAATAAAAACAAATCAGAGCAAATTATGCTAATTATGTAGTATTTTCGCACATGATGGAAGAGTTACTAGGGATGTGGAAGATCGTGTAGCGATATAAAATAAAGTCTATGAGGTAGTAAAACATATACACTCGATACGCACATTATCGAAATTTGCTAAGATGAAAGTCCACAATAGTATTTAAATAAATAAATAAATAAATATTAGGTTTATTGACAGCAACATAATATGTACAAGATCACACCTGAATAACACTTCTAAAAACACATAAGTTGTAGACAATACATCAAACACAGAAGCTGTCAAAAGGTCTGGGCTCATCTAATAGCATCCCCTCGGCCAAAATACACCCCACAAATATAGGGCGAACCCAGCCACGGGGACACCAGATGTTTTTCAGCCCACACCCTTAAACACGTAGAAACAGGAATATATACAAAAAAATAAACACAGAAAATAAATATAGTAGATGACAAAAAAGAAAAAAAAAACACATTCAAGAGAGAACACACCAAAAGGTCCGGGCTCATCCCACAAACATTCCCACGGCCGAGATACACCCCCCCAATGTAGGGCGAGCCCGACCGCAAGGGCATCAGGGGGCTTCCATCCCACACCCCCGCATATCTAGATTAAAGAATAAATAAAAAAAAACAAAAACGTATGGCAGAAAACAAAATAAAAAGTAAACCCACATATACCACCTCAGGTTAACTGTCAGCAAGAACGAGAAGAAAAAAAAAAAGAAGAGAAAAGCCTCAGAGGAGTCCAAATTTTACATAATGACAAATGGGAAGTAAGATAGTTGAGACAACATTGAAATAGTTAGGCAGTAATACATTGAAATAGATAAGCAGTTTTAAAAGAATTAGTGAGGAAATAACGCACAAACACGTATGCACAATCCTCGATTCACCACCAGCGAAAAGAGAGAAAAGAAAGAAAATAAGAAAAGAAAAGCAAACAAGAGACCCATTAACCACTGAGAAACCCATTAATATATTGATAGTACTTTGATATATTGCAGTGAAATTAATATTTGATAGTACTTTGATATATTGCAGTGAAACACTGTATAAACGCGTGCACTAAGAAGACTACGTAGGGTGAGAACATATGACCAGGTAAGGAAATAAGTAATTTTGTATAATTGTTACATTAAAACCGATATGTTGAGTAAAATCCAATCGTGTAATTTCTTGCTAAACAATGAACTAATTACTATGCGTATCCAGAAAGTAAGTGTACTGAGGCTCTCACGACCGGGTGGATTTTATTTTCGACATGTTGGCTACACTTCCGTGTAGCCTGACCCTTCTCCTCCGCAACGAGACCGGTTCGAGGTCAGTACGTTGAGAAGTGTCGACGCGACAACACGTTTCGTGAAAAATGTCAATCCAATCTCCCGCCAAGTGCGAAATACGCGGCGTCATCCGTTATCTCGTTTGGAAGGGAAAACCTCCGGTTGAGGTTTATAATGAAGTGAAAACTGCAAATGGTGATAAAGCTATGAATCGTACGAGTGTGTATAAGTGGTGTCGCGAGTTTAAAAACGGTCACGTCACACCTCTTCACCCTCCGCCAAAAAGTTCAAAACCACAATTTCAGCCAAGAAAATCATGGCATCCGTGTTTTAGGACTGCCAAGGCATAATTTTAATTGAATATATGCCTCAAGGGGAGACCATCAACTCTGCAAGATACTGTGAGACCCTAAAAAAATTTCGGAGGGCGATTCAGAACAAGAGAGGCATGCTGACAAAGGGAGTCTGCCTGCTGCACGACAATGCCAGACCACGCACGGCCAACGCCACGAAGGAACTGCTCGCCTCGTTTAAATGGGATGTCCTGAACCATCTCGCGCATTCCCCTGACCTAGCATCTTCAGATTACTATCTCTTTACCGTCCTGAAGCTGCACATGGGTGGAAAAAGGTTTTCAACCGACGAGGAGGTAAAGGAGAAGGTGGAGAAGTGGACGGAGGGGTTGGCGGGAAACTACTTCGAGGAAGGCATCAAAAAGTTGATACCCCGCTTCACCACCTGCATTGAGAGGAATGGCGACTATGTCGAAAAATAGCTTACATATGTACTACGGTAACCACGTAATTTTTTTGTTTAAATAAAAAAAGTTGTAACCTACAAAAATTCAGTACACTTACTTTCTGGATATGCCTCGTAAGTTTAGATTTTGCCCAACGTTAGTAACAATCATACAGGAATCGAACTGAAGTCGGAAGACAGGCATCTTATAATCTAAACCACGGAGGTTATTTTAGGGAGGTCTCTTAACAAAAATGCTTAGACTTCCAAAAAAGGTCACAATTGATTTGTAATTTGTTTCATGTGCACTTAAATTCCCGTTTGAGTGTTAGATACACATGACCAGGGATTCTTAATCTTTTTTTTGCAAGCGAACCCCTTTTACGTTTAACAGCCTCAAGCTTTTAAATAATGTTTTTTTCATCGTTATATCTCCAAAAAATACAAACAATTCTTTGTTAAGTTTTATAGCGAATAATTTTAGTAAATGTATATTTAGTTATAAATATATTTTTTTTAACTTGGCGTGTTTATTTCCATGTGGCAATCTCTTCCAACCAACCAGAAATAGGTTTTTATAGACCCTAAGTGTTAACCAGACTGGAATCCTATTTAAAAAAATCTGGGTTCCAGCGGGGATCGAACCCGCAACCTCCGGATCGGCAGACAAGTGTCTTACCACCAGGCCACGGAGGTCGTCATATATCATATTCATATTTGCAACAACATAACATATAAATATGCATATTTAAGATAAATTGAACTTTAAAAATAAGAAAACTAACATAATGGGGTAGTGTGATTTTTCTTTGCGAGTCAATTTTATTGTATTACATTTTCGTTGCACAAAGTACTGCCTGGCGGATTTATTACTATATGACAATCTCTTCCGACTAAACAGTAAGATTTTAAATATGCCTCAAGTTAAATCAAGATTGGATTTCTTTCATTTATATTTTAATCTCGATTCCAACACAAATCTGCAATTCTCGGGTTTGGAATCCAGCCGCCTTACCAACTTGGCAAACGGAAATCTTGTTTTAAATTTATCCACCATTCACTCTTTTGTCTTCCGCTCTCTTAATTGTTTAACTCACAATTCACTCTATTGTCTATTGCTCACTTTATTAAATAATCTCCAGAAAAAATAAATAAAATTGATAATATAAAAAAAAACTTTATAGCGCCATTAAGAGAGCAGATTCTCCTTAAGGGCGCTCTACTTCGAGATTTAACCTCACCATTATAAATACAATATATTAAAATATAACAAAGCAAAAATATATAAGTTGAGAGTAAGAATAGGAAGATGGTAGTTGCGGCTATCAGATAAGGTACTTCCCCACATCTGCATATATTCAGAAAGTTGAGTGTTAAGGTAGGAAGGTGGTAGTTGTGGCCATTAGATAATGTACTTCTCCACATCTGCATATGTTCAGAAAGTTGAGAGTTAAGGTAGGAAGGTGGTAGTTGTGGCCATTAGATAATGTACTTCTCAACATCTGCATATGTTCAGAAAGTTGAATGTTAAGGTAGGAAGGTGGTAGTTGTGTCCATTAGATAATGTACTTCTCAACATCTGCATATGTTCAGAAAGTTGAGAGTTAAGGTAGGAAGGTGGTAGTTGTGGCCATTAGAAAATGTACTTCTCAACATCTGCATATATTCAGAAAGTTGAGAGTTAAGGTAGGAAGGTGGTAGTTGTGGCAATTAGATAATGTACTTCTCCACATCTGCATATGTTCAGAAAGTTGAATGTTGAGGTAGGAAGGTGGTATTTGTGGCCATTAGATAATGTACTTCTCAACATCTGCATATGTTCAGAAAGTTGAGTGTTAAGGTAGGATGATGGTAGTTGTGGCCATTAGATAATTTACTTATCCACACCTGCATATGTTCAGAGAGTTAAATGTTAAGGTATGAAGGTGGTAGTTGTGGCCATTAGATAATGCACTTCTCAACATCTGCATATATTCAGAAAGTTGAGAGTTAAGGTAGGAAGGTGGTAGTTGTGGGCATTAGATAATGTACTTCTCAACATCTGCATATGTTCAGAAAGTTGAGAGTTAAGGTAGGAAGGTGGTAGTTGTGGCCATTAGATAATGTACTTCTCAACATCTGCATATGTTCATAAAGTTGAGTGTTAAGGTAGGATGATGGTAGTTGTGGCCATTAGATAATTTACTTATCCACACCTGCATATGTTCAGAGAGTTAAATGTTAAGGTATGAAGGTGGTAGTTGTGGCCATTAGATAATGTACTTCTCAACATCTGCATATGTTCAGAAAGTTGAATGTTAAGGTAGGAAGGTGGTAATTGTGTCCATTAGATAATGTACTTCTCAACATCTGCATATGTTAAGAAAGTTGAGAGTTAAGGTAGGAAGGTGGTAGTTGTGGCAATTAGATAATGTACTTCCCCACATCTGCATATGTACATAAAGTGGAATGTTAAGGTATTAGTTGTGGCAATTAGATAATGTACTTTTCCACATCTGCATATGTTCAAATACATATATGTGGTTATTAAATAGCAGAAAAATTACCAAGCGAAGATTTTTTACATAGAAACATTTATAGATCTTCTGATTTGCGATAATAATACATCCGGCTTAAGTTTTTTTAATAATAAACAAAAGGCCATTCACGATCCACTATTTACCAACCCCTGGTCTACAGGGTGTGGGGTTACGTGTGTGATGGTATGTGAGCCGGAGTCCAGTGGCAGTGGCAGCCAACTGGTCCGCTCCAGGGGTCAGCCGCACTCAGATTTACTGCTGAGATTCCAGGATCCTTCCGGATCATCTCTGGCTAATCTGGATTAAGATGCCAAACTGCCGGGAGACAGGAGCGAGTGGAGAAATTCAAGCGGTTAGGTTTTTTAATTTCATAAATAAATACAAA
Source organism: Odontocerum albicorne (assembly GCA_949825065.1). NCBI lineage: Eukaryota > Metazoa > Arthropoda > Insecta > Trichoptera > Odontoceridae > Odontocerum > Odontocerum albicorne. The sequence goes on from OX463850.1 coordinate 37,971,608, forward strand.
TCAGAACAAGGATCAAGGTGGACTGGAACTGATTCTTCAAAATGTAAAATATTATCTGCAATATAAATTTCAGCCTCAAATTAGGAATGCGTATTGAACGATGTTATATATTTTCAATAATTCTTAAAGACTTATCCAAGCTACCACAAAACGAATAGAAACGTTTGAAAAATGTTGATATAGGAAAGTGTTAAATATTTCTTGGATCGATAAATTGCGCAATGAAGAGGTCCTTCGATACGAGTACACGAAGAAATATAAAAAAGTACTCATCGGTAAGAGGTACTATCGGTACCAGTTCGAACAGAATTTAGTCGTGTTTGTGCTTCCCTGAAGATGAGGTGAAAGCCTTGAAACCGGTAGGGTTATACCGTTACAAAAAAGTGGAATAAACAGTGTTTGATAAAAATAAATTACAATGTCTTTAAACCTCCACAACGTTAATGCCTTAACTATAAACAACAAACAAAAAGTACTCACTTGCATTAAGATGAGAATACGCTGGCAAGTTCATGAGAGGAAACAAATAACATATGAAATCATATTGCAGGGGAAGATACAAAAAATGAATGTAGGAAAAAGAGTTAATTGTTGGCTGAAGAATCTAAGAGAGTGGTGCAACTGAAGTACGAAACCATTATTCAGTGCACCTGCAGACAAAGTTTTTGTAGCCATAATGATTGCTTACCTCTAATGTGGGGACAAATGTCAAGAAGAAGAAGAAAAATAATAATAAACAATTCCTAATTAATATCTGATTTTGCTAGATGTTCACCTCAATGCACTGACTTTGAAATTTCAAGTGCCTCTAACTCCAATTTATATCCGTTTCTACTGATTTGTAAGTATTTGGCATCATCGATAGAAAATATATGGTTTTCTCTTAGAAAATGATTAGCCATTTCAGAATAAATCAGAGGATTTGTGTTCACGAAATCTCTTTTCAAAAGATCTTCCTGTCTTTCCTATATATAGAAATTATCACAGTCAGCACATAAAAGTTTATACACACCACTGTTGCTAAGTATTCCATGTTTGCCTTTCCCGTTAAATAAGAGTTTCCGGAGTGTTAAAGTTTAAAAATTAGTGTAAAAAGCTATAAATAATATAATAAAGAAAACCTAACTATGTTTCTCTTTCATTAGATTACATGAATAAATAGTGTTTACATTTTTTGTATTCTAAAAAATTCTAACTTCTAAAAAATATACATGGAAAGGTTTCGTACAACTACGTTTCAATTTTGATCACTATTTTAAATAACAAAGAATGATATTTTTTTCTCTTTTACTCTTTGAAATATTTATTTTTTTAAATAGCGAGATTTAATGGTTTATTGTGGTTGTTTGGTTAATGGTTGATGTAAATTATTTTTAAATTACAGATAAAAATCTCCTAAACTAAAATTTTCAAAATGTATTCATACCATAATAGCAGAAAATGCCTTTTTTAATATTTAATATCATCCAACACAAAATAGAAGGCCGAAGAGGGGTTGGCAGGAGACAAATTTCCTGGCTCCGCAATATACGTGATTGGACTGGCATAAAGGGCGTTGGAGATCTTTTTCGGGCTGCCGGGGACAAATATGTCTACTCTCAAGTGATATTCAACGTTGGGGGGACCTGACATGACACTGGGAAGATGAAAATTATTTGATATTACATTACAGTAGAGAATTAGAAATATTTCAGTCACGATAGTCAGTTAAAATGGCGTGAGTTTGATTCTTCTTTGCTATTAAAAACAGAGTTCATTTGAAATGGATTTTGAATGCAGACATATTTTTGGTTAGTTGAAATAAAAGTACCATATAGCAATAACCCGCCCTGTACATAACAAAAGTGTATACAGAATGGTACTTTAATTGTTGGAATTTGGAGCTCTGTCCCTTTTCTTGTCTCAAAAAGAGAATTTTTGTGATGTACTGTACACGTATGTATTGAATTGTTTTTAATTTGTACTTTTAATTTAGAGATCACATGAAAGGCGTGGTAGAGGAAAACCTAGGTAGTTATATAAGGATCAAGAGAAATAACATACGACGCATAGTTAACCTGTTTTCCAATCCTGGGCGATGGGTACGATTCCCGTTGAAATCTAGATTTAATATTTTCAAAAGGGTTCCAGCAATATTAATTTGAATAGTTTGTCACGTGAAGATATTTATCTTCACGTGGCAAACTATTCAAATGAATATTGCTAGAACCCTTTTGAAAATATTATATCTAGATTTCAACGGGAATCGTACCCATCACCCAGGATTGGAAAACACGCTAACTATGCGTCGTATGTTACTTCTCTTGATCCTTATATATATATGTATATATATATATATATATATATATATATATATATATATATATATATATATATATATATATATATATATAT